>JBBBDQ010000387.1:1242500-1627500 GCA_037127315.1 Ascarosepion bandense | reverse complement strand
TAGCTCTTAGACTCTGCATAAAGATTTAAATCCAACAGACAGAGCAGAAAATTTACATACAGCACCAACTGGCCACTTATCTATTTTTGCTATTTTTAGATTTGGTTGGTGGGAGGAGCAGAGTAGCTGATTGGGTGGGGGTTCGATTATAGTATACTCAAAATTGAATTTTGTTGGCATTCAGTTAACAAAAATAGCAAATGATTGGCACAAAAAGGACAAACTATAGTCAAATAAAAATGGCTAAGGAACTAATATAATGATAAATATATTTCTAAAAAAAATTAAATGCATGGTCTGTTCTTTTTAACAGCTACAGTTTTTAGAGCCAACTGTTGGTGGTCTAATCATTTCATTTCAAGTAAAGCAATAAAACCACTGAGATGTAAAGGGCTCAGGATCCCCTCACCAAAAAATACATCTTATACCAAGTAGATGTCTCTTTTAAATATTTCTATTACACTGGTATCACCAGCTGATAGTGTCTTTCTTTTAACAGTGGTGGACTAATGAAGATACGGATGAAGGCAGAAGGTGGCAAGAGTGATACTACAAAAGAGCAGAGTACAATGATTCTCTTGGCACTGTGTTCCTTCAGGACGTTGGTGATCATGGCTCTCTACAATTGCTTGTCTTTTGTAGCTCTTAGTAAATTCTGTTTTTGCATTCTCTCCTAATCCCTATTCTTGCAAACCATTTACACAAGCTCATTTGGTAGGTTATTCGCTGCTTTCCCCTGACCTTCTTGCCTTTAATAGATTCTGTGAGTGTCAATTTTTCCAAGTTTCCTTCCCTCATTATGTGACCTATAAATTTCAACATTTTATTATATGTTAAGTATTAATGTCCTTTTTGTTTCCATTTTCTCAAAACTTTGTCGTCATTCACATGTTCAGTCTTTGTTATTTTTGGCATCATCCTATAGAATTACACTTCTGTTGCTTTAAGTCTTTGAATCTGTGAGGAAATTGTTCAGCATTCACTGCCATATTGGGGAACTGATATTATGTAACAGTTAAGTACTCATTTCTTTGTTCGTAATGAAATTTTACTGTTTCCTGATACTTTGCTATTTAGAAGGCATCTCTTGCTCAACTAATGTGCCTTCGAATTTCAGTGTAGCATTTTCCGTCCTCTGAAAACACTTCCTAGATCTTCAAATTTTTGCATTTGCTGGATTTTGACATCTGCAATTTTCAACTTGCATGTTAGGCTCTTTCTTTTGATAACAACCATACATTCTGTCTTCTTACAATTGATGTTCAGCCTTTTCTTCTTGGTTTCTTTTACTACCTTCTCTAAGAGTTCTTGTAATTTCCTTTCTTTGTCTGCTATCGACACTGTGTTATCTGCATACCTGATGTTGTTAAGATTATCGTTACCAATATTGAATCTTGGTAGGAATGCCAATTTTCTCAGGATAACTTCATTGTAAAGGTTGAATAAATCTGATGAGAAGACAAATCCTTGCCATACATCCCTTTCTGTTTTTGAAATTTATTTTCTATCTATATGCAGGCAGTTTGCTGCAAGTATAATCTATTTAAAATGTCATCGTTGTTAACAACATAAGTAGATTAGTAAATGAATGATCATATTTTATTACATTTAACTGTTTTTCTCTCTGTCTCTTAGTTTATATATCTTTCTTATCTTTGTTTTTTATACAAACCTGAAAAAGGCATTTTAACCTTGTGTAAATGTCAAGTATGTTTTCTTAATTAAAACAAAATTCTTTTGAAGATGTAACATGACACTGAATATTGTCAGTTATTGAAGTTTTACAAAGAATGTAAATATATTCCATCTTCACACCTAAAACTAAACCAGCCAAACAAAAAAACCCTTCAATATTCCTTTTTCTAACATAGTATCCCTATCAATTTTGCAGTGTGAAATTGTTTCTCTACAAAAGGTCACCTGACATCCTAGCTCTCTGCAAAACTAACCTCAATCCTACAATTCCTTCCTCTGATTTCTCGATTTTTGAACACTTTCCTCTCTTTAGGAAGAACCTCTGTGTCCACATGCATGGCCTGGGAGTTTGTCAGCAAACATCTCCCTCTGGCTAGGGAGATATCTTTTCTTTCTCTAGCATTTCCCTTTCTCTCTTAACTGCTACATGCTAGATAGTATTTTGGACAATATAGACAAGGCCATTTCCCTTCACCCATGCATTAATATATTTGTGTTCAGTGACTTCAATGCCCACCATGCCAAGTGGCTAGAAAACTTTGTCACTGATCCTACTGAAGTCAAAACCCTGAATGTCTCAATCACTCAGTCTCTCATGCAAGTGGTGGATTTCCCATTTGTTTCCCCAATAACCACAATGTACACACTCTTCTTCTAGATTTCTTCCTTGCTTCTATCCCTGACTATTGCCCTGTTATGCAGCTCTGCCCTATTGACAACTCTGATCATGCTGTGGTGTCCATAAATATCTCTTTCTACACCCCCTCCATCCCAGAACCTCCTACCAGTAGAATATGTTACTGTTATCAACTAGCTAATTATGACTCGGTCCATGATTTCCTCTGTGTTATCCCAAAGTTTTTAATTTCCCTGTTCAAGACTGCACCTCTGAAGTCTCCTTCATTGATGCTTTCATCCCATCTAAGAAATTCTAACTTGAACCTTGTTCATCTCCTTGGTTCTTTCCTGCCCTGCTCAGCTGCCATTGTCCACAGGAATCACTTCTTCTGGCCTTACCAGAGCGACATGTCTGATCACAATAGATGCCTCTTTGTCTCTGCTAGTAATGAATGTAAGTGTATCCTAAATGATGCTAAGCTGATGTTTGTCAATAGAATGAATCAGCATGTAACATGTCACAAGTTTTGTTCCAAAGATTACTGGCAGCTCTGCAAGAGCATGCTGAACAACAGCAAACCCATGATCTCTCTTCTATTTAATAAATTCAAAGTCCTCACATCCGCAGCAGACAAGGTCAAGGGCTTTACTTGCAAATTCTCATTGAACTCCACACTTGACTTATCCAGAGTAACTATAACCAGTTTCCTGCCTAGAACTCAGGCTCAACTGAATGATATATATATATATATATATAATCCTATCTCTGGTCTTTAATATAATTTCAAAGCTTCACTTTCATAAGGCAAGCAGAGTTGATGGAATTCCAGCCATCATCTTAAAGAAATGTACTCCTGAGCTGACTATTGCCTTACTGCTTTCCCGCTTGTTAGAAGTTTTCCTCTGTAGTTCATGTTTTTAAGAATTCTTGCAATCACTCCAACCTTTCTAATTATCACCCTATTAGCCTCTTATTTCTTTTTAGCAAGGTATTTGAGGTTATTATCAATGCTAAAATAGTCAGGTATCTCACAACCATCTCTCTAACAAACAGTATGGCTTCCACTTTGCCAGGTCTAATGCTGATATGTTTACAACCATTACTGAATATATATACCAGGCTCTTGATAAGAATGGCAAAGCTTGAGCTGTTGCTGTTGATATCTCGAAAGCATTTGGCAGAGTTTGGCATGCCTTCTGTGCAAGCTGCAGATCTACAGTATTTCTGGATAATTGTTTGATTTAATCCAATCGTTCCTATCAAATCATGAAAGTAAGGTTGTTTTGAATGGGTAAACTTCAAGAGCCTTTCATACGAACACAAGTATCCTTCAAGACTCTATCTTAGGTCTAACACCTTTTCTGATCTTCATTAATGATCTTCCTGTTCCTAGGTAGGCATCTATACAGATGATTTCACTATTTACTCCCATCTCAATTAGAAATCTGTAAAGGTTGACAAAGTAAACTTGGCTGCTGCTCTTCAAAAAGTACAACACTCTGTGACTGAATGGGGTAGGAAATGGCTTATGAATTTTAATGCCTCCAAAATAAAGCTGCTCTTTTTTTCCAACCATAGAGAAACTTTCCTGTCTACCATCAGAATGGAGGATACTATAGTCTCCTAGAGAGCTACACACTTCACCTTGGCTTTTCTTTCAAATGGAATGACAACAACAAATCCATAGCTGCATCTACTGCTAGAAAGTTTGGTGACTGTCTGACCAGGAAGTTTTTCTCATAAGAATCCATTTTATACATTTATAAATCTACTATTTGTCCATGCATTGAATACTGTTACTATATCAGGTCGGGTGCTTTTGAAATACATCTCAAGGTGCTTGACAAAATCCAGAGGAGGATGAGCAATATAATCGATCCTGACTTACTAGCTTTCCTTCAGTTTCTTTGTCACTGATGTGACGTGTCTTCTTTCTGTCATTTCTACAAGTATTTTCGTGGCAACTGCTCTGACAAGCTTTTTTCCCTAGTTCATCAACCACATGTATTTATTCATGCTACTAGATTGGCATCAAGGTCCCACTCTTTTACCATGAAAATAGTTAAATGTAACTGTCTCTTCTACACTAAAAGTTTCTTTTCTAACATTTCCTGTTTGTGGAACTCCCTTTGCTTGCTTCCCTGATAGCCGCAATCTTCAAAAGTTTAGATGCTACATCAGTTGCCATCTTCTATCCGCTTCATTCCCATCAATCTCTTATCATTTCTTCAACATCCCTTGTACCTTGATTTTTCTCTCTTATTGTAATCCTTTGCACAGTAATGGAGGTCCTCCCTTACTTGGTGCGAAATGATTATAAAAAAGATATCGCCATTGTGTTTTTCATATAACAGGTCTTCATTTATTATTCTTAGCTTGCTAGCATAATGTTGTAATTTGTTGAATAAAAACCTGACTGGTTGTGAGATACTCAGCCTAAAGTTATATGTAGATAATACAAGCAAAATGCCAGACATAGGTGCTTGTACATACAATTATATACATATGTATAGGAAGTCACAAGTCAGGGTGACTAAGGGTTTAAGTGAGTTAGTTTTCTTCAAAAAAACTGATCATGCCAGATTATATGTTCATTCCCAAAAAACTGTAACTAAGGTATGCTTAGCATAATTGCAGTATAAACTACAAGTGGCTCTGTTGCCTGAATCATCTGTAATAAGGATTTTTTTAGCCACTCTGGCAATAAATAGGCATACTCAAAAAGAAGTAGCCATTATTACATACATGTATGCCACCTGATATAAATGACTTTAGTAAAAGACTTAAAACATTTCTTTTCTGCTGTATTTCATATAATGTATTATAAAATTCTCTCTCTCTTTATAAATATCATATTGAATGCTGCTACTAATAGAATAGTGCTTGGTGTGTAATAACAGAGCTAATATTTATATTAATAATAAATATACATTTTTTCTGCACTCATTCTATTACTAGTGAAGAAAATATATATATATATATATATATATATATATATATATACACAGCAAGATATATATGTATGTATATATATATATATATATATTACATGTAAAAATGTGTGCATGAAAATAATATTCTTAAAATTATATTAAACCTGGAAAAGAACAGGACAAGATATTCCAGTGAAATAAAAAATAAGTAATTTCTTACTTAAAATATTCTAGCTAAAAATAATTCAAATTTTATTTTTCCTTTTTATGTACACATTTTTCCATGTAATCCATGATTTTTCCAGGCATTGCTATTAATTTAATATAAATTTAATGATGAAAACTGCATTCAAAAATATTAAAAAGAAAAAAATTTATGTGCAATTGATTAAAAAAAGAGATAAGAAACTGATTATTTACGATAAATTCTGATAAAATAAGTGATAAGCAAAGTTTGATTGACGAAAATGATAAAAGATATCATCAGAATTTAAATGTTGAAAACTGCATGCAAAAATATTAAATTGAAAAAATGTTATAAAGAATAAGATTTATTATTAGAAGCATTAGTCACTCACTTATGTAGTCTCATTTTATGAACTTCACATATTTTGATGTAACTTTTTTTTTCTACTGAACCAAAATTCGAATTTTTTTTTTTTTTTCTTCAAAATGTATCTAAGGAGATGTTCTATCTACCTCTGTAAACTGTTTGAAATTTGGTTGAGAATTGAATCAGTGGTGAAGCGTGAAAGCTGACTTGATTCACTCAATGTCAAACTTAAGAATATATTCAACCACTGCCGTGGTTGAATGATATCTATGGTCTAATCAAAAAGTATCCAAACTGTGGCTTTGGTAATGGAGCTAAAGTAGGCAGAATGAAGCCACTTTGACCTTGAGCTCTCTTGTGCGCACATACTCTCTTCTATTGTTTATAACAATTTTTGAAAGGAAAGTGTGTAGAAAGTGGCCGTCTGATCACATAACAGAAGTACCATCAAAGGCCATGGCTTGTGCAGCATTTTTCTTTGGTCAAAAACAACATTCCCATGGTTTGACAACCACCATATTCACCTGGTTTCTACTCTTGCAACATTTTCCTCTTCAAACATCAAATGTCACTAGAAAGGAACAAAGTTTCAAGACATCAAGAAAATCCAAGAGAATGTGACAAGGCAGCTGATCACTATCCCAGAAAAGAATTTCAACAGGGCTTCTATAAATGGAAACAATGCTGGGTAAAGTGTACGGTGTCAGATGTAGACTACTTCAAAGGAAATTTAATGCTGAATTGATGTTGTAGTTTGTTTTTTTTTTTTTGTTTTTTTGTTTATGGCACCAATCCTGATACTTTTTGATTAGACCTCTTATATATATAAGTGCCGCATGTTGTGAACAAACACACCACGTGATGTAAACACAAAAAAAATGTTCGGACACTATCGTGAAATACGTTTCTAATTCAAATTTAAAAATCACTTGTTTCTGATGAAGGACCGAGGGCGGTCTGAAATATAAAATACAATAATAAAAATAAACAAATACTGTCCAAAAAAAGTACATTTTTAAATTCAAAACTTTTTATTAATATTCTTTCTTATATATATATATATATATATATATATATGTGAGAGAGAGACACACACACAATTTTTAAATGTTATATAAAATGTAATGGTCAGGAAATATCTTAAGCCATATATATATATATATATATATATATATATATATATATATAGATGATGTAGTAATTGTGAGTTCAATCTGTGGGCTGCATAAAGCAAATTTACACTCACTGAAAACAGTGCAATCAATAATTTTGCAATACTAAATAAGAACAACATGAAATATCCTTAAATATTGACAGCAGACTGAGAGCAGTCTCCTCACAGAAATGGTTCAGTTTAAAATTTCGGGAAGATTACCCAGATCAACAAACATTTGAATAAAGCTGGTGAGCACAGTGGCCAAAATGTTGGGATAATAACAACAAAGATGAGGACAAAAGTATAAATGTAAATAAGCCGTATAAGTTTTTTATTTGATCAGGTTTTATTGAAGACAACAGACAAGATTTAACAATTTATGAGGAAATTGTATTTTGTTCAAGAGAAGTTTGGTTTGAGTTTGTATAAAAACGCTTTCAAACAGCATTGATCATTAAGAACAGGAATTAAGGTCTTATCTTGAAATTCCAGAAAATAGGGACATATTTGTTTTTTCAATTATCATGTTTATTTTTTTATGCCATTTTACTTCAGAATGTAGGCTCAACACAAGTTCCTTTTTTCATGATTTGTAAAGTGGTTTTCCATTACCTTCTATGTTGATCCACATGTCTTTGCTTTTTGAGGTTTTGTATCCTCCAAAATTGGCTGCCACTCAATGCTAAAAAGACCAGGTTACCCTGCTGTTTAATCCATAGCTGGAGTGAGAAAGAATGGATTCTTGTCTTTCTTAAAAACATTAGAGCAAAGTGAGCACAACAGACTAGACAGAATTTGAATGGGATTCACCAAATCCATTCTACATGAATAACTGTTAAAAGGTTATAAGCTAATACGTTTTACCATATTAATGGCATCATTTGCAGAGCAGTCACTGCTTATGGTATAATGTAGATTGTGTATAAATATTGAATCCAGTTCCTAATACACAAAATAAACCTCCTTAAATCAACTATCTTTCAGTCTAAAAATAGGATAAAAAACAACTACCACTAGCATGAACATGAAAGCAACTTTATATTACTATAAGCAGTTCCTCAAATGATGTCATCAACAAGGTAAAAATTTATAACCTTCTAAATGCCATGATTGCAAAAAAAAAAAAAAAATACAAGTTGAATTTCAAAAAACATAATTCCTGTTCTGATGGCTAATGATGATTGAAAGCTCTCTATCAAAAATATATGAATAACCAAACAATCATTATCTTCGGACAACAACAAAGTGAAAACAAAAATTGTAGAGTAAGTGATCATCGTTAAATATAAATAAATGAGAGAACTGCCAAACAATCTGATTTGACAAAGCTTTCAATAAACAAAAGAGAAGAACAAAGCAAAAAATAATACAAAGTAAGCAAACAATAGACGTAAGGCAAAACAACAGTAGTATAGCAAAAAGTTCACAAACTTAGAATTGGAGTTGACACACGGAAATATAACATTCTGACTTTGAGGCAAAACAGACTGGGACTGAGTCATATGAAATCCGAGAAACAGCCTATTGGCAAGGAAGAAATCCCAGCATGCATTTGTTTCAGCCTATAAATTGGGGAAGGGAAAGTGTTTTGTAGCCGTTCCACATTGTTTGAAACCAACAAAAACCATTAACAAAAACTTTGTGATTTTCTCTGAAAACTGTTTAGGTTGTGTGTAGAGATAAACATATACCTATAATAGAATCTGTTATATATTTTTTTCTGCATGGATGAATTCAGTTATATATTTTAGCTTTGTACATATTTTTATGTCTAAGACTATTTTGCCACTTGGCTATCTGCCATGTTACATCAGTCAGTTAAGTGCCATACGTGATACATGCTTGGGTGATCATGTTTGAAAGCGACATGACTAACTGGGTAGATGATTTTCCCACTGTAAGTTGCCATTACTTTCTGCAGAAGATTGGTTGCCAACCAAGGCTACAGAACCCAATCTGTCCTGCTATTTAATCCATAACTGAAGGGAGAAGCAACAGATTTATATCTTTCTTAAGGGTATTTTGTGCATAAGTGAATGCAACAAATTCAACTGTAATTCAAACTCACTTTTCTGATTTCTTGTTTTGAGTCGATATCCATTGCACCACAGTTCACATATCATATCACAAGTCCTGTAATACATTAGAGCTGTACAAGTATCACATGTAGTGCCCTACAACAGCAACCTTAACAACCTAAGTTATACAGATAACTCAGTATTGATAGCAAACTTAAAAAGCTATAAAAACTCCTACAGAAGGTAGTAAATAAAAGTGAGAAGAAAGGATTAAACATCAACTACAAGAAGACAAAATGCATGGTTGTTAGCAAAAGGGTGAGCCCAAAGCACAGATTGCTAATTGGAGATACCAAAATCTAACAAGTGCAGAGATTTAAATATCTGGGAAGAGGACTGAGGACAAAAAGTCTGATATTGAAATCCAAAAGCACATTGGGGTAGCCAAGAAAGCATTCCAAAAATTAAGCACTAAGATATAGAAAAACTTCACTAGAAACAAGAAAAAGAGTATTAAACTGTTATATTTGTTTTCCTTTTTGGCAGTGAGTACTAGTTGACCTCCACAAAGATGAAGAGGAGACTTGAGGCTAATGAACTGTGGTTCTAGAGAAAGATGAGGATACTGTTAACCAAATATGTGAGCAATGACAAAGTTTTAGAGAAAATGGAAACTAATACTTAACATCAGGAAGAGACAATGTTTCTGAGGCGCATAATGAGAAAAGAAGGCTTGAAAAATCAGATACTCACGGGACATATAGAGAGGGTATGTGGGACAGAGGAAAACAATGTATAACATACTTAGTAAGCTTGAGTAAATAAATGGCAGAACAGGGCTTAGGAGAAATAACAGGAAGATAAAGTTTATTAAGAGCTACAAAGAACAGGAAGCTGTGAAGAGCTATGATCGCTTACATCCTGAGGGGATATGGCACATTTGTACTATCTGTAACTTAAGGCAAAAAAAAACAAACTTCGAGGTTATTGTTGGGAATACTCAACTTCTACTGTTCTATCTCCAACATCCGTCTCTGACATTGTGGACCAACATTATAAAATGTGACACGTTACAATTGGAGCTAGTCTGATATAAATCATAAAAATGTTAATGCATCTATATTTGTTTTTACATGAGGTTTATCACTTCTCAGCTGGATCAAAATTATGAACAAAAAGAATTTACACATGAATGTTGATATTTTTGCAAGAGCAACTGAAAAGATTTGCATATTTTTTCTATCAACTTTTTTCAAAACAAAACTGCTCTCCTTTAACCACCATAGAGAAACCTGAAGTGGAATGAATATATCAGATTGATAGCTTTATCTAGGAAGGTTGGGTCACTGTATCAGGCAAGAAAGTTTTTCTCATCAGAATCCATTTTGCACATTTATAAATCTACCATTCATCTTTGCATTGAATACTATTGCCGTATCTGGTTAGGTGCTCCTGCTATTTATTTCGAGGTTCTCAAAAAAATCCAAAGAAGAATCTGCAATGTAATCCAGACTTGGCATTTTAACTTCAGTCACTTTCTCACTGACATGGCAATTGCTGTTAGAATTTTTTTTTCCTGATGCTCCGTCCACATGAATTTAAGTGTTGAATTAAAATTAGCATCTAGGTCCCACAATTTTACGATTGGAATAGTTAAATGCATCCACCTATTTTACTCAAACAGTTGCTTTTCTCACAAGTCTCACCTGTGAAACTCCTTTCTATTTACTTGCTTCTCTGATAGTTACAATATCCAAAAATTTAAATGCAACATCAATTACCATCGATTTTTTTAAATCTCATTCATCTTTTGTCCTTTCTTCAGTGCCCACTGTACCCAGTCTTTCTCCCTTTCACTGTAACCCATTTGAGTACTAGTGGTGGTCCCATCTTGCTTCGGTTGAAATGATTAAATAAAAAAAACGAAAAATGCCTGAAAATCTAATCTAACCTTGTTGCAACCAGTTCAAATTTATTTGTAATTTGCTCTTTCTTTCTTTCTTTCTTTCTTTATTATAAATATCCAAATCCAGGGTCGTCTCACTCTTGGTTGACCATGTCTTCAAGAATGTAACCATAGTCACCACATTTAGCCAATTGCAGGTGTATGTGGTTATGTAGTTGGAGTGGATGGCCATTGGTTTTCATCCATCCTTTAACAGCATTTGTTTTTTTGGTGCTGTTGGGGTTCCACTTACCTTCCTCATCAAGCAAAAGTCTGGTGGGGGGAACTAGTTTAGTTGTCAACCACTCAGTTTTAAAATTTGAAGTTGTCCTACTAGATCAGTTACCATTCAAGGCTATAGAATCATCTGTCATGCTATTTAACCCATACCTGGAGAGAGAAGAGATGGATTCATACTTTTCCTGAGCACATTTTGCACAGATGTGAATGTAACAAACTTAACTGGAACTCTAATTCAACTCTCAGATTTCTCAATCCTAGTTGCTATC
Organism: Ascarosepion bandense; assembly: GCA_037127315.1. Classification (NCBI taxonomy): domain Eukaryota; kingdom Metazoa; phylum Mollusca; class Cephalopoda; order Sepiida; family Sepiidae; genus Ascarosepion; species Ascarosepion bandense. Next base: position 1,616,072 of record JBBBDQ010000387.1, on the reverse strand, counting down.
CATTACTCTACCACATCTCCATTTATTATAAACAGCTTATGGCTATATCTTATTGAAGTTAAGTTAGCATCTCACTGGTCAGTATTTAAATGGGGGAATGTTTGAAAATGTCAAGTGACATATGCTTACATCTTTTAGATGTTTGTATTTGTTAGTCTGGGAAGAAAGTTTGCCGAAAAGAAAGAAAACTCTTTACTGTCAGTATAGGGGAAGGCTTTGGAAATAAAACTTGAGGATAACTCAAGAGCTGAAACCCAGAGACAGACTGGCAGTCCTGCAAAAATGTTGGCGTCGAGTAGTATCAGCCACTGCTTTCCACTTCAGCAATATTGGTGGAATGGAGATGGGCTGTCTAAACAACTATCACCCTTAAAAACAAACTAAAAAAAGAAACGCTCATACCAACATCTTGAAAAAACCCTTCAGTTGCATTACAACACGGAAAACAGCATCTGCAGTTATAAGCTTGTCCTGAATTGGTAAAAAGGATACTATTTTACCATCACTGGCAGCATCAGAAAATCTTCTCATGTTCTGGTACATGGTCTTTTAAAACTGATAAACACCAAGATGTTTTTTCTGTATGAAAACTATTGCACAAAAGTTTTTGTGTATAGTTATTCAATTATATAATAATATATGGAAAAAGGATATAAAAATTTTCATAAATCAAAATCAATTTAAGAAAATCTATGACAAAGCAGAAAAATTTTGTTCATTTGATGCATTCCATTCTTTAGGACATCATCAGACTAAATGTGAGGTTTATGTTGATTTGATTGCACATGAAGTAGAAAAAAAATATTAATTTACATTAAAAATTTCAGTGTCTTTTCTTCATGTGATTGAAGGTGGCAAGAATAAAAATATAAATGCAATTTAAATTGCTACCTTCTGTTGATGATGCCAGTTCTTTTACTGTCCTTTCTCCTGACTAAAATTTTCTCATTCTCTTTCACTCCCAGTAACCCTTCACATATTAGCATTATCACCTTGATTTTACAAGTTTTACTGCAAATGCACTTTAATCTCAAACTAATAAATCCTAAAAAAAGGTTTCTCCATCATGAACATGTATCTATTTATATTCTTTTAATTTAGGTAATTTAAAGTTTTAAAATTGTCAACTTGTTCTGCAGAATTTCTTTTACTTTGATCATGTGATATACACATTGAATAAAAAAGTTTATCTTTTTTCAGGAAATGTAAATATTTTGATAATATTTGTTTAGTAAAAGAAAATTTGAAATGAATAAATTCCAATATTAACTATAAAAAGACAAAGAACTAAGAATTTTAATTTTACTTTTAAAACAGGTCTTTCTCCTTAATGCATTTCATTATATCTCAGCAATAAATTTAATCTTTTTTCTTTATTTGTATCTTAAAAATGCTAAGTTCTGCAAAAGTGAAACATAATTTAAACTGATTGCTGAGAATATCCACATGAGTTGTATGAATTTGTTTAGACATTTTACAGGCTCTATATTCCTTTGTATTTTCATTTTGGATAACTGGTTTGAGTAAAAAATAAACAGATCTTAGTTTGTAATGTTAAGATTTCCTTTTATATATATATATATATATATATATATATATATACAACTACAACAAAAGACCCCTAACATTGCCACATCTGTGCTAGGCAATATAAGACTCTAACAAGATTAAAAATTGCCTATATTTAAGAATTGGTCGCACAAGGACATTGCTCACAATTGAGTTGAAATCAATCTCTCTCTCTCTCTCTATATATATATGTATATATATATATATATACACCCAACATAGAGTAAAATTATTTTGATCAAAGTTTAAGCATGTTGAGTAATTGTAGCAAAATGGAGTTATATATTTCTAATGTGATAAAGTGAGAAAAAAAGCTTCCATCTAACAATATGTATCTTAAAAGTTTGTATTAGAAAATGAGTGCATGAAAATAATGTTGGCATGAATAAATCTACTTCTTTAATCTATTAATAATTTTCAGCAACACACACATACTATTTTATCTTTAAGAATAAAAGATGCTTCAGGCGATGAGCATAGAAACAGTCTATAAAATGCAGAATTCAATACATTGATGTTTTTCCTAGAGGGAGAAACATCAGTCTTTTGAATCTAGAGTTGGCATGAAGAATGTAACTGGAAAACCATTTTGGGAAATGGAGTGGTATTGAATTCCCTGTTTCTAATAGATTTTTCTAGAAATTGCAAAATGAATTTCTTATTGTATTATCTCTATACTCATTCTTGATTAAACTATAAGTTCAAGGTCCAGAATTAATTATCATTTTCTCCTGTAGCTTTGATCGTATTTAATACGTAATAAATATAAACCCCATTAATAGAACACATTCAACTAATAATCATTTTAAATATGAAGTCTTTGTGTGTGTAAATATATAAATGGTCAGGTACTCATCTCTAGATTCACCTGTTTAGGGCAGCTATCCACACCTGCTGTTGCAGATCCCTGATCAAGCACATTTGTATTTGTTTAACACCTTCAGAGCTTACTTATGACTTACACTGTAACTCTGCTGAGCAGACCAAGAGCACATCATCTGGTATGATCAATTGTACTGAGTGTACTTTAGTTAGAGTTCCTTAGAGAGAGCAGATAATCTAGCATGTTCAGTGCATTCTCGGTTAGCACAACCATTGATGACTTTTAAACTGTCTACCCTATTTTGCTCACAAGTGCAGCACCTTTCCTTTTGCAAAATGCCTGAAAACAAGACTTTGTTTAATTATTATTTTTTACTCCAATCAAGTTCATAATGTCACTATGATGCAAAAGTTTACTCAGAATAAAAGAGAATGAGAAGACATTGCTGAGAAGAAAGGACAAGCTCACATAATAATTGAAATACAAGAATATAGCCTGTTTACAGTGACTCAGTAGACTGGGCATCAGTGAGTGTTAGCTTTAGGTTATTGCCTATTCCTTGTTTCATTCAGCTTTTCTCAATTCTTGCATCTATACCTTCATTGGCTGGAAATCTTTCTATACATCATTTGTCCATACAGGTTATATCTGATCATTGGAGCCAATTCTGTTTAAATTTGGTAAGCCTTCTTTTTTAGTTGATTGTCCTTTGATTCTACTTTGTTCATGTTCAAAGAGATTTTGAGCAGTCAATGTTACTTAACGTATGATTTGTGGCTTATTCTTCCCAGTTTTTCTTGTTGATATACCTTTTTGTCTCAGTTGATTTTTATAGCAAGGCATTAGGCAGTCATAGAGTCTGTGCATAGGGCTGAATTCAAAGAAAAGAATTTAGCACAGACATCTGTTGATGCTCATGCAGAGTACATGACCTGTCCATTGAAGGTGATACTTGATGATAGTTGATTCGATGATGATGGTTTGGGATTTTTCAAGAATTGCAAAGCTGAATACAAAATCTTTTCACTTAATGTTCTTTATTGATCAGAGCTGCATGCACTTTTCTGTTAAATGGTACTGCCTCAGCATATACAGTCTGGAAGACTTTCTGATACTGTTTTCTAGAGAGGTGAATGTAAAAATCATAAGACAAAATGAAAAAGCTATTTAACTATATTTCACCTATGTTTTACCTCTTATAGCTGGAATGAGAGACAAATCTATGGGGGTGGGGGTGTTGATGTATTGGGAAAGGTAATAAAGATCTTTATCCAATGTTCTGAACAAAAGTTTTATGTTTTTTTTATATGGAAGCTACTAATGTCTGCTGGATTTTAAATTTCATCTGCTCCAAGTAGATCTCTGTTTTCGTTATATTTTTTCCTTTCTATTAGCTTGTATGCTGCATTGTGCTATTAGTATTTTTGCAATTATGCGTGATACTAGTATTTTTGCAATTATGTGTGATACTGTGTATGAATCCAGTCTAAGATTGACTGTTGACAATTGTGAGATCAGTGCACTTGCAGTGCATTTTCTTCTCAGTAAATTTCATTTAATTTGTCTAGCTTTTTTACCAAAATCAGTCAGATTTGTTATAAATTCTAAATAGATAAATGTCAGACTATATTTTTTTCTTTTCTTTTTTTCCATCCAAATGTTTTCAATTATTTTTTATAAGCGGGAGTATTGTATTTTATTTCCTGGCATTGTTTCCTCTTGTTACATGAACTGATTACATAATCAAACAGCAATTTTCTACATTTTTACCTTCAAGGCTCAGATTGGGTCATAGCACATGTACTGATTAAAACACAACTGATATCAAGTTCACATTTTTTACTGTTTGAAATCAAGCATTGGCAACATTTAATGTGTCAATGCTATCAGTTGCTTTGATAATAATATACCCACTTGCTACAAGACAAATAAATTTAGATAACTTAGTGCTTTTTTAAATCATTTCACCTCAAGCAAGGCAATAAAGTAACTAATATACAAGTGGTTACTGGTTTTGAAAGAATGTGAGAAAAAAAAACATTAAGAAGACCAACAGTAAAAGAGCAGTAATTAAGACGACAAAATAATGCATTTAAATTTTTTAAAGATCAGTGTTTGATGGAAAGCTGGAAGGGAGAAGTGTAAGAGAAGAAACTTTTAGCATAGAACTTACAGTTATATCTAGCCATTTCAACAGTAAAATGCTGAGACCTTGTTTCCAATCTCATTATTGAAATTAAATTCAGATAGTCTAAGTACTAAAGAGGAAAGCTCATGAAAACAGCATAAAAATATTTATAGAAAATGCAAAGGGAAGTAACAGTACAGCAATGGGAAAGTGATTGATGCAGAGATGCTACGTCAGGACAAATAATATTGCAGGTTCTTCCTTGTATATTATCAAAAATCTCTAAATAGCAGAAGCACTAGACTGTATGTCGTAACAATGCTCTAAGCATGGAAGAATGGTCGACTTATAATTGTGTAAGATAGGTTCAGGCGAGAAAGATTGTCTAGTATGACACAGTAAACTAATTTTCTTAGCAACAGACTGGACAGTTGATTTAATATAACCTTTCCACTTTGGGTCAGCAGAAAACCTTAGTGCAAAAAGATGCAGTTATTCACTTTCCTGGAGGTTAACATCAGAAAATTGTAACTTATGAATATTATCTTTTAATAAAGTATGCATTTAACCTTTGCTCTGAATATTGAAAGTCTAAACAAATATATATTTTGCATACACTTTATGTATGTGTAAATATAATTTAAATTTAAATATATATATTATCCTATGTCTATGCCATAGACGTAGAATAATGTGTATACTTATATACTACAGCTCTGTTCATACATTGAGCACTGTTTTATTAACATCTGAATAATAATACTATACATATATACACCCTCATATGTATATTTATTAATTTACGTCAATATATATATATATATATATATATATAGAGAGAGAGAGAGAGAGATGAAACCGCTCATTATGGTGTAATGGTTAGAAAGTGTGCCTCGCTAGAACAGTTATGACTGAGTAGTAAATTTGCTCCTCACTAGGCACCCAATACATTCAGTCTTGTGCCAAATCTAAGCCAAACTTAGAAAATCACAATAAATATATATATCTAATTTATCTAACTCAACAAACATGTATCTGAAATTTTGAAATCTATTGATAAGTTATTTGAACCTTTATTAATTTATTGATTATATAAAAAGATACAACTAAATATGTTACCCTTCAGATTATCTGTCAGATTTTTTTTTTTTCTGTGAATCTCTAGTATAAAAAGTTATCATTTTGTACATTTGGACTTATTTTTGTTGTTATCACAATATTCCAGCTTTTTTCAGTTGAGTTAAAGGATTTATTTTGAGATTCCCTGAAATTTATATAGATCAATAAACATCTTAAGAATTATGGAGGGCACAGTGTTTTTGTGATAGCAAACAAAAGATGAGGATATTAGTTTGAATGTATATAATCTAAATATTTTTTTAGTTTTTTGGATTTTATTTTTCTGGTCATAGTGATATGAACAATCAATTTTTTAGTATCATTTCTTTGCTAGTATCCACTGTATTTGATTCATTTGTTTACTTGTAAAATCTGTAACAGCAAAACTTAAGCTTTTCTTCAATCAGATGAATCAAAGAAAGGAAGCAACTGGAAGAAATGTTGTACAAAGTTAGCAAGTTCAGCTTTTCTTGTTGCCACTGAATCAACTGACACCTGACTGATTTCTTCAATGAACTTAGTGTCTTCAGATGATATTGACAAGTTGAATACAAATGTGATACCTGAAATGCTAGGTTGATATAAAAGAAATTATAAGACATATATTAAGGTACTATAAATGATAGTCGTGCTTTAATTCATACTGACCAATAGGAGAAAGATCAGCTATTTTAAATATTTCTACATTTAAAAAAATGACTGGATGATTATAAAATCTTACTCCTGACAGCCTGCATTCCTGAACTCTAACACTAAGCCATGATTGATAAACTTTTAACTTTAATTTTCAGACATTGCATAATAACATTTTTTCTTATTTCGGCCATTTTAACTATGAATACAGAGTTTTTTAACTGATAGTTTACTAAACTAAATACAAGGTCCAAGAGGGGTACACAGTGAGATTGTAAGGAAGAGAGAAGAGGAAAATAAGATAGCATTATGTGTAGGATAGATATCAGTTGACCCTGGATTTAAAGAGACTAAGATTATGCTTGGCAGGAAAGCATTCTCTCAGGTGTTTGTTCCATAAACAGTTCTGGGGGTCAGGGTGGAACTTGCATTTTATCAAAGAGAATAAAGATTGTTTACCACTGTGAAAACAGCATGACAGTCCAAGCTTTGAAGGTCAAAGCTGACAGAACCAAAGAATGTAACTTGTCTAAAAATCTACTATTGTAATAGCAATATAATAGTGAAAGTCTGGCAATGTTTCATCTGTGGTATAAGTGTTGCAGGGTGGAGAATAATTTATCATCTACAAGGCTGCATAAGCATTTTTAGACTGAAAAGTGAAGATTGGGCAGCACCAGGCTAGATATGACAGCAGCACTCTATTTTTGGTCTAGTCTGAGTCTTATAAAGATAAGGCATGTCAGCAGGAGTTCAGTATTTTCTGCAGAGTTACAAAATAAACCAATCATTGTTCCAGTATTTTTTGCTATGGCATAAATATACACACTCTATTTAAGGTCACAAGTAAGCTTTAGCCCCACTCAGTAGGCATTTCAGGCAAGGAGCCTTTTTGTGAGTATGACTGCTCATCAGGATTGGTGCAGGTTTTAGTGTCTGCTCGGTGGGGATGAAATATTAGAAGTTTGGTTTTAGATGTATTCAAAGATATCAGCCAGTTGTTTCCCCACTGAGATGTGTGAAATAGTTTAGGGCAGAGATCAGCTTCCAAGCAAAGGTTATCAAGATATTTAAACGTGTACCTATACATTGTAGTATCACCTGCATATATATATATATATATATATATATATATATATATTAAGGATCTGACAGTTTTCTTGGGCATAATTTAAATTAATAAATATATGTTTTCAATTGAGGACAAAGTAACCTTGTTAGAATGTTACCTATTGAACTGGTGTAACTATTTGACTAATAATTTTAAGTATAGTTTTTGAAAGGAGTGAGTTCCTCATCTGTTTCTGGACTGCCTATTTCTTAAGTTCACACAGTGTGCTTTCAGTCTGAGTGAATATTCACATCGTTTAATAATGGGTTTTATTTTTCGAATTTTTCCGTTATGCTGAACTGGTGGGTTCCTGAGTTTGAAAGTTTTCACATTATCTTATACAAGCCTATTTTAAAGTTTGTTCAGTAATTTGTAAACTAGCATCTCTTCCTTAACTTGGCAAGTTACAGCCTGATTTCAAACTCCATTACTTGTACATTTGTTTGCAAATCTCAAATCTACCATATGTTAGTTTTCTTTATATTTAGTAACTAATGTGATTTCATTCATGATGTCTATGGGGCTCTACATCCAATCAAGGTAAAGATCTTTTAGGTTAATGAAGTTAATGGCCTAAAGCTATATACAGCAAATAAATGACATCAGCCTTTTAAGTGGTTTCGACAGCCAGAAATAATTAATGATTAAAAAGGATGTCATTTTTGTCTGTTAGTAAAAATTAAAATTAAGAGTCGATAGGAGATAATTATTAATGTTTTTAATTAAAATGTTTTTTATGACTATTATTCAAATTTATTTTTTGCAGCAAATGCGTGTTTCTTTGCTAATGAGTTAATAAATGATTTATGTAATAAAACTGCTGATGAAAGAATAATTGTGCATTTCCAGACATTTTTATTTACAGTAATGGGATTAGAAACTGTCTTTCAGTCTCTGGATGTAGGATGCAATGCCTGAGTTAATTCTTGCTTCTTACACTAGCACATGTCTAAATTAGGCTAGGGGTTCTTAACCAGGATTTGGGGTGTGAGGAAATTTGTTGTGAATATGTTGTACTCAAACATGATTAATCTTTGGGATGTGGAAAAAAATTAAATTAGATTTTTGAATTTGTCTGTGCGTGTGTATTATTTACATTGTTTAGACTGCTGTCCTCATCTTTATTGTCGTATTCACAACATTTCAGCCATTGTACAATCCAACCTTCTTCAGGTGACTGTAATTTTGAATCAAACACCTTATTTTGATCACTGGGGTAGATTGTTCTCATTCTATGAGTCATACCACTTCCATATGTCTGAGTTATCTCCATTTAACTCAACTCTCTAAGTTTTTGTTTGCTGATACTGTCATCAGTTATTGAGCTCACAACTCTTTGAGTCAAGTCACTGGATCCAACCAAGACTTTTGCCCACTGGACCATGTGTCCTTAAGGACATACAGTATATATATATATATATATATATATATATATATATATATATATATAAGGATTTTCTTGTTATACCTGCACAAGTGATTTGTTTAAAGAGGTGAATTATCCGAGCTCTGCAATGCCACATGTCCTATAATGATGTACTGTGTGCTACACGTCAGATTATCTATAAGTGCAGGCCTTTTTTAATAGAATTTTTCCATCTCCTAGCAGCATGTGGGCCATTGGCCTGCAGTTTAATCCATAGCTAGGAGAGGAAATAGCTTTCCTAAAGGTATTTGTGCATAAGTGAATGTAAAAAACTTGACTAAAATTAAAACTCAGCTCTCCAATTTCTCATTTCAAGCTATTATTCATTATAACACCCACATATCCAAGTTTACAGCACTTAGCATTCTGAAGTAGTCACTGATCTAGGTGATGGGACTTAATGTTGCTTAACTTTAGTGAGTGGGTCATAAACTATATATATATATATATATTCTATGAAACAAGAGTTGATGCAATAAAGTTGGTGTATTGCATTTTGTAGTAAGAGTGAAGTTTGGATTATGTATTTCATCTTGTCTCTGGATTCAGTTCTTCAAAACCCAACACTGTTATTTTGCTTTATTTTATGAGAGATGTTAGTTTAACATCATTTCTAGGAGAAAGGAAGAGAGTGAAGGTTGCAAAGAGGCATGTCGACTGTTTGGGCAAAATTATGATGTGTCAGCTTGCTTTACTAAGGAATCTACATGCATTGAAATACCTTGACTCTTTTAATTCTTGTAATCCAACTCGTGTCTTTATGCGTTTTTGCTTTTATATCAAAAGTTAAAAAAAGGTCATCTGTCACAGTCAGAATTCTTTGCTTATGTCATTTTTTGACTAGTAGTTTGCTATTCTGGGTTAGTCTCTGCATTCTTTTAACCATGAGAATCCAATGGAATGGTAAAATGTAAAATTGTTTTTTAGTGTAGAAATGAGAATGAGTTTAAATGTCTTCTGTTTTTTTCTCCTAGGCTGGCTTTCACTAAAAAAAGCTCTGTTTATTTTGCTCTTAACCCACAGCTGGGTAAAGAAAAGACATATTCATGTCTTTCCCAAGAGCATGACTATGAATTGAATGCCACAGACCCAGCCTTAATTTGAATTTGGCTGGACATTCCCACTTTGCATATGGATAACCATTATGTCACCGAAACATCCTCTTACATAAGGCAAGTATTCAAATAGCTTCTTATTTATTTCTAGTGGGGTGCGCTATCAAAGAAAGTTTTGGCAACAGCTGCTCTGGAATGTTAGGTTTAGTTGACGGCTCTTTTTCATGAGTAAGTGAGTAGATTGCTGTCAGGTGGTAACTTAAGCTGGTTTTGTGTTTTCTCTGCATACAAGTAAATTGATACTAAAAAAATTGCTTTATAAAAAAGTCATTTATCTTAGTTGATGGGCTTTTAGAAAGTTATCAGAGCTGTAAAATGGTGGCTTAGATCAATGGCAAGAGTGCATAACCGTCTTTCATGTTCACTTAACTCTGGTTCCTTGAAATTCTATTATTTGCTTTGTTTACTTCTATATACAAATGCCAGTACATGCTCCATTATTTGAAGAAAAAAAATTATGCTTATTGAAAATATTCAAAATGACAATTTTATTGTAAGGTACATCTGAGATCAAACCACACAACCCATTTCTTAATTTAATAAACCAGATGCTAATTAAGTTACCTACTTGTATATAAAGCTTTAACAATTTGGAGTTAATTTATTTTGTCAGACATAGTTTTTAACTGGATTAATGGTAAGATTAGCTGTTTCCATATAAGAAATATTCATCATTCATTTATTGAGCATTAGCAGTTGAAATTTATAAAATCATTTGTGTTGAGTTTTCTTGTGTGTGTGTATGTATATATATATATATATATATATATATATATATATATATATGAATGATAGAATAAGTCGAGTGTTCTTACACATGCATGCACTTACATTTGAAATGAACATCTATTGCTTTGTATGTATCTGATTATTTGAATCAAGCCCCAATCAACATTCAAGTATACTGTCTTTATTTTTTTAATTAAAAATTTTGAGCTTGTGTTTTTTAAGCAGATTTCTGAGGAAAACTTAATAAAGTGAAACATGTTAGATTAAGACACTTCTTCTACTTTGTTCTTTACTTATTCTATCATCTTGTCAGATTTAAATCTGTATATATAACTCTGGTAAACCTCCCAGAGAGAAGAGAAAAGTCATCTTGAAATGAAGGTGACAAGAGTGAAAAAAAGTGAATCCAGCAGAAGTTTAACAGTATATAGATAATAGTTTAGACATTTCTGAACAAGTTGGACCCCATGCATGACTTTCATAAGAGTTTCAAGTCTGACAAGGTTATTTAAGAACTCAACTAAAGTTAATACCCACCATAAAATAATATTAATTCTAAAAATCCTATATTAATTATAGCTTTATAAATAATCCAGAACTGTTTATTCTATCTAGAATCCATTAATGCCTATTATCCAGAAAATGGAATGACAAGTATTCTTTTTCTATATGCCATGTTCCTTCAAGACGTAGGCAATCATGGCCTTCCATATCTCCTTATCCCTAGTGGCTCTAAGCACACTTTCTCCTTTTACCCCACCCAAACCCAGCTCTGTCATTCACTTGCTCAAGCCCATCAAGTATGTTACACACTGCTTTCCCCGGTCTCTCTTTCCTTCTGTCTGACCTGTGAGTATCAGATTCTCCAAGCATTCCTTCCTTATATGTCCCAGGAACTTGTCTTTTCCTGATGTTATGTATTAGTTTCCATCCTCTCCAAAATCTCATCATTGCTCACATGTTTGGTCCATGGTATTCTCAGCAGCCCTATGTAGAACTACATTTCAGTTGCTTAAAGTCTCTCCTTCATCTTTGATGAGATTGTCGAGCATTCACTGCCATATTGAAAAACTGACATCACATAGCAATCCGGTACTCTCTTCTTTGTTTCAAGCAAAATTTTCCTGCCTCTGAATACTCTTCTCAGCTTCTAAAATATGCTAGTTTAATAGCAGGGCTATGGCCATGTATTTGCAATGGTGAGGGTACCATGCAATGTTGATCAATGTGTTCACACTGTTTATATCTACAGAGTGCAACGGATGGATTGTTGTCTAAATTATGCAGAAATGTAAATAACACTGACATCTTTTTTTCACAGACACATTTACCAAAATTACACAAAATTATCTTGAAATACTAAAGATTTATTCAATAAAATCACCGCTGTCTCCAACCACAGCCTCCAGGTAGCTTTAGAATTTTCTGCATCTCTTCTGGACAGTCTCCTTGTTAAAGTTAGTGAATACTGCCATAATTCTTACCTCTTTGGTGCTACAAGAAGTTTTGTTAGTTTTTCACTCAATTGCATCTCACACATCATAATCAAGTGGGTTGCAGTCTGGGCATTTAGATAGCCTGATGTAAGAGGTGATATGGTTGCAGAAATTGTCTGATAGCCATGACTGAGTTCTCCTGCTTGTGTGGCATGGTGAAGCATCTTGTTGTCAGCCATAGGCTCGTTCAGGGCATCATTACCTCCTCAAGGCACTTAAAATAGGTCTCCGTGTTTAGTTAGAGTTTCTGTGGGAAGATGAAGGAAGCCATAATGTGACCATCATTAGTGATCGCTCTAAACCATGATGTTGAATGGATATATCATCCAAATCTCTACACAGTCTTCAGATTGACATTGAAACATTCTAAAATGTTTGTATTGGAGCTTCTGGGACAAATTCCAAGCAGTACAGCATGCTGTTTCTACTTTCTGGCTGAGTAAATTGCATCATGGTGCTCTTTTCTCACAGACAGTACCCAACTGACCCAACTATACAGTGCAGTCAACAAAATCAGAAAACATTATAAAAAATGGTGACAATTTACTCATCGCACCTTGTATAAATGTCTTAGCCTCAATGTTAAGTGATATTCTCCTATAAATATAAAATGACTTAAACAGTATGTGTGTGCGCACATACGCACACACACACACACACACACACACACACCGCTATTTTAGTCATTTGAGTTTTGAGAGCTTGCAACTTGAGTAGTGACTCAAGCTGTCCTCCATTGAGTGCTGACACAAAGCATTTTTTGCTCTGTCTAGAGAGTCTGAGCTTTGAGCACTTCAGTTTACTGCATAGGTAGGTGTTTGCTGTTTGGCTTTCCTTTTTTTCTTTCTTTGTTTCGGACTTTTCTTGTCTAAGTTTTCAGGTCTTTTGGCAAGTTGTCTGTTAGTCATACTAACATTGTTGTTTTTTTTTCTATATAGTAATACCTACTGCTAGTCTGGTGGTAGAATACACTATATCTTATAGCGAAACTTAAGAACTATATATTTCCTAACAAAATTTCTCATAAATAATCAGGCCTGTAGAAATATATATAAACATATTGTTTTATTAAAAAACAGTATATCTACTCAAATATGAGTATCAATTAAAAATAATGTTCAAACAAATAAAATAAGTATATCAGTTGTTAATTCCATTTCATTAATCATCAGACTTTTCCATTACACACACACACAAAATCTGAATATATACACACACACTATTTACAGTGTTCAGACTGTTGTCTACATCTTTGTTGATATATTCACAATGTTTCAACTGTTGTATTCTTCAGTTTCCTTTAGCATTATCACTTGTACATTATCAATGGAACTATACTTACAATGAATTATCACATGTACCTGGAATACTTCAAGGAAATGGCATTAGAATCCACATCCCTAAAGCCATCTCTATGGCTGAGGTATGTAAATGATACCTTCATACTCTTGCCACATAAGAAAGAGGTCTAGTTACTACTGGACCATGTGAACTCAATAAGATCATCAATACAATTCATAACAGAGGAAGAAAAGAACAACAAACTAGTGTTCTTGGACATACTAATATCTTGAACAGAGAATGGGTTCAAGACATCTGTATATTGCAAGTTAACATTCACCAGACAATATTTCAACTTCAACTCACACCCACTTTTGTAAAGAAAGGGATCATCCACTGCTTACAATGTTAAGCAAAAGTCTTAAGTGATTACTTAGAGATATATGAACACGAAATGGTCAGTATAAGCAGTACCCTACACCATAACATCTACCCTGGATACATGATAGCAGCTTCAATAAACTGGGATAGAAAGGTGCAAAAAGATACCACTCAAAAAACAACCTCAGTCTGCCTACACTATGTGAATGGATTATCAGAAAAATATAAAAGATCTGTGGTTCATAAAATATCAGGATGATCTTCAAAAGTGGTATTGCAGGCATCTCTTTCAAGTAAGATCTCCAATAGAGAAGGAAAGGATTGTATGTACTTTCTCTGATGCAGCTGTAGTATGAAAGTGTCTGTTCGTTAATCCCTTCAAATAGAAAAATATTTTTTTTTTAATCATATCACCTCAAGCAAGGCAGTCCACTGCCACTATAGCGCAAGGGGTTACATAGAGCAATTGGGTATAGGAAATGTCAGAGGGGGGTGATAGATGAGTTAGGAGGTACGTAGGGAGAGCATTGGAGGAAATGGGTGTGAGTTAGTGTGTTAGATGTCTATTGACCTTACATTTAAACTCCTGGAGGTTGTAGCCGTCGGGGAAGCAATCATGCGGAAGGGAATTCCACAGGTGGGAAGTGCGAGAAAAGAAGCTGTTGGAGTAGAAATTGTGGTTACATTTCATCGGTTTCACTGTAAAGGGGTGGGACCTAGTTGCCAATCTAGTATCTCGTGCAAATTCACACCTAGGGGGCACCAGTGATTTAAGTTCATCTGAGCAGAAGCCGTGAAAGTACGTATAGAAGAGGCACAGGGAAGCCACGTCACGCCGGTGAGAGAGTGACTGCAGGCGATCAGCTAAGTCGGTATCGATCACATTACAGATTCTCCGCTGTATTTTATCAAGAAGCCTGAGGAGAGTAGCAGGGGCACCCGACCAGATATGGCAGCAGTATTCAATACACGGGTGGACGGTAGACTTATATATGTGTAGGATAGATTCAGACGGAAAGAATTTCCGGGCCCTGCACAGAGAGCCGACTTTCATAGCAATGCATTTAGCAATGGATTCAACGTAGTCATTCCACTTGAGGTCCTCTGAGAGTGTCAGGCCAAGCAGGCGTAGTGTTTTACACTCTGGGAGGCAAGCCTGTTCCATGCTAATGGGGGTGAGGTGCGGTTGTCTGTGGTTGTTAATTGACAGCAGCTTCGTTTTGGAAGAATTGAATTTTACAAGCCATTTCTTACCCCAATCTACCATGGATTGGAGGTCCTTTTCAAGCTCGGCAGCGAGGTTTGCCTTGTCATAAACACCAGATTTTTTTGTACCTACTTGGGATGTTATGGCATCGGGGAGATCATTGATGTAGATTAGAAACAGGGTAGGACCTAGGATAGAGCCTTGGGGGACATCTGCGTTTGTAGGATAGTTCTGAGAGGCATGTCCATTTAATACCACCTTCAGAGTGCGGTTAGAAAGGAATGACTGGATTAGGGCCAATAAAAGTCCAGTTATGCCGTAGCTTCGCAGTTTCCATAGAAGGCCGGCATGCCATACTCTGTTGAACGCTTTAGAGATGTCCAAGGCGACGGTACTGGCTTCACCATTCTTGACAAGAGCCTGGTATATATACTCGGTGATGGTCGTTAGCATATCAGCAGTGGACCTTGTAAAGCAGAAGCCATAGAATTTAAGTATAAAGTGACCATTTTCCCCAGCTCTAAAATGAATAGATGACAGAAAACATGGTCAGTACTGTATTTTGAATACATTGTTTTCTGATTGAAGTTTCAAATCAGAATCTAGTGTGAAGAATAGATAAAAAGTTCTCAGACTGGCAAAAAAAAAATTATTTGGTCATTTGAGAAATGCACTGTAGAACTTTTTTGTTACTTTCTTGTGTAACTTTGACACTAAAAATTCCAACATTTCTTTAACAATAGTTTTTTTTTTTAATTTAACAAACAATATAAAATTTTAGCCATGTTTAAATATTGATTATTATTCTTTGTCTATATAAATGCAAAATAATACTCTTATCCATGGTATTCTTTCTTTACAATTCCTTTATGAGTAATCTTTGACCAAATGTCTGGTCAAACTTTTGATTGATCATCCAAAAACAGGTTAAATGTATTGAGAAAGGATAGAAATAAAATTATTAGTTTTTGCAAATGACATTGGTTGAAAAAGGAAAATTTTTCTTCTTGAAGCTTTGGCATGTTTTTAAAGTCTCACAATATTAATGTTTACTTCCTATAAACAAAAATCGGGATATTAATGTTTACTTTCTGTAAACAAATATCAAGAACATTTCATAATAGTTTTAGAATTTTTCAAAACTTAACTTTTAGAAATATTTTAAATTAATTTTTAGAATATTTTTCTTAAATTGAACTTTTTTAATCTATGAACATGAAATATTGAGGCAATAATCACAGTGTTTATGCATAGTGGATGAAATAAATAAGAAATTAAACAGATTTCTGGTAGCTCCTTGTGCATGGTAAGTTTTTGATAATGTGATAAGTTCAATTGAACAGTTCTCTGGGGAAATTTCATTAAGAGAAATGAAAGTGTTTTTTGTACTAAAAGGAAACACCTTACATTGTTGTGATCTTAAACTTCTTCAGTTGCTGATGAGCCATAAAAAACATTGAAGAAGAGTTTACCTGTTTTCCTTTTTTTTCATACTTTCAAATAAATTAATTACTTTTATTTTAGTTGGTTCAGTATGAAAATAGGACAAATTGAATAGAAATATCTGAAATCGAATAGCCAAGTTCTTTGTAGATTTACATTCTTTAGGACGAAGATGTAGTTTTTAACTTGATATGTATGAACAATGTTGTTTTCTAACAAATATTTACTCCTAGTTAGGTATTAAATTCCAAGAAAGCTGACCTGCCACACCTGACACAAAAGTTTGCCTGTTTATCTTGTCAACAGAATACTGCCTTCTAACAGAGGTCTGTTAATTGGTATCTAATTGCATAGACAGTCATTAATTGGGTCGACAGACTTTAATAGCTGAGTGGTTAAAGTTAAATTTGATATTGAATTTCGCTGGATTATATTTATATATATAGATTTATATATATTTTTTTTCTTAAAACGTATCTGCTCATTTTTATACTCAGAATGTAAACAAAGCAGTTTCTAAAGAATTAATGAATAAATTTTTTTAAATTCTCCATATTTTTATGACTTCTAATATTATAATTTACTTTGTATTTTTAAGCAGTTTGTCTGTGTATTTTAAGCATTATTTCATCTACCAGTCTCTGTACTTGAGAAAATTTATTGAAAATGTCTTCTCCAGTAGGATACATACCTGTGTTCCCATTCGCAGGGGGAAGAACCACTGTCTGATCTGACATGATTTGACACCTTGGCTGCAAAGAACTTCACAATCAAGCAAGGTTCATGTCTTCAAGTCACATTCACTCGTTCAGTTTCTTCTTCAAACACTTATCTGCTCAATTTCATATCTGAAACATAAACAAAGCAATTTCTAAAGCAAGCGATAGATTTTATTTTTTAATCAAACATTTTTATTGCTTCAAATGTTATTTTAGTGGATATGCATATTTGAGTATTACTTATTTCATGAAAAATGACAGCATATTTTAAGTCATTACTGTTGTTGGTTTTTCTTACATATGAGTCTTTAAGGGGTACAAAATTTAATTAAAGCAGTAAAAAGGAACTAAAAAGAAAAATAACAAGTACAGTAGTTGGTAATATAAAACTGAAAAATGAAAATGAAAGAAGGAAAAAATTGAAGAAAAACAACTTTTACAGGAGTTAACTAATTTTTGTCTTTTTTTTTTTTTTTTTTTTTTCCAAATTTTGCATTGATAACTATTATAGTTGTTTTCCCCCTTTTGTCCCTCTTAATTTTGTTCATTTTTATTGCTTTATTTCATAATTCTGTAGGGATCACTTAACAACAAAAATAGTTTTTCAACATTGTCCAATGGAATCTTATATATTAATATTAGTTTATCAATACCATAAAAAATGACAGCATATTTTGTTAAGTTTTTACTATAATTAAAACTTTTTTCACGTGTGAGTCTTTTAATACAGTTCTCTAATATGTGTTTTTTCTTGGTGATCAGTTTATTACGTAATAACAATGAAAAACTTATCTCTCAATACATTTTTATGTGATCTTATATATTAAATCTATTAATACCGTGAAAAATGATGGCATATCTTAAGTTTTTAATCATTAAAAGGATTTTCACGTGAGTCTTTAAATATGTTTTTCCCAATTATATGTAGTCTTCTGCTCTTTGATAAAATTCACTCTCGTATAGCAAAATTTTGCATTCCTAACAAAATGTAAAGAAATGTATTTGTCATATTATGCAGAGCAACTTTGGTTCTCGACCATAATTTCTTCTGAAAGTCTGTTCTAAAACCGTATTTTTTGAGAACTGAATCCTTTTTCCCATTACAATTAATGTAAAAACGATTAATTCATTTCTAAGCCCCAGATGAATGCTTATTTACATGCTTGCACTGTATATTTTAGTATAAAAACATTTATTCAAACTGTCAATAATACTCAAAAGTGTAAATAAAAAAAAAACATAATAGAAGCAAATTTAACATAACAACACTGTATTATGTATGCACTTTTTTCATTGTGATGGCGTAAGTGGATGAAGATGTTGTAGAGAAGGGGACAAGTTATTTCTTAGTAGGGGAGTCCCTCTTCCATCAAGAAAAAAAAACTTCTGGGATTTCTTCCCTTCTCTGTCTCTTTGGCTCAGGCAAATATTCTTGTGAGGTTTTTTCTTTATTCTTTCTGTAAAAACCTGTTTAATGTTATTTGTTTTTGCCTGCATTGTAAAATTTTTCTCAAACGAGACCTGGCATTGTCATTGAAAAAGTTTACTGCTCTATTTGCTCACACTGTATCAGGGTGATATTTTTCCACATAACTTTGCACATTAGCGCATTTAGCACAAATTTCTTTGATTAAAGAACTTGTGACATTCCTCCTTTCCTTCCTCTTCAGAAGAAGACGTTTCCTCAGCCAGTCTTTTGCTGTTCATTTTGAAGCTATACAAGCTCTTCAGTGGTAAGCTCAGTATGGTGGTCTGCTATCAACACTTCAATATCTTCACTGTTGACATCCAGGCTCATAAATTTTCCCATAGAGACAATAACATCAACAATAATAATAGTCACTCCTTTTGCAACATTAGCTGCTTTTATCACTTCCTTATTTTTTAGAATAGTAGATTTTGTCAATTTAGGCATATCATACTGCACAGTGAGATCTGACACACAAATGCCATTTTTGTATTTTGCAATGATTTCGTTCTTCACTTCAATTGTTTAACTCTAAACTTTTCTTTTTTGTTTACCAGTATCATTGTTAGTTTTCTTTAGATCCATAACTAAAGGTTAATGAAAAAAGGAAAAGCACAGCACAAAAGTATACAACAAGAAAGTCGACTCAGAAATGATTCTGTTAACTCAGTTCAGCAGTGTTGTTTGAGAACAAAGGTATTTTCACTTTTAATTTTCTGTTTGAAAGCTGATTTGTTCGACATATGAGACATTCGAGAACCAAGGTTGCTCTGTATAGTAAGATACAAACTGCTTTATAGGTCCTCATTAACACTTAAGAATTAACTTGGTTTGTTACAATTAGCATTCAGTATCAGAAATAAATACTGTTCTTGTCTAATAAGTTATAAGTTTCCATCATCGACAATCTCACCTACCTCCCATTAGCATCGACCAGGCTTGCCTCCCAGAGAGTAAAACACTACGCCTCCTTGGTCTCACACTTTCAGCGGACCTCAAATGGAATGACTATATCGAATCCATTGCTAAATCCGCTGCTATGAAAGTCGGTTCTCTGTGTAGGGCCCGGAAGTTTTTTCCGTCTAAATCTATCCTGCACATTTACAAATCTACCATCCGCCCGTGCATTGAATACTGCTGCCATATCTGGTCGGGTGCCCCTGCTGTTCTCCTCGGGCTTCTCGATAAGGTTCAGAGGAGGGTCTGTAATGTGATAGATACCGACTTGGCAGACCACCTGCAGTCTCTCTCCCACCGGCGAGACGTGGCTTCGCTGTGTCTCTTCTATAAATACTTTCACGGCTTCTGCTCCGATGAACTTAGATCACTGGTGCCCCCTAAATACGAATTTGCACGAGATACTAGATTAGCAACTAGATCCCACCCTTTTACAGTGAAATCGATAAAATGCAGCCGTAACTTCTACTCCAACAGTTTCTTTCCTCGCACTTCCCGACTGTGGAATTCTCTTCCAAACGATTGCTTCCCCGACGGCTACAATCTCCAGGAGTTTAAATGTAAGGTCAATAGACACCTCCTAACACACTAACTTGCTCCCATTTGATCAAACACTCTTCACATCTGCCCGACACTCATCCTCGCTATCCTTACTCATCTATCACCTTTCTCCTGACATTCCCTATGTCTATCCACTCCTTCTCTTTACCTTACCCTATGTAGCCCCATGCGCAATAGTGGCAGTGGAATGCCTTGCTTGGGGTGAGATGATTAAAAAAAAAAAAAAAAAAAAATAAAATTTGCATACACGTTTTATACTATTAATGTAACAACCATTATGAGAGAGAGTTTGAAATAAAGAAACAAAAAACCTTTTTAACATTTTACTTTCTAGAACTGATAAATTTCACTTTCCAGACTTTTTTGCAAGATACTGCCACCTGGCATCACCAGTGAAAGAGAGATCTCCAAAAAAGCAAAACATTACTGACATTACAGACAAAAATATACTAAAACACTTGGAATATTACATAGTTATGATGTGCAGCAAACAGTTGTTAAAAACATTCCCAGTCTTCATCTTAAGTTTCAGTTTGACCTTTGACATATTTAAGCATCATTTGTTAAATAGAGTTAAAATGAAGAATTCACATCACTAATTTTTAAGTCTTTTTATACGTTGAAATGTATGTGTAAGCATTTCTAATATGATTCTTTTTTTTTTTTTTGCTAACGTTATGGTCATGTCTTTATACTCAGCTTTGCTATTCTGAATCAAAGAGGATAAGACTTTTTAATATGATGTGGAATACAAATTGAGATCAACAAAATATAGGAAATTGTAGAGTAAAAACAAAACTTGTAACTTATTCATATTTACTTATGTACTTAGAGATTGCACAAAACTTTGTAGACCTGTTTTCTACTAAAGCACATTGACATTGATTTGACAAATTTTTTGTCTGTTTTGATTAGAAAGAAAATCTCTTTGATTTAATAAGAATAAAATCTAAGGCCAAACCTTTTCATAAAGTTGATATATAACAAGAAACCTGAATATCGCAATATTAATGTAAAAAAATTGGTGGTGAATAATGTCAGAAGAAAAGGAAAATCTGGGAGTTGTTGAAAATTTAACATAATGTTAGGGAGAGTTTTTTAATTTGCTTGAAGCATTGTGGATATAAGGTGTACAAGTAGGCATTTGAAGGCTATCACAATGCATTTAGTATCATAAAGGAAGGTAAAGAAGGTGTTGGGTATTACCTATTTATTATTCATTCATATTTCGAAATCAGAATCTCATCTTCAGAATGATAGGAGAGCTTGGTTTCAAGTTGTCTGCTGCTGGACCGTGCCTTTTAAACGTTTAAATGTCAATATGTATGAGAGTTTCTGAAAGAAAAAATTGTGTGTGATTAAAATATATGAACGACTTTGTGTTCTGTTCTAAAATTGCCAAAATAAACTGGAGTTTTCATGTGTTTTGTTAATTTGAATCTTAATATATTGGTAGACATGTGACACCGATGTCATGCTATCTGATATTAATTTCATTCGGTGAAATAGTTTCATCATAATATATATAGGGTGTTGCAGAAATACTTCCCCTATATACCTTCCAGATAATGATGAGGCATTTATGCCAATGATCTCTTCATATAGCTAATTTCATGCCATTATGCGAGAAGTATTTCTCTGAAAAAAAAAATAATCACAACACTCTACACATGTGCACGTCCACACAGATGAGTGCAAATGCACACATGAGCACAAACAAGACAGAAAAATCTAAAAATGAATGCATAAAAAGAAAAATCAAAAAATATAAACAGTTGATTGCTGATACCCCTGAAAAGTGGACAGTCTATGAAACTGGAGTTGGGATGCTGAAAATGACATCCATCAGCTAAGTGACAAACTTTCACTTAAATATATTGTAGTAAACTGTCCCAAATTCACAGAGCTGAAAATCCAAATAGCTACAAATCCATTTGTACAATTTGTTGGTTTCTTTCTCTTTTTCACTACCGCTGACGTTATACATATACAGTAGCCTGTACATCTGTGTTCTTCCATCAACCTTAAAGATAGCACATCTGAACTATTCCATCAAACATTTGCTTTTATAAATGATGGAAGGAGTCTTCTCCAGCTTTTATTTGTAGCATGAAGCTGGTGGCATCGGCTGACACATACTTTCAGTCTTTTTGAAGGTAAGTGAAGAATTTCTTGTGTGCATGCGCGCACACACACACACACACACACACACACACACACACACACTTATATTAGGACCTTGAATATGTTCTTCCTGGTTTTTCATAAAAAGCTATGTTTAATTTACAAAAATTCGTAAGAAACATGGCACTAAAAGTATTGTCTATCGCTAGTGATTACTTTTTCACATCTTTCTAATAGCATCTGAATTTCATGTAAGAAAAACTTGTCTTTTGAAGCTAACCACAAGTTGTCCCATTTTTTGGCATCTTCATAAGACTGAAAATGTTGCTCAGCCAGGCTATGTTCCATCAATCCTAACAGGTAATGATTGGATGTGGCAATGTCTGGTGAATACAGCAGGTGAGGTAAGACTTCCCATTTAAGCATTTTCAAGTCAGTTTTCACCCATTTTGTGACATGTAGCCTAGCTTTGTCATGTTGCAAAATCACTTCATTGTGTTTCTGCTTGCATAGCAGCCATTTTTTTCTTCAATGCTCAGCTCAAATGCATCAGTTGCAGTCAATAGCGATTTCCCGTGATGATGTCGGTTGATTTGAGCAGCTCATAATAAACTACACCCATCTGATCCAACCAAATGCAGAGTAGAATCATTGAACCATTGAAATTTGGCTTTGCTGCCAATGTTGATGCATTGCCAAGCTCACTCCACAATCTTCTACACTTAGGGTCATCATAGTATATCTACTTTTGATTGCTGGTCACAATACAATACAAAAACCTTTTTTATCTGCTGTTGAAGCAGCTGTTCACATGTGACAAGAAAAAGCAATCTTCAGGCTTAAAGCAGTCAATTGCCACTGTATATAAAGAAAGATTGCTAAAAAACAGATGGGTGACATTATCTACAAGGTTGGAACCTGCAAGATTTTCGAGAGATATGTGAATTCTGAACAGACATATATATATATAGTCATCTCTAGACAATCCTGTTTCACTGTATCACAATTCATCAGAATGGTTAGACATCTGATTGCTTTTAGCCAGGATTGAAACCCAACCAAATTGACATCAGTCGGCAATTCTACCTTTAAACTATGGGCACTTGGGGAAGGAAGGTGGACTTTAGCATGTTATATACACAATGTAAACACACGCAAGTGGTGAACTTCTCAACGTGTTTCCCTAGTAACCTTGAAGGAACCTCTTATAACAGAATATTTTCCTGTTATTAACATGTGGATTGGAACACATTTCGTGATTTCTTTCATGACATCCCTTGGAATGAAGTTTTTAATCTTCCTGCTCAAAAATACACCTTTGAGGTCTCCTCCTGTGTGAAACCAGCATCAATACTTTCATTCCAGCAAGGAAATATCAAGTTGAATCATGTTCATCTCCTTGATTCTCACTTGCATGCTCAGCTGCTATAGCCCACAGAAATCACTTCTTCCGCTTGTACCGGAGTAACTTGTCTGATTACAACAGATGTCTCTGCTCATAATGAGTGAAAGTGTGTCCTAAATGAAGCAAAGTGACTGTGTTGCGTATAAAATGGAACATATTGCATCTTGCAAGTTCAGTTCTAGAGATTATTGGTGTCTCTACAATAGTGTACTGAAAAACAGCAAATCCTCAATCCCTCCTCTATTCAGTTAATTCAAAGTCCCAGACATCTACAGCACAATGTTAAATGCTTTGCTCTGAAATTTTCTTCTAACTCAACAATTGACCCATTTAGAACACCCACACCCAATTTCTCTTCTAGAACAGAGGATCTACTGAGTGATATGTGCAACCCCATCTCTGGTTTCAGACATCATTTCTAAATTACTCATATGAAACAAGTGAAGTTGATGGGATTCCAGCTGCCATCCTAATGAAATATACCCCTGAGCTGGCTGCAGTCTTCTCCAAACTCTACAACTATTGCTTCTCTGCTTCTCAGCTTGTTAGAAGTCCTCTTCTGTAGTTCCTGCTTTTAAAAACTCTGAGGAACTCTCTGACCGCTTTAACTATTGCCCTATTTATCTCCTACCAGTTTTCAGCAAAGTATTCAAGGCTCTAATCAATGCTGAAGTAGGTAAGCATTTCACCTCTGACTACCTAGTCTTTGCCAAACAATATGGCTTCCATTTCACTAGGTTTATCACTGATGTCCTAATGACCCTCACTGCAGATGTATATCAGGTTCTTGATAATCATGGCAAAGCTTGAGCTGTTACTCATCTTTGTTACCATATTCACAATGTTTCAACCATTGTATGCTCTTTTAAGTGTTCTTGGCAGTCCAATGTTCAGACATCCTTCTCAAGGAATTATTTTATACCTTTCTGAAATAACTGTCCGTGGACAAATACAAGCATACAGATACCTATTGGTTGATAGATATAAACCAGTCTAGATGAATGGAAATCAGTAACACAACACTCACTAAATCCTGGGCTAACTAATAAAACAACAACTTTTAGGCAAAATTCAACTTTATTCATCAACATAGTCTCCTTTTAATGTGATACACTGATTCCAATGCTTCTCTGATAATTCGATGCCATTTTTGTAGAACAATTTGTCTTTGGCTTCAAAGTATGCTTAAGTTTCCAATATCACTTCTTCATTAGAGCTAAATCTCTTTCCCTGGAGCATTTTCTGAGGTCTGCAAACAGCCAGTAGTCACTGGGGGCCAGATCTAGAGAATAGTGTGGATGCAGAAGCAATTCGAAGTGAAATGCATCTAGTTTGGCCATCATTGAGATTGACTTGTGACACGAAAGATCAATTTTTTTCTTCTTCATTTGTGGCTGTTTTGGCGATTTCTTTCTTTGGACACACTAATAATGCTATATAATATTTACTATTGATGGTTATTCCTTTCTCAAGGTAATCGATAAACAAAATATTTTGTGCATCCCAAAATACTGAGGCTAAAACCTTGCCTGCTGATGTTTGTGTCTTTGGTCACTTGGGGCGATTTTCAGCTGTGCTGTCTACCCAGCTGACTGCCAATTTGGCTCTGGAGTGAAGTGGTGGATCCATGTCTCATCTATTGTCATGTATTTATGCAAAAACTCATTCTTGTTGCATTGAAACAGTTACAATGTTCTGAATCGTTGATACATTGTTGTTTTTTATCAATTGTGAGCAAACGCAGCACCCACTTTTAACACAGCTTTCTGATTGACAAATGTTCATGCAAAATGGTGAACACACTGCCTTCTGATATGTTCAACTCGTCTGCTGTTTCACGCAACTTCAATTTACGACTGGCCAAAACAAGATTGTGGATTTTTTGGTGTTTTTTGGGGGCAACTGCCAATTTTGGGCGACCTGAGCATTCAGCATCATTTATGTCTGTACAACTGTGTTTAAAGTCAGCATACCACCTCTTGTTTCCAATGGAGCAGATTTCAAATAACTTATCAAGCCATTGCTTTGCTTGAACAGTATTTTTTCCTATCATAAAGCAATGCTTTATCAACACAGAAAATTCAAATTTTTTCATTGTTTTGAAAATTTGCAACAGTAACTTCACTTAAATAACTATAACTTGTCAACTAATAATCCAATTGGGTCCAAATTTTGTCACATGCCATTTGAAGGTTAGTACTTCAAAAAAGTTATATGGATTTTTTATTAGTGGTGCCATTTATATTTATATGGAGTAGAGAACAATGCTTAGAATTGGTTACCACTTTCTAATATAAGAAAACTGACACCCAATTTGAATGTTCAGTTCAAAGTAGAAAGATAAAAATTATGGCATTTGGGTTAGGTGTTGTCAGGCTTAGAAGTAGAATGCTGCAAAGTCAGTTGTGTAAATGTTACAGGAAAAGAAATAGAACAGTAAGAGAGGGTTGTGCTCTTTTCTTTTTGTCATAGTGCTATAATAAAAGAACTATGTTAGTTTAGTACTTTTTTTTTCTGAGATAAGTAATTGTCAATACTCTCATACTATTTTGAACTACTGTTCTCATCTTGGTTGATGTTTCAACCAAGTACCTTCTGGTCATCATCAGGTGTCCAGTGATTGGCTGATGGAGGATATCTATCTGTTGATTACTGTGATATTTTGTCCCAGTGATATCAGTTATTGTTTTTTCCTACTGAACTGAAGTGTCATGACCAGATTTAAGGATATAGGGGTTGGTTATACAGGGTAAATTGTCGCCATTTAAAATTTTTAATTTTGTGCATTGTTTGTTTTTGATTTTGTCAACTGTACAGTTGAGTAGGATAAGTTAGGCACTGTCTGTTAGAAAGAACACCATGACACAATGCACTCCCAAAAATTTGCAAATAGCACACTGTATTGCTTGGTATTTGTGCTGGAAGCTTCAATATGAACATTTCAGAGTGTTTGGTTTGGGTGTCAATTTGAGAAGATTGCAAAGGATTTGGAAAGAGTTGGATGAGTAATGATGATTATGAAGGTGTTTGGAGTGATCACTAGTGGTGGTAACATTGTCTCCATTCATCTTTCATGACAAAAGGTCATGGACTAGTTTCCTGTTGTTTTCTTCATGGTTTTGAATTCAGAATTGTCCTTTTCCAAGGTTGGCAGTCACTCAAAGCTAGAGAGCCTAGTCTATCCTGCTGTTTAACTCAATACTAAAGATAACTCCTAATTTTCCCAATGGACATTTGTGCAAAAGTGAATGCAACAGATTAGCTGAGAATTGAAACTCTACATGCTGATACCAATTTCCACACCAGTATTAATTCTGTTACATGTGCATCTAATGCGCACAATATATCAGTAACTTAGTCAGAAATGTAAAATTACATGAGTTTAAACACCAAGAATTTACTATTTAGTCATATTGAGGCTTTGTCAAAAGTTATTTCAATTTTTATTCTTTTTATTAATTTTTGATTTCATGAAATGCTAATTCTTTTCTACATTCTGATTATTTTTGTTTTCAATCTTCAAATTTATTTAACCCAGAAATGATAGAATTTGGTCAAAAGAGATGTCAATTTTTCTGCCCTCCCACTTCATATATTTGTAATTGTTTATATATTTACAACTTTAAGCTAGAAACAGCTTTGTATATTTCAGACAAAACTGTTTGACTTAAAAAGTTTTGTTGTTTTTTTTTTGTTTTTTGTTTTTTATAAAAGTTTGTTAGGAAATGAGTGTTGATTTTTCCCTTTAAGAATGAAAAGATGATTCTGCTTTAACTTTTTTTTTCTATCATGTTTCTCTAGCAAGAACAATGCCAAAGGATAAAAGAAAAATGACTGCTTAGGGGAGATTCTAAGAACATGCCAAAACATGAGAGTAAAAACAAAAAACAAATCATGAAAACTAAAAGCAGATAAAAATAGTCTGTGTATCATGTAAAAATGGTCCAGAAATCTTTTTCTTGTTTTCACTAATTTCTTCTGCATTAAAACCAATGCATTTAGAAGAAGATATTTACTCAGTAGCATAAAAGATATTAAGACTTTCTGTAGTGGAACAAGTTTGCAATTAGTAACCTGGAATAATTATTTGTCTACTATTACTCACCATCTTCTTGTATGTATCTTGTTAATTAATGCTGGTTAATGACTGAATAAATCTTTTGAAGATATTTTACCTTTTAGATGGTAATAAAGAAAAAATATAACTCACAAAAATTTGTCATGTATCTCAGACTCCTGTTTGTGTATTTGAAATTTTATATTAATTCAAATATTTATTAAAAGTTTTTTTCAGAATTGCTTGCTTGATTTGTTTTTTGTTTTGCTTGTTTGTTTGTTTTTTTTATAGCTTGTTCTCCTATTATGGGTTATTTGGGATTGTAAGAATAATTCTTTCTTCTTTGAGAATGAATACTACACTAAAAATATTTGGAAAACAGCAATGTTTTCTTTAGATACAAGTCATACCTGGTGAAGGAGAGGGATTCATATCTTTCTCAAGGGCACAGATAAATGTAAAGAATCTGAATGGAATTTGAAATCGTTTTTTTTTTTTCAATTTTTCATTCGGAGACACTATTACACCACCTGCACACTCCTTTTACTTTTTTTTGTCCCCCCCCCCGAAAACACCTAGTAGCTTATATAAATTTCTCTATTTCTCCTCACCTTTCACACAAGGGAATGTCTTGACATTTCTTCTTTAAATACAATAGATGTTAAAGCTTCCTAAAATTAATCAGAAGGATGAATTTGTCTACCTAATCCACTTATGTGTAATTATTAATTTATTAGACATGTCTCAGCTAAGGTTATTTGGATATATCTCTTCATAAAAGAAATAAGATCCAGTGGTGGGGGAAGCTTTTCAATTGTATATTTCGTCTGTTATTTAAAAAAAAAAGAGAAAGATTAGTTGAGAACTAATATTTTCCTTTTAACCACCAAAGCCATTTGTTGATTGTCACAAAAGAAAAAAAAATTTTTTTTTTCTATTAGTTCTATCAGTTTAGTTCCGCCTTGCTTGGGCTGAAATGATTATAAAAAATATTGTCTGTTATTTTTGCTTTATTTTAATGCTGTTTGAAAAGGCATGAAACCATCTCTTCTCTTTCCAACTATTGATTAATTAGTTGGCTAGACTGTGCTATCTAGGAGGAGGACAGTCCTGAATTTAAAACTGTTGAAGAAGCAGCACTTTATCTTTGCTAATAAGTTATTTCAATTTATTGGTAATTAAGAATCAGTGGAGAGCCATTTTTAACAATTCACAGATAATAAAGACATCTGGGGAGAGTCATGACTGCCAAGATAGCATTTTACAAAAATGATAAAATTAAAAATAATGATCCTCACTTAGATTTGACCAATAGCAGATAAGAAAAACCCTAGAGAGGGATGGGACCCACCAAGTGTACTTGTTCAAGATGCCTTATGCATGAACGAATACCTTTTCAACTTTCATAGTAGATCACTTGTCACCTGGGATTATTACTGAAAGATTCTTTATAGGGATGCAGACATTAACCTGCATCTAAGACATTGAAGGAGCTGTCATGTGTTAAGCTATACAGCAACCACATCCAAGTATTAGAGTGATGACGATGAGAGAGAAAATTATTTAAAATAGTATTTATATACAGTTTCTTTACAAAGTGTTTTCTTGAATTTTTCTCTGCCTTTTTTTTTTTTTTTTTTTTTTTTTTTTGTTTATCCTAAAAAAGAAAAAAAAATGTGTCGGACAATCAGTTTTTTCTTTTCTTCATCCTTGCAAGAAGTTGCATTTTCTTTGAAAATCTGTGGCAAAAAGATAAAGCTGAATTGATAAATAAGGACAAAATAAAAAAAAGCCATAACAAAAAAATTCATAAATATGATTATTCTGTGTTATACAGGCTGAAATGAACAAGTGAGTGCATTTGAACAGCCGGCTTGAGATGAATAAACCCATGAAGTAGATATGCATAGACAAGAATAGATTGATAGACATGCATAGATTAAGAGAGATCACTCGTCAGATAGAGATTGAAATAGATATGAGCAGTAAATAGATCGTTCATAGACTGCAGCTGATATGAACCAGGACGAGAATAGATAGACAAATGAGCATCTTAACTCTGCTCTGCTCCGCTGACAGTTAAACTAATAGGCTTGCAAACAGATGACCAAGTCATAGTGACTGACAGCTGGACATTGGCAGCTGGACTTACGGACACATGATGGACAGATCACAGTGATAATAGAATTCTGGTGTGAAGCGACTTGTCAAATAATCACTGTTTATGTCCATCCGCTAATACACAAGACTGAAATAGCTCAGTGAGGGGAAGAAAGCATATGTAATAATTGTAGATAGAAAAGATTTTAATTCGTACCAAGACTGATTGTTCTCTGAAGGAGTGTCACAGACATATACTGGTATTTCAGCTTGATGATGACAAAAAATTTAATATATCTGCTTGTGACTGCTGAGAGCATAAAATAACATTTCTGTATTGCAGATTCAGAAGGAAAAATGAGAACTATTAATTAAGACAGTTGAGAAAAGACAAAATAATCATGAGAAGACAGAATGTATAGTGGTGATCCAAAGGTACAGCCAAAGATATGAGTTGCACAATGGGGGATGTTAACATTTAAACAAATGTAAAAATTCAATAGCCTCATGGTGGTTGTTGGAAACAAAGAAAAAAGTACTGAACTGTTATATGATATATATGGCAGCAAATGTTGGACAATCTCGTAAAAGATGAAGGAAAGACTCGACGCAATAGAAATGTGCTTCTACAGAAGGATGCTGAGGATACCATGGACCAAACATGTGAGCAATGAGTGAATGCAAATGAAAAGGTAACTTATACTTAACATCAGGAAGAGGCAGCTAAAGTATCTGAGACACAAAATGAGGAAGAAGGGGTTGAAGAATTTGAAACTCATGAAATGGATAGAGGGAAAGAGAGATGAGAGAAAGCTGCATGAGATATACTTTATGGGCTTGAGCATATGGTTGGCACAGCAGGGTTTAGCAGAGATACCAAGATAAAAAGTGTTAAGAGCAACAAGAGACGGCTGTTAGTAGAGGTCCATGATCACCTACATCCTGAAAGAACATGGCACATAATAGAAGAAGAAAATGCAATCGGCAAGCTCAGTTCATATTCCAGTTTAGTCTTTTGCATTCACCTTTTTAAAAAATTCCCTTGGAAGAAACATCAACTCCTCTAATCTTCTCCAGTTATAGCTTAAATAACAGGATAGATTGCACTCTCTCACTTTGGGTGGCAGCCAGTCTACAAGAAGGCTTCATTCAAGACTGGAGAATGCAGCAAGAAACCACTTCACTATCATTCACTGAAGTAATGGTATTTCACAAGTAAGTTGTAAAAAAGGAGGCTGTGGAAAGCTATGATCTTCTACATCCTAAATGAATTTTTAAAAAACAAATGTTGAAAAAAGGGACACAGAAATTTGAAGTTGTAGTGGAATAATGAAAGGTATTTTTCATTAACAAGAAACATTCAAAATCAAGACAAGAATTTTTGACTGCTAAGTAATGCCTAGTAACTTATGCCACAGTGAAAACTGGACAATTTCATCACAAATGAAAAAGCTCAAGATAACTAAGATGTGGTTCTACCACCAGGTGTTAAGAATACCATGGACAGAAATTGTGATGACAGAGAATAGTTTAAATAAACTATCAATAATAACCAGAAAGAGGCAGCTGATATTTTTGTGACAGAAAGATAACAAAGGTTTGGAGAATTTAACACTCACAGGATTCATCAAAAACAAGAAAAACTAAGTAACTTAGTTTGAGCAAATGCATAAAGGAACGAAGGCTGCAAATAGAAAAAAGGGTTCATAAAGGAGAAAATATTGCTGAGAGCTAGACATGATGAGAAGCAGTGGAGAACCACAGTGAAGAGACAATAGATTTTTCTATTGACTTAGAAATAAATAGCTTAGAGGATTAAAGAATCTAGCTACCTGTCAGTCATGAGTTCAATACTAGAGTTGGATAGTACAAAAAAATGCCTTTGATTCATTGGAAGAGGTAGACAAATTAACTAATTTGAGATATGGAATAAAGAGAAGAATTTGAATAATCTGTCCATATCAATTAAATAAAGGGTTCAGTTGGAAATTAGCAAGTTACAAGCTATGACAGGAACCTCCCTCAAGATATCTGGAAAACAGTACTAGCAAAATTTTGTAATCATAACAACCAAGATGAAGACACTAGTCCAAATAAATCTGTTTATAAAAAATAATTCCTTTAAAAAATTTGACATTTCTATGTTTAATGAAGAGTATTGTATTTGTAATCTTTTGACACTGTTTAAAGTAATGCCATAATTTATTTGAATGTTAGCTTATCTTTTTTCGAATATGTTTAGCATAATAAAAAAACAAATTGTTTCATTTGTAATTTTAACTGAGGAAAGCCAATGAATATTTGATCAAAATCTTAGAAAAATAAATCGTTATTGGATTATATTAAGATGTCAGACATCATTGTATATGATAAGGACACTGTATTCTCTCAGTGCAATATTATAATGTTTAAGGTTGAATATGGAATTCTGTGATGGCAATAGGGGTGTTTAGTTTTCATTATATTTTTTTTATCATAATGACACTAGGATGCAAGTGGTTACTGGGAGTGGAAGGAAATGAGAAGACTTTAGTGAGGAGAAAAGACAATAAAAGACATAAAATCAAAAGATGGCAATTGGCATTGCATTTATATTTTTTAAGATTTTGGGTGGCAGGGAAGCAAGAAATTGAAAGGGAATTCCTCAGGTGAGAAGTGTGAGAAAAGAAACTATTAGAATAGAACATATAACTGCATGCAGCTATTTCAATATTAAAACAGTGTAACCTCCCTGTCTATCTAGGTCATCTTTATGCTTGGTCTCCCAAGACAAGGATGTGTCTTTTCACCGGATTTGTTCAACCTATACAGCGAGAATATTTTGAGGACCCTAGATAACACACCAGGATTTGTTATTGGAGGCCACAATCTGAACAACATAAGATATGCGGACGATACAGTGCTGATTGCAGACACGGAAAGGAAACTACAAGATCTCATACAGAAAGTAGCAGTGGAGAGTGACAAGAAGGGACTACAAATAAACTTTAAGAAAACTGAGTGCATGGTCATCAGCAAAAGATACAACCCAAAATGCCAAATACAGGTGGGGGATAACAGAATCAAACAAGTCCAAGAATTTAAGTACCTAGGAAGTGTTCTAACAGGAGATGGAAAGTGCAACACGGAGATCCGAAGGCGAATTGGCATGGCAAAGGACGCATTCCAGAAGATGAGCAAAATACTAACACACAGGAAAATCTCAATAGAAACAAAGAAAAGAGTGCTAGACTGCTACGTGATGTCAGTTCTTCAATATGGCTGTGAATGCTGGACAATATCATTGAAAATGAGGACAAAATGAGGCCGAAATGTGGTTCTACAGAAGGATGCTACGGATATCGTGGACTGAGCATACAAGCAACGACGAGGTGTTAGAAAGAATGGCAACAAAAAGGAAATTGATGCTGAGCATCAGGAAGAGACAACTGAAATTCCTGGGACATGCAATGACGAAGGAGAGCCTGGAGAACCTGATACTGACTGGACAGATAGAAGGAAGGAGAGACAGAGGAAGGCAGCGGATAACATATTTGCAGGGTCTGATCAGGTGAATGACGGAATGGGGGTTGCCAGGAGCAACAGGAGCAAACATATTAAGAGCCACAAGGGATAGGGAGACATGGAGAGCCATGATCGCCTACATCCTGAAGGGACAGGGCACATAGAAGAAGAAGCTTTTAATAAATTTTGACTCTATTCTTCTTAAATCTTATTCCACTATCCATTTACTCAAGCTCACTAGGTAGGTTACAAATTGTTTTACTGTCTCTTTTGCCTTTAATCTGCCTCATGAGTATCAGATTTTCTAAGCCCTTTTTCCTCATTATGTGCCATAGAAATTTCAACTCCTTTCTTGATATTAAGTATAAACACCTTTTTTGTTTACATTTTCTCTAAAACTTTTTTGTTGCTCACATGTTTGGCCCATAGTTTTCTTAGCACACTTTCCATAAAACTAGATTTCTGTTGCTTCAAGTCTCTTCTTCATCTGTGTTTGTCCAGCATTCACTGCTATATAGGAGGACATGAAATTACATAACAGTTCAGTACTCTTTAAGCTGATGCAACTAGGATAAAGCCATGTTTCCTTTTCACTTTCTCTAAAACTTTGTCATTGCTCATATGTTCATTTCATCGTGTTCTCAGCATCCTTCTGTAGAGCCACATTTCTACTGCTTTAAGTCTGTTTTTCATATTGAGGAGATTCACTCAAATAAAAGGCATTTTTTAATTCATACAGTCGAGGTATCAAGGAGAAAATCTCATTAGAACACTTGCTAAAGAAATATTTGTAGAAAATACAGATGGAAGCCATGTCGTGCTGGTGAGAAAGTGTCTGACGTTGATTATCTTTTGACTGTATAGTGACAGTTTTCTGATCAACATTATAATTGTTAAATTTGATGTTTAGTGATTGATTTTAATATGTCTTTATACATAATACATATGAGAGGATGCTGAAAATTTCTCACTCTGTCCCACTATCAAATATCCAAGCAAATGAGTAAACACAAATTTTTAATTCTTTGTCTACCCCATAATTCACATGTTCCTTATGCCTATATGTAACACTTGTAAATGATGATTCTAATACTGAACAGTAATATTGGTAATCATAATACTATCTGTTTCTTTATAAGGGAATATTTAGCATTCATTGACCAAGCAGATAG
The DNA here is from genome assembly GCA_037127315.1 of Ascarosepion bandense. Lineage (NCBI taxonomy): Eukaryota > Metazoa > Mollusca > Cephalopoda > Sepiida > Sepiidae > Ascarosepion > Ascarosepion bandense. The sequence continues at coordinate 1,581,544 of JBBBDQ010000387.1, read as the reverse complement.
TGTTAATTTTGGTTGAAATTTATAAAATCTTTGTCTTAAGACAATTTTCCAGGATAATAGGTTTCTCAAGTCCAATAAATATTGTTGATCTTTAGTATTAATGGAAGTTTCTTACCTAACCTTTTGTTTGACAATATTTTTGGAATACTATTCTTTCTTTTCTTTTTTAATTGTCAGAATGCAGCTTAAGTACAGAAGAAAATCTTTTAATTTCTACAGAAGGTGCCATGAATGATCAAATGTCAAAAGTGTTTTTAAAGTTTAATGCTAGACAATGTTCTACAGTCAGGTAGACCAGTTGAGGTTGATGGCAGTTAAATCTAGATACTATTTGAAATTAACAAACACTTTACAATGCAGGAGAAGGCTATCATATTCAAAATGTTCAAATTAAGGAAATTAATTTGTGCATGCTTAGTTATGTTAGTCACTTTGATGTGTAGCTTCCACAGACATCAAGTGTAAAAAAGTGAAACAACTGAAACTTAGATCTATTTACAATTTGCTGCTTAAATATAGCAAAATTTCTTTCTTTTTTAATTGTGATGAACATTAAAAAGTGGGTACATTAAAACATGGAATGCTATAGATTGTTGGGTATGTGAAATAAATCACAACTACTAAAGCAAAGTCTGCTCATCATTCAAAATATATATACAGTGCATATACTGAGGTATGGAACAATAAAACTGAGTTATTTTATGTGTAATTTTTATTACTTCTATACTTATATTTATCTAATACAAAGCCAAAGAATCACTCAAGGTAGAAGATTACTGTGTAGTGTTGTATAAGTGTAAGAAAAGGCAAGTAGTAAAGTTCATGAGGTTATATAGGGAAGGTAATGATTAGCCCTAGACTTGAAAAGGTCAAGATGGTAGTAATTGGGAAAGAATCCTGCCAGGAATCAGTTTGACAAAGCAGCAGTTCTTTGAAAGAAGCTAACTGAATGGAACTTAATTCTTACTAATGCAATATGAAGGGAATGATGATAATTCACCCTCTTGTACATGTTATAGTGGATCCCAATTGAAAAGGTCAGGGTTGGTGGAATCAACTAATGTAACTCATCAGAACATGTCATACAGAATTATTTTGTGATGGAATTGTTAAGTATTGTGAAATTTAAACATTTAGGTGTTCAGAAAGTAATTAAATGTTTCACCACCATGGATTTTGAGTCCACTAACCAAATCATAACTAACGATGGATGATAGAAAACTGTCCAGAATTAGTTTTTCACCTCTTTTATCTGATAGTATATAATTTTTAGAGTTCATTTAAGGAAGCTTGCAAAGGAGTTTGGATTCCGCTTGAGCTTTCATTTGACAACCAAACACAATGTTCCATTGTATAAACCAGTCTTTTAATAAGGAATGGCAACATTTCATTTTTGCCTCACACAGTTGCAAGTGATAAAACATGGGTATTGATTCTAAACAGAAAATGCCAACAAAAAACAGTGGTTATCACATAATGAGAAATCAACACCAAAACCAGGACACCATCCACAGAAGTTCTTTTTATCTGGTGGAATATGAAAGACGTCACCCATCATGAGCTACTGGAACATGGAAAGAGCATCACTGCAAATGTTTATGGCAGACAACTTGATTGGGTAAATGGAGTATTACGTTCAAAGTGTGCTGCTTTGGTAAACCAAAAATGTTATTCTCCAGCATGACAATGCAAGGACCTGCGATGCAAAAGAAACTCTAGAAAAAATTAGATCATTAGGATGAGAAGTTCTTCCATATCCCCTGTACCCAGACAGATTGGACACCAACAGGTTTTCTTTTGTTTTAATTGTGAGAGCATTTCCTAATTAATTTCCTAAGTACCAGAACATTCAGAAGTCAGTTTAAAACAGTTTTTTAGACTTCAAGCAGAAAAAAAACACCACTTACTTTCAATATGGTATTGAAAACTTGTCTTCCCATTAGGCTGTAATCATCGAAAATGAAGATGATTCCAATTCTGATAGATAATACTTAGATAAATTTAACTTATACTTGCTTTTATGTCCTTTCTAGTAAACCAAAATTACTTTCTGAACAACCTGGTAATTGTTATATACAATAAAAGGATTAAAAATTTGTGTTTACTTATTTGCTTGAATATTTAATAGTGGGACAGGGTGAGAAATTTTCAGCATCCTCTCATATGTATTATGCATAAAGACATATTAGAATCAATCACTAAACATCAAATTTAACAATTATAATGTTGATCTGAAAACTGTCACTATACAGTCAAAAGATAATCGTCAGACACTAATGAGCTTTCCTCTTTGTTGGAATCAAATTTTTATCAGGAAGAATTTTGACATACTATCTGAGATAAAAGAATAATAATACTTGTAAATAGGCAGACATGATTATTAAAGCATTACCACAGGAACAAATACAGTTATTACAATGGAAATAGGGAGAAATTGAAGTCCCATATATTTTGAGTTCATGTCCCTTCACAACATTACAGGTCATTGCTCTCCACAATTTTCTATCCTTTGTAGCTCATAATAAATTTTGTCTGTGTAAATGGTTGGAAAAACATAGTTTAGGAGAGATACCATAAAGAAAACAATAGGCACTGTTTTTTTACTTCCATATTGTCTTCATTGTGGCCTTGAAAGTATCAAATTTTCTAAATCCTTTTCCTCATTATGTACTGAAAATTGTAACTATCTCTTTCTCATGTTAAGTATAAAAGCCTTTTTCATTTTTATTTTCACTAAAACTTTCTTGCTGTTCACATTTTGTCCATGATATTCTCAGGATTATTTTACAGAATCACATTTCTGTTGCTTCAAGTCTTTCCTTTATCTGTGATGAAATGGTCCAGCATTCATTGCCATATAGGAGTACTAATATTACATGGCATTTAAGCACTTTTTTTTTGTTTCTTAATATTTACTTTGCTTTTGGATGGCACTTTCACAATCCCAATGTGTCTTCAGATTTCAGTGTTGGCTCATTCCGTGTCAAATCAACAAGGGTTTGACCATGTCTGACACGGATTTTTTCAAATTTGCTACACTTATGGATCTCCATGAAAGGAATTGAATGGCACCTATTACACATCTCAAGATCAAGGGGTTCCTGAGATATGATCTCTGACTTTTCTACAAAAATGTTGAAAAATGTAAATAGTGACCAAATTTAAAAAGATGATACACTCCTGATCAAAAATTTAAGACCACTTAAAAATCTTTAAAAAGAAATTTTTTTTTATGGATAGATTTTAAACTCCTCCCACTTAAGGTTACCAATACTACAATCTAAAAGGTTATGAAAACAAAAAGCTACATTCCAAACATTTTATTTAGAAATTTACATTTTTGTAAAATGAGGCGATTTACGCATGATCAAAATAATAAGACCAGGGGTATAAATTGTTAGATCTATGGCAATTCCAATGTTTTTAGTTCAGTTAGAGATTAGCAATCACTGCGTAAAGGTGTTACCATGCTTAAAGCAAGCAAACTTACCAAAGGTGAGCGTTCTCAAATTCTAGAATTCCATAAGCAAGGTTTGTCACAGTGGGTGATCGCAGCTAAGGTAAATCGCAGTAAAACTGTGATTTGCAACTTTCTAAAGAACAGTGAGAATTATGGAAAAGCAAAATCCTCTGGTAGGCCCCCCAAAATTTCTCCTGCATTGAGTGGGAGAATAAGACGGGTTGTTATGAAAGACGGGGGACTTTCTTCTAGTCAAATTAAGGCAGTCACAGATGCTGATTGCTGTCCCGTAACCATCAGATGACACTTAAGACAAAAAGGCATGGTAAATAAAAAGTAAAAACAAATTCCTTGGCTGCTTCTATGTCACAAGTTGGACCGCTTAAAGTTTGGTCGTGAATACCAAACATGGGACGTTGAAAAGTGGAAAAAAGTCCTGTTTTCTGATGAGAAAAAATTCAATCTTGATGGTCCTGATGGCTTCCAACGATATTGGTATAACAAAAACATGCCTCCTGAAACTTTCTCTGCACGTCATAGTGGTGGAGGGTCCCTAATGATATGGGGTGCCTTTTCTTACAGAGGGATGATGGAGCTCCAGATGATGCAGGGTCATCAGAGAGTGGCTGGTTGTGTTAACATGATACAAAAAGCATCTTTGATGACAGAGGGCCATCGTTTGTGTGGGGATGGATGGTTATTCCAACAGGATAATGCTGCAATCCATGTTGCAAGATGGACCTTGACCTTTCTACAAGAAAATGGGTCATCTCTTGGGACATCCTGCATGCTCACCGAACTTGAACCCAATTGAAAATGTTTGGGGATGGATGACAAGAGATGTTTATTGAAATGGCAAACAATATTCAACAAAAAATGAACTTTGTGAAGCCATCTTCAGAAGCTGGAGCAACATCCCCCGCACCTTAATGGAAACACTTATTTCTAGCATGCCCGACAGAATTTTTGAAGTCATCAAAAGCAGTGGAGGTAGACTTCATTATTAAGTTTGGTTGTTAAATATTTTCATACACTTTTCATACAATTTCGTAGAATTTTTGTCTCTGGTCTTATAATTTTGATCATGTGTAAATCGCCTCATTTTATAAAAATGTAAATTTCTAAATAAAATGTTTGGAATGTAGCTTTTTGTTTCCATAATCTTTTAGATTGAAGTAATGGTAACCTTAAGTGGAAGGAGTTTAAAATCTATCTGTAAAAAAAAATTTCTTTTTAAAGATTTTTAAGTGGTCTTAAATTTTTGATCGAGAGTGTATCTCAGTTGTTTATGGACCTACAAAGTTCATTCATATATCATTTTAAAGTACATGGATAGATTTTCAATTTTAATTGGGGATTTTTTTTTTTTAGAGATCAAATAAAAAAGTTGACCTTGACCTTTGACCTGACTTATCTCAAAAAACTATATTTTAATTTTTTTTTAAATTTTGACAAAATATTTTTCTATTTTATGACAGTATATATTCCAAAAGTCATGATGGGCATTCCACTAGAACTGTTGCTACAAACGTTTTATAGAGCTGGGAAAATTCAAAATGGCAGAATGTAGTATCTGCTACTTCATATAAAAACATTTTGATATTTCACAATATGGTCAAGTTGTATGACTTTTTAAAGCTATTTTAATGCTGATTAATATTCACATAAGGACCATGGTCATGAAATCAATAAAAAAAATTTTTATGGTGATGAAACTGAAGTTTCTTCATTTTTTTTTTTTCCTAATGCAACACAGATTTTGTTATGAAAAAAGTGATATAATGAAGAAAGAATTTTGAAAAGTGTTAGGGTTTAATTAAATTATCGCATAAAAAATATGTGACCTCTATGAGGAATAAATTTTGGTTAATGTTTGATATTCTAAATCTACAAAAAAAAAGCAATTTCCGTTGTTTATGGGTACTTTTTTTATGAAAAAAACTTTATAAATGAATGTTCTAAAAAAACTCTTGACATGTTGAGTGTTATGCAAGTTCTGGTTGTGAAATCAAAATAATTTTTTTCTCAAGATCAAACTGTTTTTAGGATTCTTTTCACACTTTTTTTTATACAACACAGATTTTGATACAGAAAGTGATGTAATAAAGAAAAAATTCTAAAAAGTGTGTCGAGATTTAATTAGGTTATAGTATTAAAAGAATGAATAACAATTCGATGCTGATGGTAAACAGTTTCTTTGACTTTTGACATGATACACTATATCCACAAGAAATCAATCTGTGTTCATTGGGATATGTTTCAAAATGGAAAAAGAAAAAATCTGTTTCACTGAAACTTTTTTTATAATAATGAACTTTAATGTATTTATTTGGATTTTCTTTTAAAATCTTTCTTTCTAAAATATTTGATGCATTTTTTCATCTCATTTTTTGAAGTTCTTCCTGTTTCATTTATTGGATCAACTGAGCTAAGAATATCAGAATATTTCAAAATTGATATATTTGGATGTGATAGATAATAGAAAGATGGAGAAGATCCATTTGGTTGTAAAAATGTCAATTTCAGCTCTCCATTTGAATATTTTTCAAGTACACATCCTAACCATCAATTCCTATCATGAAGTGCTGTCACAAATCTGTTAATGTCTTCGAACTCCATATTGTTTAGTTTTGTGATTCGAACTATCCTTCCCTTTTGTGTTGACACTGTTTTTACTTCCACTTCTCTCTGAGAGACAGAAATGAAAGTATGTAATTTCTGTGTTCCTATAATAGTGGAGGAATTGCTAAATCTATCTTCTAAGATGTTTGCTTCATTCATCCATTCTGTAGTTGAGGAATATAAGAAATGTATTCCGGAAATATTTTTTCTCACATAAAAATACAGCTGTCTTGGCGTCATGATTTGTTAATTATAGGGTCGCTGCAGGCTAGCTTTTGCTGCTAACCTTTTAACAATGCCACCTAACCCATCACATGGTCCTTTCCCATGAGAAGTAGCAAAAAAAGTGCCACTCTGCATCGATACCAAAATCAGAGTTATGGTTGCACAAATTTCTGAAGTTTTTAAAATTTTTATAGTGTGAAACAGCACCATCAGAGAAACATATCATTTTGGACATCAAAATCAAGAATTTCTTTTAATTTTTCTATAAGCTTTCTCTGAAATAAATGAACAGCTACTGTGTCATACTTGAGACAATCAGATATTATTACAAAATTAATATGCTCAAGGTCAATTCTATTTCTATAGTAGCAGATGAATGGATGCAATGTAGCTTGATCATTATTCCAGTGGAAGCCTTGAACCTCATCTTGCAAAATAAATGAATAATTCTCAGCAAAATCTGCTATTGCTAAGACTTCACCAACCTTCAAAGAACCTTTTCTATCAGAACAAAATTTTGATTGTGCTTTGGCAATAAAATTATGCTTCTTCAATGTTTGAAGCCTGCATGGAAAGTTTCAATGAATTCCTCTGTGGATTGTGATAGTTTGTAGAGTGATTCTATCAGTTGATAACCACTGTTTGTATACAAAATCATCAACTGAATTTTTGTAAAAAATTTCTTCCATATAAAAAACAGCATCATCCATCAGTTTGCTGCAAGTTGAGCAGTCACCCAAGTAGCAACTTGCTCATGCTTCATTGCATGTAACTGCAAGTATGCATTGGTGGTAATCTGTCAAATGATAATCTTCTCCTTCAATCAGTTTACCAAGATGAGATCCTGCAATCATCAACTTCATATTCTGATGGATTATGCAAATGCAGACAATATGTCCCAGCACCGCATGCTAGCACATATTCTTTTGATCTAAGCTCAGCGAATTTAGAGAAGTTTATTTTCTCCTGGTTCTTTGGTTTGAATAATTCAAATGCCTCTTTCAAGTAAAAGAGAACAAAGTATTTTTGTTCCTGAACCCATTTCCCATCCTTTAAAACCGTCTTGTAATCATTTTTTCCAAGCATCATTCTACTGGCTTATTAACTTTTATAAAACTGCCTCACTTTATCAATCGTCTCTTGTGGGAATCTAGTTTTTCATGTATTTGGCAAAGCTAAAATTCCTTCCTCATTCACGAGATCTTTGCTTGTCTCGCCATGTACATTGTAGTGCCAAATTCTGTTTGTATTTTGCTTAGACTCCAGCTTTTTGGAAGTACAGTCAGAATTTGAATTTTTTGTGATCTCTTTTCACTTGCAGCAAACTTCTCTTTCAACTGGGTGATGATTTCTCTTTCAAAGTTTTGGTGTTCTGCAATAGTTGATTTCATCATGAGAAATGTTTGATGAAATTATACTGATTCTATCAGATAGTACTCCTGTCATATTTTTCTTTTTTTTTCTTTTTATAAATGGTATGTTTTTCAAGTTTTCGTCGTTTTAATGGTGATTCACCAATAATTGACAGTGACTCATTCAGTAGCTGTAAATCAGTTTCAGTATCCACAATATTGTTTGAAGATTGGTCTTCTGCTGATTGTGGCTGATCTTCATCTGTTGTTGAAGCAGTTTCAAAAGACTCAGCTGATGTAATTTTTTTTTTGACATTGTGTGCAAATTTTTTTACCAGGGATCAATTTGAATTGTCTGTTATTATCAGTACAGTCCTGTGATATTTTCCTTAAACCTTTTCTGACTTTCTATACATTGCAAATTTAAACTGATGAGGAGGTCACATTTTTTTCACTTTACCCTAAACTGAGTTTTATTACCCTTTAGCATGGACAGTATACATTAGTTTGAGAAAAGGGTTTTGAAGTTGAATGGTAGTAGTAGAAAGAATGAATATTCTGGATAGTATAAAAGTAAAAAGACCAGAACTTACTCAAATTACAGAAATTGCTTTTTTTATAGATTTAGAATACAATCTCAAAAATCAATCAAAATTTATTCCTCATAGAGGTCGCATATTTTTTATGCTATAATTTAATTAAACCTTAACACTTTTCAGAATTATTTCTTCATTCTATCACTTTTTCCATAACAAAATCTGCGTTGCATTAGGAAAACAAAATGAAAATTCAGTTTCATCACCATAAAAAAAAAATTTATTGATTTCATGATCATGGTCCTAATGTGAATATTAATCAGCATTAAAATAGCTTTAAAAAGATATACAACTTGACCATATTGTGAAATATCAAAATGTTTTTATATGAAGTAGCAGATACTACATTCTGCCATTTTTAATTTTCCCAGCTCTATAAAACATTTGCAGCAACAGTTCTAGTGGAATACCCATCATGAAATTTGGAATATATACTGTCATAAAATAGAAAAATATTTTGTCAAAATTTTAAAAAAAAATTAAAATATAGTTTTTTGAGATAAGTCAGGTCAAAGGTCAAAGGTCAAGGTCAACTTTTTTATTTGACCTCTAAAAAAAACATCCCAGATAAAATTGTAGAACTATCCAAGTACTTTAGAATGATATATGAATGAACTTTGTAGGTCCATAAACAACTGAGATATCTTTCAAATTTGGTCACTATTCATATTTTTCAACATTTTTGTAAAAAAAAGCCAGAGATTTTCTCAGGAACCCCTTCACCTTGAGATGTGTAACAGGTGCCATTCAATTCCTTTCATGGAGAACTATAAGTGTAGCAAATTTGAAAAAGATCTGTGTCTGACATGGTCAAACCCTTGTTGATTTGACACAGAATGAGCCTGTTGCATTTTCCGTCTTTTGTTAAAACAACTATCTAAACTTTTGTGCTTGCTTGATTTTGATCTCTTCAATTTGTAATTCTCATGTTGGTCTCTTCTTTTTGCTGACAGCCATACATTCTATCTTATCATTTATATTTAGTCCTTTCTTCTAGCTTTTATTTGCTATGCATGGTAGGAGATTCTGTAGTTTCCTTTCCATGTCTATTATCAACACTGTGTCATCTGCATATCTATAGTTGTTTAGACTGTGGCTGCCAATAATGAAACATGGTGGAAATTCTAATTCTCTCAGAATCACCTTGCTGTAAAGGTTGAATTAGTCTGCTGAGAAGGCTCATACTTGTATTAAACTTCTTTCTAATTTTACATTTTTACTAAATTCATTTTATATCTGTATGCAACTAGTTTACTGTCAGTATACATTCTGGAGCATTCTAATATCCTCCCTAAATATATCAAGCTTACCTTGCAGTTGAATTACAGTATTAAATCAGAAATTTCCATTTTAATGGCAGATATCCTCAGCCATATGAAAGGGAATATTTTTCCCCATGAGAGTAAAATGTTGTTTTCATGATAAGTATAAAAGGGAAGATCTGTGAATATCTAAAAAAAAAAAAAAAATCTCAAATTAGATCTTGGTAAGGGAGGTGGTTATTTTGGAGCCGTATTTTCATCATTTCTTTTGCTTGTCAGAACAGGGATATAATTTTAATGCTGGAATGTGTTAAGGTCATAAAGTACACTTATTAGAAGGATGTACAGAACAGCCAATTTCTAAAATCAGATTTTAAAAAGATACATATACAGAGTGTCCAAAAAGTTATAATGAGTTGTAAAAGTGACATTACTCTTTAAGTATACAAGTTTATTAATTTATCTTTAGATAATAATGAAGATAATTAAATGCAAATTAGCACATTATATGACCATCATTTTGAGCCTTACATTCACAGGCTTCAGGTATTAATAAAATTTTCACCTTCATTCATTAGCTCTTGAATTCGTAGATCTAGGTTAAGCTGGATTTTATTTTCTGTGCCAAATGGATTTTGTAGAAATATTAGTGTAAATTTCTCCTCATAATGTAGGGTAATGATGTTAAAGATACATTCAGCTATAAAAAGAGTCTTCAATTGGACATTTCTTGTTCTTCTGTGCTGTTCAACACATGTTCAATATTTTCTTCTCAGATCTTTGCAAGCCAAGTCCAGGGCCTGTTTGCTGCAAAAGGTCAATTAAAACAGTGAATCATTAATTCAGAAGGTGGTGTTCTCATATTGAATTCGCATTGATATGCTTTCTGCATCAACACAATTGAATGCTGATCTTCAAAATAAAGTTGTAAAATTTTCATTCTTTGTTATTATGAATAAGTTGTGAATTTATTCATAATAAAATTCTAGAAATTGAACTTTCTAAATCTGAAAAAAAAAAAATAGAAAAATGTCAATTCTCTGAATACTTGTTATATATCAAAGCATTGTTGCAACTTTTAAGACACCAGATATAAAAGTGAACATTAAAGTCAACACTCAGAGGCAACAGATTGTTTCATGCTACATCTGATGGCCTGATAATTGCACCTAGCATGAAAGTCTGTTGCCTCTGAGTGTTGACTTCAATGTTCATTTTAATAATTACATACACTCTATCTCTGATATTGAGCACTTTATCCTAAAAATATAGCATACCTTAAAACTATTTCTTTATACACACATACAGGGTGAGATCAATAAATTGTCATCTAAATTATACAAAAATGAAAATGACACTGACATTTCATTTTAACAGATATATTCACCATTCAAAAATATCTGTAAATAGTAAAGAGTAAATTTACTCAATAAAATCGCCAATGGCTTCAACCATTGCTTCCAGATTACTTCAGAATTTCTTGGAGCTTTTTTGGACAGTCTCCTTGTTTAAGTTGGTGAATGTCTCCATGATCTTTGCCTTTTCATCTTTGGTGCTACAAGCAGTTCTATTTGTTTCTTGCTCAACTGCACCCCACACATAATAATCAAGAGGGTTGCAGTCTGGAGAATTTTAAGGGGTGATGACTGGGTTCTCCTGCTTGTGTAGCATGGTGCAGAGTCCTTTTGTCAGGCATAGGGTCTGTTAGCAGCAACTTTCTTTATCCAGGATAGCACAACCTGCTCAAGACACTTGATATTGGCCTCCATTATGAACCTGAGGCCCTCTGGGAAGATGAATGGTGGTATAATGTTACCATCACAAGTGGTCAGTCCAAACATCTTTGTAATCACCATTAGACTCTTTCAAACATTTCTGGTATTCTGCATTGTCCTCAGTTTGAAAGCCAAACACCCTGAATGTTTCTTATTGGAGCTTCTATCACAAATTCCAAGCAGTACAGCATGCCATTTCCAAATTTCTAGTGGTGTGAATTGCTTTATGATGTTCTTTTTCTCACTCACAGTACCCAACTGACCCTACTGAGAAAAATCAAAAACAAACATGTGCAAAATTAATATAAAATGGCAGTAATTTACCCATCACACCCTATTTAAATAAATATTAATCCAATATACAAATCTGAAATTGTGAATGAGTTTGATTTAGTTTAGCACAAAATGAGGAGAAAAGTTTCAAGTATTATATTCATTGGCAAATATGTTTGAAACTAGATCACTCATGCCATTAGAAAAACTGCACATTTTAAAAATATTTACTATAAATATATTTTTTTCTATTATATCAGAATATATTAACATTAGAGAAAAGGGATCAGTTTATTACTTAATAACAATAAAAATCTAATCACCCGCTTTTATGTCCAGTTGAATGTTAGACCAATTTGCCCATGCAACTTTTTTCTTTTTTTTTTTAAGTCCTTATAATTATTAAAAGATTTTCCCATGTGAAATTTTAAAAATAGTTCTCCAATTATTATACTAATATGTTATAATTCTGGGTCGATATTAGTTTACCGCTGCCATTTTGTGATATTAAAAAAGCCTCACCTCCAATTAGGTTATTATTCTGGGTTTTGTTCAACAAGAAAAATGAAATTGCAGCTTAACAGATTCATTTCTTTTTAGGCTTTCCTTACTTTTTAAATTACACTTTTTTCTTTCTTTTTTTTTGTGTGGTTTTTGCACAAAATCAGGATTTAATTAAGCATGACTTAATAAACTAGGAATTTAATATCTAGTGTCCTGAAAGTGGACACTAAATAAATGTACAGTTTTATGTCACCCATATTTTCTCAATCAAACCCCCATTTTAGAGTCACTTCATTTGCTTCCCTTTAAAAATTGATTTGTATGTTTTGTTTTTTTTTTGTTAAGAAATTCTGAAGAAATGAAGGCCTTTTCTGTACAAGCAATTATACAATTTGAAAAAGTAAATTGCTATCTGCATCTTCAACAGAAATGAAATACAAATATTTTTCTTTGAATCTATTTTTTGAAGCTATTAATGTAAATTTTTAAATGTTTGTTTATCTTTTTATACATGATAAAATAAGTAAATAAGACAAAATTTAAATTGAAGAGATTTCAAAAATTCAATTTAAAGTTTTTTTTTTTTTTTTTTTTTTTTTTTGTCTTTTTGAGAAAATGAATTTTAATTGAGCATTATGTAAAGCTTCAGAAATATTTACTCATCTTTCCACTCTTTCCAAAAGGGGAAAAACTGCAAATTTGGCTTTTTTTTTCCCCCTAACCATTGGAAATATTTGGTTGGTAGAATAAAATAATATTTTAATTTGTTTTTATTATGCAACTTTTGTGTTAGTTTTTGCTAAATCCAACAAGAATTTTACTATTAAGAGAAACCTTTTTGTTTTACTTTCATTGAAAATGTATCATCTGTAATTTCAATGTATGAATTTTAAAGAATCATATTATTTATTAAACTTAATTTGATCTTTTTACTTAAATAAAGGCAATTATCTGGGAATGCTTGCTCACTAGATATGAATCAGTAGATTAAGTCTGGATTTGTTTATGCTTAAAACTCAATTGTAAAACTGAAAAGAAATAATTTCAAGGTGTTTTTATTTATTGACTCAAGTTCTAATGCTGTAGAGCCAACTAAATGCTTTAACCACAAATGAAGCAAAAAATCTTTTATTTATTTATTTATTTTTTCCTTTTCATGAAAAACAACTGTCCTGTTAAAACCTAATTTAAAAAATATAAGATAAAAAGTTTAGTGGTCACTCAAAATCAATATCAATAAAAATGCTTTCATCTGATTGAGTTAAAGAAAGAATCAATTTCCTTTGTAACATTCATTTTTTGCACCCAGAAGGGCAATGATACCATTACAATCTGTGAAACAAATTTCAAATTTTGAAGCAAATTTGCAATCTGAAAACTTTTTCACCTATTTCTGTCTTCACAGAAAAAAAAACAGTTCAGAGAACTCCTACATGCCGACCATGCCTTTTTCTTTTTCTCTTAAAAATTTATGTCTACTTTAACCACTCTACCTCAAAAATTTACATGAGATCTTTGAAGGAATAAAAAGGCTAATTTGTATGCCTGTATTAATTCTTCTACAATTAATATTAACTCTTAGATCTTTTGTCTTAGGAACTACCAAGAACATTTCTGCAATATATATGAGAAGGAATGTTTGTAGACATAGTTTTAAATTGCTTTGAAATCAAGCATTTAGAAACATTTTCATTCTACTGATTTAATCTTAAAGAATTCCATAATTCTGTGTGTCATGTATGTGAAAAAGATCATACATTTGTAATATGTAAATAATGTAATATATACACACACACATTTATTGGATAATGATATATAAATTTTTATATATCAAGAAAAGCTTTGAAGAAAAAGATGTATATCAAGTTGGAAGAAGTTTTTGTGGTGTTTTATCTATTAAGTCACAGTCCAATAAAGTCCTAACAGATGAAACACTTCACAAAACTTTTTCTTTCATTCATATATTATTATTATTAACCAATTATTTAACAAAATTAAATTAAACAGGTATACAGTTGTATTAAAAGTGCTTAATGCATATACAATGTAGAACTTTTAAATATTTTCATTACACAACCTTGATTTCAGCCTTTTTATATCAACTGATTCTATATCATTTTTTTCAAACACAGAATACACAACTGGAAATTTAAAAAAACTGAAATTTCAAAATAAGGGAGAAGTTTTTCAAGAATTGTAAACTTTTTCATCCAGGTTTGTATAGTCCTAAAATATATTTTCTAATATGCTTACATCTGGACATTACTTCAGACCTTTCATTTCATAACCATCCTTGTTCTGGAAATAATATTATAGCTAACTATTTCTCTTCTTGGCCATAAGTTTGTTAATATATATAATTATATATATATATATATATATATATATATAGTGAGAGAGACAGTGGAAATAATGATAGTAATATTAAGTGTTTACATTATTCTCATCTTTGTTGGTGTTATCACAATATTTTAGCTGTAATACTCTCCAGCCTTCAACAATGGTCTTGTGGATTAAAAAGCATTGGTTCATGAATTTGGTGATATAGTAATGGCAAGTTCAATCTTTGGGCAAGGCATTGTGTACTTGTACTTAGTGGAAAGAAAGCGAAAAATAACTGAATAGTACTCAATAAGAACTAGATGAGATATTTGTAATGTTACCATAACAACATGGAGGATGAGTGTTGGTTTTGGGCCAGGAAAATGGTTCATTGCAATGTTACAGTAATATCACTACAACATCCCATATCCCTCAACCAAAATTTAATCTACAGCATTGTAAAAATGTTCTGTAAGAGTGAGTGCTGTTCAAACTCAAACTTTTTGGTTTCACTCACTGTGTGTGTGTGAGAGAGAGAATGAACAAACTGATAAATCTCATTCTAAGCTGTTTGACTTTGAAAACTTAGACGGAAAAACATTTCATGCTTCCGTTATCAGTATTTAACCTTTATTTAGGTTTTGTAATCCAAGTAACAGCTCTCAGCCTTTAGTTATCCCAGATGAACTCTTGAGACATCTACCTTCATCATAGTGATTGATTTATGATCTTTATTGATAAGCCAGCACATCCTCATCAAAATGCTGCTGCTTAAACACCAATGTCTGGCCTTTATGCTTAAAATCTTGTTGCAAAAGTTCAAGCTCTTTCTGAACCATTCATCCAAAAGTTAAACGGATGTCTTCAAAGGCTGTGTTCATCAGCATCATATATATAAACGGAAATCCACAAAAATTCATTTGTATATTTCTCATCTTTAACCTGTTCTCTGAAAAAGCTTTAATAAAAGTGAAACATTTTAAATTGATACATGTTTCCTACCTTGTTCTTTATTTACTCTTTCATTAATATATATATATATATATATATATATATATATATAACCATGTGTGGAAATATTTTTAAAAAATGACAAAGACCCTGACATAAAATTGAGTATAATTAAAAAAAAAAAAAATGCCAAATCTTACAATGGTGGTGATGTCTGCAGATTGTGCCAATAAGTAAAGTTAACAATCATACTATTTCCAGAACAAAAAAAAATTACTAAATGAAAGATCAGAAATATATAACTTAAGATCATACAAACCTGGATGAAAATGTTTCAGATTCATAAATAACTCTTCCCTAATTTGGAAATTTCAGTTTAGTTGTGCATTCATAAAAATCTTTGTTGTAAATTTGAAAACATCCAAAGAAAGGTTAAAACCAAGGTTACATGAATAATTGGTTTCCAAATGAAAAATATTTAAAAGCCCTACATTATATATGTATTGAACATAGTTTAATACAACTGTATCCTGTTTTCTTTTAATTATGACCAAAATCTATTTATATATATATATATATATATATATATATAACACAGTACACTTGGTATACAATCCAGGCAAATTCCGATAGAGATGAACTCAAGAGAACTCAATGTTAAATTCATTTATTTAATTTAACAAAATAATAAAAAATTATAAAAGATTTTAGATTATTACAATGGGTAATATATATTTCACTGCGTCCTGATGTTGTTATCACAACTCGTCAGATGAGCCGCAGTAATCACATCAGGATGCAGTGAAATATGTATTACCCATTGTAATAATCTAAAATCTTTTATAAATTTTCTATATTCTCTCTTATTATTTAATCCACAACTGAGGAGAAATGAGATGTAGTCATATCTTTTCTGAGAGTATGTGAGAATTAATGCAACAGATGAACACAGAATTTGAACTTGGGTCACTGGATCCATCTTTTCTGCTGATATCTGTTCTATTACCTGCACATCTTTTTTGTTATTATTTGCCTGAAATCTTTGGTGATAATGAGGCTCTTGTTTGTTCATGTTTCTTAACAGGGACAGTTCATTGAGCCTAAATCCATGAAATTTCAGTTATCATGAAATTAAGGTTTATACATTCTCAGTTCTGTGAAATCTGTATACATCACCTTTTGGCTCCAACTGATCAATTTAAAAATTATTAAACTCTGTTAGCAGTTACACTAATTTTATGTATCTATCCTTTTTTTATTTAAAGTAAACAAAATATCAGGTATTCATCACTGCTAACATTACCTGTTTAGCTCTTGAACTTGTTAACTTTTTCTTCTTTATATAATATATTCCTTCAGGTTACAGATGATCATGTCTCTCCACAGATTTCTTTTCTTTATTACTGTTGAACTACCATAACTTCTTGGATGGAGGAGATTATGGAATGGATTTCCATTGCCCCTTCACAAGTTTTATATTTTAGAATCATTCTTTCCCAGCCTGGCTACCACTTAAGACTAGAGAACACACTGCTACTTAATCATAACTGTAGGTTGGGAGAAGACATGTATTCAAGCCTTTCCCAAGGTCACGAGTGAAAATGACCACAATAAATCAAATAAGACGAAACCAACTTGCCAAAAAATACCTAACCCTCTCAGCATGCTTCCAGATCTTTTCATACTAATGTGGTGAAGACAGGGCTTTATCCTTGGACCTACTCTGTTTCGTATCTTCATCAATGATTGCCCCAATGTCATCAGTTCTCAACTAGGTATTTCTGTAGATGACACAGCCATCTTAGTCTTTGTAGCAAATCTGACAGATCTGACAAAATAAACCTGGCAACTGATCTTAAAAAAAAAAAGAATAAAAACTCTAATCAATATTAACTGGAGCAAGAAATGGCCTGTTAATTTTAACACCTCCATAACAAAACTGATTATATTATGCCTTCTTGACCTCATGTTTTCCATTGACTTAGTGGCTATCTTGTATCAATTGTTACATCTACTGCAAAAAAAAAGTTGGTTCACTGTGTCAGGGCAGAAATTTTTTCTCTTCAGAATCCATTTTGCACATTTATAAATATACCATTATTCTGTGCATTGAATATTGTTGCAATACTTTACATCTTGGGATTATTGACAAAATTCAAAGAAAGGTCTGTAGTATAATTGATCCCTATATGGTATATTGACTTTAGTTACTTTCTGACTCGTGTAACATGGCTTCCCTCTGTCTTTTCTACAAATATTTTCATGGCAGCTGTTCTGATGAGCCTTTTTTCCTGGTTCCCCAAATATCTGAATTTAAGCATGATTCTAGATTGACAACTCAGTCTCACTTTTTTCCTATTCAACTAGCTAGATGCAACTGCCACTTCTATTCAAACAGTTTTATTTCTTGCACTTCTTACCTGTAGAACACCCTTCTGATTTCTTACCCATCTGATAACTACAAAAATTGAAATGCAATGCCAATCATTACTTTCTGTCTTTTTACTCCATTCCTTTCCTTTACTCAATCATCTCCAATAAAGTCTTCTCATTCTCTTTCCCTCCCTGTAACCCTCTCTGTTCTAGTGGCTTTATCGCCGAATAAATAAAAAAAAAAGTCAAGGATGGAATTTGAACTTGGATCTCCAATTTCACTTTTAGTGTTGAGAACTGCTATGCTACCCATGCATTAATTATAATTTGGGATTTAAAGTATTTTTATCTTATTTATTCAAGAGCTCACAAACATTGAGTAACATTTAACATCACAAAATGTTAAGAAAATGTGTGTTGGGAAAGCAATATTTTTATTAAAAGGTTGAAAAAGAAATAAATTAAGAAAATTATATAAAAGAAAAGCAGGGTCATGTTCATAATTTAAAAGATTTAAGACATCTGATTCCAATTAATTTAAATTGAAACTAAAATAATATTAATCACTCCAAGCAACTGAACAAATGAACCTTCCATAAAGAAATAAACTCAAGTACACAATTCTTTCTTTTCAAGATGAAAACATTTAAATATAAAATATTTTAAAGAAATGTTAAAAGGTGTTATGTAAAATCCAATACACTGATTTGACTGGGTCATGTTTCTGTAACTGTTCTACCAATGTTAATAATAATATCAGAATAAGCAAGGACAATATCTAGAGTTAGTTTCAATGAGTCATCATATTTTTTCCACTTTTATTTTAATCTATTTTTAAAAATTTTCTTTGGTCATCTTCTGGTTGTATATTTTTTTCTTTTAAATGGCATTGCTTTACTTTTGAGCCTTCAGATTTCTACAAACATTCTTGAAAGTTTAATTTTTTTATTTGAAGAGAATGATTCTATTATCACTTCTTCTAGTTAGAGAACAGGAGTAGATAGCATTGCTCATCTAGTTCACACTCCTCTCTGGTCTTTTGAACAGGAGCAGAAGGTTTATCCCTTGTTTCCATTTTGGCGTCCCCCTCTCTTTCCTTTTAATGTCTTGTTTAACTTTATACTTCTAACTTCAATGCCAAATCTTTGAAATTTATTATTTTTTTCTTTAGTATGAGTAGATCACTTTGCTTGTCAACCGGTTCACTCTTCTCTCTGGTCTTTTGAACTAAAGTAGAGGTTTATTTCTTATTTCCTGTTTAAGATTCTGATTCCTTTTAAAGTTTTTTTTTTTTCATTCTTTTACACTCCCAATAGCCTCTTGAGTCTTAGTGGTATTATAACCTTGCTTGATTTTTTTTTTTAAATTCATTTTGTGATTCATGAGTTTCAGATACCTGTAACCGATTCATGCAATTTGCTACTTCCTGTCGCGCCTCTTTTTCTTGATCTATTTGGTCCTTGTTCAAAATCCAGTTCATTAGATCAATGTAAATATCATGTAAGAGAATTTAATGATCCAAGAAACTCTTTCCTTTTCTTTTTTCATTCAAGACATAATTAGTCACACTTTCACATGGTTTCATTAAGGTGATATGTCAAGCTTTTCTGTATTAAATCCCCAGATTGCATCTGCTTAGTGACAGTAAAGCAATAATGATAAAGTGTACTATCTAATTGTTTCTCTAACACCTACTGACTTTCACTTTGTGGAATATTTTTGTCATCCACATCTTCAAGAAAGATTTTTAGCTCAAGCAAACATGATTATCAAATAAAGTGATTCCCTTGGGTGTTGCTTGGTCTAAAATGACCCCTTTTTCAGCATGTCTCTGCATAACTGGCAACTTGCCTCAAATTTCCAACAGGGAATAGCTATATAATGACCATTCAATCCATCTTTTATTGCAAATTGTGGTATATACACAGAAACCTATACAAGTTGAAATGGAAATAGCTTAGATGCTACTTCAACAGTATCATCAAATTTTTCACTGCTTTCTCTTGGTTGTTCGATTTGTGGATCTTCTGTATGCTGTGTGGATTTAGGACATGGTTGATCATGGCAAATATTTTCTTTTTGATATCTATCTGAAACCCTGTTCTGCCACCCACTTACACAAACTTCTTAGGTCAATTAGATACTGTTTTCCTCCAATATTTTATTCTTATGTGCCCAAGAAATTTCAACACTCTGTTTTTGATTCTAAATATCAGTCAGTTAATTGCCACTTGTGATAGACACTTGGGTGATCATATCTCAAAAGAGACATGACTGGCTAGGCAGGAGATTTTCCCACAGTAAATTGCGATTACTTTCTACAGTAGACTAGTTACCAACCAAGGCTATAGAACCCAATCTCTCCTGCTATTCAACTCACAGCTGGAGAGAGAAGAGGATGGATTAATACCTTTCTTGAGAGTATCTGGGCATAAGTGAATAAAACAAATTTTACTGGGATTTGAACTTGGCTCTCTGATTTCTCATACCAAGCCAATGTCCATTGCATCACAACGCACATTCTGATTCTAAGTATAAGTTTCCTTTTTGTTTCCATTTTCTATAAAACTTCATCATTGCTCACATGTTCAGTCCATGGTATTTTCAACATCCTTCTGTAGCATCACATTTCTTTTGACACAAGTCTCTTCTTCATCTGTGATGATATGGTCCAGTATTCACTGCCATATAGTAAGACTGATATTGTGTAATAGTTCAGTTCTCGTTTCTGTTTTTAATGAAATTTTCTTGTTTCTTAGTATTTTGCTTACCTTTTTGAAGGCATATTTTGCTATTCCAATACACCTTCAGATTCTGCTATCATATTTTCCATTCTCTGTTCAAACATTTCCTTGATATCATTTATATAAATCTCATCTTCCAGTTTTTATGTATGATGTTACCTTTGTTAATTTTCGTAATTATCTTTAACATGATTGAAGCATTATCTGTTATGAAATAAAGAACCATAAGGTTTTGTTTTTTACAATTTTAAACTTCTTAGAATAAATTTTGAAGATATTCACTGGAGTTTTTTTTATTGATTTTTTTTTATGATTTATCATTGAGATTATTTAAAGCTAGAGTATATTTTTAGATTGTAAAATTCTTTTTAGAGTTAATAATGATTTACTGACACAAGTCATACTAATTAACCCATAGCTGGGTAGAGAAAAGGTCAATTAATATCTTTCCCAAGGGTATTAGGCATAAGTGAATATAATGAACCTAACTGGAATTAGAACTCTACTCCTCAGCATCCAAGCTTACAGCACCTGGTATTTCTAAGCAGTTACCCATCTAGGTACTGAACAAGGTCATTGTTGCTTAATTTGGTGACCATATGTTCACTTGTGTGATTTGTTTAACTATTCTTTACTTTCAATGAAAATTTCTATTGTTTGTCAGCAAAGCAATCATTAAAGGGAAAGTCTATGCATCCTTTTTTTTTTTTCTTTTCCAACTTCTTTCTTATATTTTGCCTCTTCAATCATCAATCTCCTTATTCTTCATTTTTACCCCTTCAAGGCTGGAAGTGCCCAAATGCAACCACAAGTTTCACGCACTTACACTCTGTGCACAGTTGGTAACACTGTGTTAACACCCATTATGTGATCAACTAAAGGTGGCCAAAATCTACAACTTTATAAAAGTTGTTGATTTCTAAAACCATATCTGGTAACCAGTAATTTAAAGGAAGCTAAATTTGGTCTCAATTGAAAGTGAAATCAATTTACTTTCATATAAAATCAATTTGTAATACTTGATTGTCAGTGGCTTTTGAGATAAATCGATTTAATTGCACTAATATCACAATCAAAGTTTTCAACAATTCACTCAGAATTCCAACAATTTGACAATTGAGGGTTGATATGGTTAAAGAGAAACTCTGTTTTCTAGCTATTTTTTATAAGTTTTAAAAAAATTTTGATTGTGTGGTGGGAAATATATACTATTTTTTTTTTTTAGCACTTATCATGTGATTTTTTTAAAAACTCTTTTGATGTCAGTGTTATAACCTTGACAGGTTTACAGAATTTAGATAATTCTGTTTATCCAACAATAGATTTCAAATCTTTTTCTTAAGTCTCAAGTATTTGCTTTCTACTTGAGATTAAAACAAGTTTTTTGCAACATACAAAGTCTTTCTGGAACACATCCAGTCAATTTGAATATTTCATGAACCAGTTGTGCAGTCATAATGTAACTTGGAAACCATTTAGAAGAGATGTTACTGGGTATGAAGGAATACATAATTTCCACTAATGTTATTCTCTTTGCAGTATGACCCCATTGAGTGAGAATGAGTACTAAATAACTTAATTTTCAGATGTGTAACTTGGTATCAGAGTTTCTCATATTACTATGTCTGTCAATTTTAAAACATTTTCTTCCCTAATTCTTTTAAAAGGTAGCAAAACCTGCTAGAAATAACAACACACTAACACATGCTGCCATCCATTGCTGAGATAACAATAACAGTATTAGCTCTACTGCAGGGACCTGTTATTTAAAGTCGTATTTATCCACTGTACTTCATAGTGACATGGAGTTTAGGGGGTGATAATGACCAGCTGATTTACTCATGAAAAGATTAATGAAGGATGATAATGATGATGAAATACATGGGTAATTTTAACAAAACAAAAGAAAGAATTTATTCATGAATTTACACACTTGTAGTAAGTTCAGTAGTTTTTAGCAAGAAAATAAATCAGAATTCTTAAAGTCTTTAGTTTCAACATATTCTCATGAAGAGAAAATGTTAATACAATGGATTAAATGATCTGACTTGAAATACTTAGCTTACTTGGATTTACTTTTCTTTATTTTTTTTACTGCTATCCCAAGTCCTGCTTTCTATACATCAGGATGAAATTGCTGCAAATGTCATACTTTTTTTTCTTTTTGAAGGATTTATTTTTTCCAGAACCAGGACTTTTCCAGAACATGTATTTTTTCACTGGAGGTGTGGTGGAGTCATGAATAATGGCTCAGATTAAGAAATCAAAGAGCTGTCTATTCTCTCCCCCTCCCAACTATGGGTAAATAACAGGACAGACTGGGTTCTATAGCTTTGGATGGCAACCAGTCTAGGAAAAGGAAAAACTGTGGATTCAAAACCAGCCTCTTTCAAAGGATAAAAAGGTGTGCACAGGCTTATACCCTTACCTGTAAAAAAGACAGTTACAGAAGCATCAACGACAATGAACCAGCTCAGATCAGTGTGTGAAGGAGTCATTGATGGCCTATGCTCTACTGGGAGCGATGCACTAAAAGAAAAGAAAGAAACACTTTCTCACTGTTATCTTCTACAATCCACTGACATACAAATTTTCCAATCTTTTGTGATTATCTTCCTCTTTTATATGATGCATCCTTTCAGGACATAGACAATTATGGCTCTCTACAACTTTTTATCTCTTGTGGCCTTTAACAGTTTTTCTCCCTTTGCTGAAATTTTACCATCCATTCACACAATCTCATCAGGTAAGTGGCTTGCTGCCTTCCCCTTTCTTACCCCATAATGGTTAAGGTTTCTAAACCCTTCTTTCTCATTCGCTGTCCAAGGAATTTCAGTTCTCACTTCCTGTATCTTTCTGTAGAACAACATTTCTACTGCATCTAATTTTTTCCTCGTTTGTGTAAAGATATTCATTGCCATATAGGATAGATATTACACAGAAATCCAACATTCTTTTCTCAGCACATTGTTTAGCTCAGGATTCAAAAAGTGATGACTTTGTTAAAACTGTTTATGGGGCTCATGCAAGGAAGTGATAGTGACATTAGTAAACAACATTGCCCCAAAGGAAATCAGGCGCAGAAGAAAAAACAAGTGGATGACTGAAAAGATTCTCGACATGATGCAAAGGAGGCAGAAAATTATATCAAGGCATGGAATGGAGTACAGGGAACTACACAAGGAAATAAGGAGAAAATGCAAACAGCCTAAAGTGGAATGGCTCAATGACAAATGTGCAGAAGTAGAGAGACTGAGCAGGCATCATAAAGCAGACATTCATAAAGAAATAAAAGAACTGACAGGACAAAAAAAAACCTGCTCTTCAACAGTATGTATAAAATCCAAGGATGGAACAATCACATTGGAGGAAGAGAATATATTCCAACAATGGGACGAATATATAAAAGATCTTTTCCATGATGAGAGAGCAACTGATAATACACAAAGATGTGGACGGACTGGAAATATTAAAGTCTGAAGTGGAATCTGCAATAGCCAAACTGAATAGAAACAAAGCAACTTGACCAGATAGCATAGCCATAGAGCTGCTGATAGCATTGGAAGAATTTGGCATAGAAAAAATTTCAGAAATAATAAATTAAATTTATAATAGTGGTGTAATACCAGATGACCTCAGCAAGTTGATCTTCATAGCACTACCTAAGAAGCCAGGAGCAAATGAATGTGAACTCCACAGAACCATCAGTTTAATGAGCCATATAACAAAACTGATCGTCCGAATCCTGATGAATAGAGTGTGAAGCAGAAACAGGCCAGAGATAGAACACAAACAGTGCGGTTTCATCAAAAACACTGGAACAAGGAACACCATATATATGATTAGGATGCTCTCTGAAAGGGCAATAGAAATGAAGAAGGACTTGTACCTATGTTTTATTGATTATGCAAAGGCGTTTGACAAAATACGCCACAAAGAATTGATGGAGATGCTTGGCAGCCGGAAGGATGCTGCGGATATCATGGACTGAGCATGTGAGCAATGATAAGGTTTTGGAAAGGATGGAAACAAAAAGGAAATAAATACTGGGCATCAGGAAGAAACAACTAAAGTTCCTGGGACATGCAATGAGGAAAAAGGGCTTGGAGAACCTGTTACTAACAGGCCAGATGGAGGGAAAAAGAGACAGGGGAAAGCAGCGGATAACATATTTGAAGGACCTGATCAGGTGGATGACAGAACGTGGGTTGCATGGTGCAACAGGAGAAAGCATGCTAAGAGCCAACAGAGATAGGGAGATGTGGAAAACCATGATCGCCTACGTCCTGAAAGGACATGGTACATAAAAGAAGAATAATTTAAGCAAAGGAAATGGAGTCAGTAGTGCATCCTACCAGTTTGTGGGAACTGGCTGTTGGATTATCTAGAAATAATCTTATATATTAGGAACAGATGGCTTAGATAAAATGTTAGTGATATTATGCTCATGCAAGCGCGTAGTGAAACTCTAATAGACACATGACTCTTAGCATTTTGAAGTAAAAAATGTGGCAAATCTTCCAGTTATAAATTTAGTAAGTCTTCCATTGAATCTTTCGGACTTCAATGATTCAGTTTGAATGTGGCTAAAAAAAACCATAACACAGCTGATGATACTAGAGTCAAAAAACATACTTCTGAACCAAATTTCAATTTGGAAATATCTTAATAAATAAATGTTTCCTGTCAAATTATCAAAATGATTTAATTCTTTCTGATGATATAAAATGATTTGTTTCCATTCTCAGATTGAAAAAAATAAGTAGAATATATTCCTAAAGAATAGATGCCTTTATAGAACCAGTTCCTGCAAATTTGAGATACCACTACTGCATGGAGTCCATAAAAAAAAAAAGCAATATTTTTAAATTTGCAAAGAACCATCTTTTTTAATCATTTCACCCCAAGCAAGGTGGTACCGCCACTGATGTGCAGGGTGGGGGGCTACATAAGAGTGTTGAAGTTTTTAGGCAGGAGGAGATTGAAGAGAAAGACGAACCAGCTACAGGGGATGAAAGAGAAAGGGCAAAAGAAGGATGTGAACACAGGAGTGAAGACAGTTGCAAAGGTAGAGGGAAAGGAAAAGAACAAGATACACAGGGTGATGTAAGTGAGTTAAGTGGATAAGAGATGGGAACTGACTTTGCATTTAAATTCCTGGAGGTTGTACCTGTCAGGAAAGCAAGTATATGGAAGGGAGTTCCACATGTGGGAAGTACAAGAAAAGAACCTGCTGGAGTAGAATTGTCACCTGAAATCAGCCTTTAGTATAAATGAAAATATGTCCTAAAAAGGAAATCAAACTAGTATCTATGAAATAAAAAAAATTATATATTTTTACTAAATAACATGTACCTCAAGGACAGAGGTGATCTTGTGTCCTACAGAAGTGATCATGGCCCTCTACAGCTTCCTTATTCTTTTTTAATATCTATGCTTTGTTCATAGGAAAGATAGTGGTGTGGTTTTTTTGTTCTCTAAACAATTTTGACTAACAATCAGT
Organism: Ascarosepion bandense; assembly: GCA_037127315.1. Lineage (NCBI taxonomy): Eukaryota > Metazoa > Mollusca > Cephalopoda > Sepiida > Sepiidae > Ascarosepion > Ascarosepion bandense. Next base: position 1,555,582 of record JBBBDQ010000387.1, on the reverse strand, counting down.
CTCAACAAATATCTTGCCTTTTTGCCAGTATCCTTTGCTGACTCCAGTAAGACTCCAGTTTTATTAAATTCCTGTTTTATTTAATCTTGCTTTTAGTCTCTAGCACTTTACTAAATTCACCAAGGTACAATCCTAAATTTCACGTTTTTTTCCTTTTTCTAACTCATCCATCAGATCATTATTACTATAATATTGTTCACTTGTTGAATCTTCACACCAGTAAAGTACTTCCTTGATTCAGTTAGTTAAGTGTCATACATGATACATGCTTGGGCAATTATGTCTCTTTCAATCTATGACTGACTAAACAGATTTCCCCACAGTAGGATGCCATTTCTTTCTGCAATAGACTGGTTGTCAACTCAATCTGTCCTGTTATTCAATGTGTAGCTGGAGGGAGAAAAGATGGATTAATACCCTTCCCAAGCGTATTTACATGTAAGTGAATGCAACGAATTGAACTAGAATCGAACTTGGCTCTATGATTTCTTCTTCTGAGCCGATATCCATTGCACCACAATGCACATCTTGGGTTGAAAAAATATTTTTTATAATTTAAAGATCTAGATAACAATGTCTCATCTATCAAAAAAAAATGAAAAACAAAACTATTTTTTGAAATGATGTTACCACTTGCATCATGAAATAAGTTTTTGAAATGCTTTGTTTAATGTTCTATCCAGTTTATTTTATATGAAAAAAAATCAATTTTTGTCTGTTTCTGGCTTGTGTCACAGTTTTCTGTCACTAACTCCTGAAGATTGATTAAATTAGGTCCATTTGCAAGAGTAGCTTCTGATTGAAAATACAATTTTTGGGTGTTTGAAATTGAGTGTTGGGGGTTGTGGAACTTCAACATTGGCAATATGATCCTCCTCCTCAACATTTTTCAGCACAGTTAACAGTTCAACAATACCATAGTCACTTAGGTGTTCAAGCTCATGTCAAAGTTGTGTAAGCCATAATATAATAATAATTGAAATGTTCTTTATATGAAAACAATAACAAAATTAACAAAAATTAATTGAACTGATTTTATAAGAATTTTTAGCAAATGTTGAGTATGGTTTTTTAAATTCTTAAAACTCTTGTCTGAGATGAAATATTAGAATGGGTTAAATTCAAATAAGAAAAATAAATTCAGATGATTTCAATTTTACTTTTCATTTCATATTCGGATAATTGAAGAGTGCTGCATTATTCAAGAGACTTTGTCACTTACTCTTCAATATTCCAGCACTCTTTTTTTGTATTCTATTCCAGTACTCCAGTAATGACTGTTATGAATGTCGCCTTCATGCTTAACAACTCCCAGCTCTCTATTGTGATTTGGATATTTATCTTGATTTTACTTTCTTTCACCAACTCTCTAGCATTTTTCTTGTTTACTACGAGTAGGTCTGGACTTTCAGTTTGAATTGAATGACTCATTTATCTCTCAAAGTTGCTGAGTATTTTATGTTTCAGTTTTTGGGATGAACACAGCTTCCTGCATAAATAATTAGTCTATCTGATCAAAATGCAGTTCCTTGCACTGTTCCCAGGAATTTACTTTGCCCGTTCAGTCATGTCTCTGTCTATTTTTTCTGGTCTAATTTGCTGATTGTTTGGTTAACTGTCTCACCTTTATTTACATTGTTTATAATTTGACTAACGTCCTCATCTTTGTTGTTATGATCACAGTGTTTCAGCTGTTGTATGTACTCTCTGGTCTTCTTTAGGTATCTGTCAATTTGGGTAACTGTCAGGAACTACTAAACTGAACCTTTTATTCATTTGATGAAAGTCAATTGTTCTTGATTCACTTTCAATGCTTAAGAATATCTTATCTTGGTTAATAGATTGACTTTAGTAAACTAGGAACTGAACATATTCTTAGCATTTATTTGTAGAACCATAATTCTGTCACTTAAATACTTTTTTCGTTTGTGAGGAAATTGTCACATATTTACTGCTATATGAGAAGCTAGAAATAACAAGTAGTCCAAAAATAATTATTTTCATTTTTAATGTTAATTTTTGACCCCCACTACTTTGCTACGATTCGTTCTATTATATATCATGTCCTTTCAGATTAGGCATAATTATAGCCTTCAACAACTTCCTGTCTTTTACCACACTCAGTAATTTTTAACCCCTTACAATCCCCTTTTGTCTCTGTTCTACCATCCATTCATGCAAATTTATTAAATGTTATTCACTGCTTCCTCTTGCTTTTCTTTTCTCTTGCCTTCAATATGTCATAAAATACAAAGAACATGTAATGTTATTGGCTCTGACCTGACATCATGTCGTCAGTCACTTTCCCACTGTTGTGACATAGTTTCCCTGTGTCTTTTCTATAGATATTTTCATGGTAATTCTTCTGATAAGTTTTCCTCTTTGGTATCTTCACTTCAGGAATTTAATTGTAATATTAGATTGGCAGCTAGGTCTTATCATTTTACAGTTAAAATGGCTAGATGTAATTGTAAGTTCTATGCTAACAGTTTCTTTTCTCACTTTTGTCACTTGTGGGACTTTCTTCTGGCTTCTTGCTTTCAGCTTTGATCTCCAAACATTTAAATGCAATGTCAGTCGTTATCATGTCTTATTAAATCCTGTTCTTTTATTGTTTTCTCTCCTTAATAATGTTTTCTATTTCTATTATATTTCCTTGTACTCAATAACCCCCTTGCATCTTAATGGCTTTAGTGCTTAGTGAAATGATTAAAGGAAATGTGAGTGTTGAATTCTGTAGATCTTCTTTCCTCATTATGTACCACATAAATTTCAACTGTCTTTTTCTGGTTATAAGTATAAGTTTCCTTGAAGTTAAAGTTCTTACATGTTCCATCCATCATACTCTCATTAGTATAACCACATTTCTGTTGCTTCAAGTCTCTTCTTCATTTGTGAAGAGATTATCCTCCAATATGGCAGTGAATGCAGGACAGAGATTACACGACAGTCCAGCACTACTTTCTTGATTTCTAATGTTGGTAATATTAGGCACTTACTTATAAGGAAATATTCTATATTCATTAACCAAGCACACATTGCTACTATTGGTAGAAATTTATAAAATCTTTGTATTAAAACAATTTTCACAGGAATGGATTTCTGAAGTTCACTGTTATTGCTCTTTTTAGTAGTGATTGAAGCTTCCTTCCTAACCTTTTGTTTGGAGTAGTGTGGAATGTCAGTATCTAAATTGTGTCATCATTTTTCCCTTTGAGTTACATCTGATATTTATTTCAGTTATTACTGCTGTTGGAAGTTCTCAAGTGATGCATTTTCTGTTATTTGGTACAGTACAGTACTTTGTGATTCTGTATTGCCAGTCCACAGGTTTCAAAGGATGGCCCTCATTAATACATATCAGCTTCATTTGCTTAAAGTCATCTTTAACCATTTATCTGAGAAAACCGATAGTTTAGATCCATGGTTCCCAAAGTAGAGCATTTATTGGGCGGGGGGGTGCAAATCAAGAATGGATTATTAAGAGAGAATTTTTTCTAGTGATTCTGTGGTAGTATGAGGGTATATGTGAGTTAATACATACAATGGATGTCCAGTATGCATGCATAAAAATAGTTGTGTATGTATGTACATATACAATTGTTTGTACTGTATGTATATATATATATTGGTAACAAATTATTTTTAAAAATATTGTGAAACTCTAAAATTAAACGATAATAGTCTTGTAAATGCAGTTTGAAGTTCTTAAGGAAAGTTAAGTTAATGGTCTTTTAGTTTAATTAGTTTTAATTAATGGTCCTCCATGTAAATAAGAGTTGATTTTTTTGAATAAGAAAAATTATATGTTATGGGGGATCAGAATTTGAGGAGTTGCTTTGGTGGGGAATGTCCAAATAAAGGTTGTGAATCACTGGTTTAGATATTTCTGAATGGACTTGATGCCAATCATGACATCCTTATGAAAGTCTCAATCTGATGTGGCTATTTAAGAACATGAGGCAAGTTTTTATGTTAATGTTTTGGTTTTGTAGCAACTTGAAGTGTGGGCCAAGACTATTCCTAGCACAGTCTATTCTATGTTCAATCTCCTGATAAATTTTTTGTAACAGATTTTCCAGTTGGTCTATTTCTTGTTTCCCCTTTTATTTGTTTATCATCATCATTACTGCAATAAGATACAGGAATGACTTCTTTTTTTATTTTTTTTTTCACTTGTGTCAATTGTTTATTCTGTTCTCTCTTAATACCATCATCATCAAGATTAAATTTTCTCATGTCTATAATGTTTTAAAACCTATTTATTTACCATGTGAATATATCTTCTGGTAACCATCTGAGAAATAATGAAGACATTTTATTCTTCTGTAAAAGACGAGCTGCAAAGAGAAATAATTAAGACTTCTACCAGTGCAGAAACGGATGCAAATAATGCTTCCAAAGTAAATGAAATCTCTTCCCTTTCATTTTGTTCCTGAAACTATGACATTTCTGTGATTAGCACCTTGCAGGATTATTACAATTCTACATTGTCAGAAGCAGTGAGCAAATTAATTGCTAGTAATGGCGATTATGTTCATTCCAGATAACTTCAAATTAAATCTTCTTCCTGTGTTCGTTGGTTTGGCAACTGAAGGAAATTTCATTCGGATGCATTTGTCCACAAGACTTATAAATAAATAGCAATTGTCCAGCTGATGAAATGATTCTAGAGTTAATTAAGTGTCTGCCATTTCCTGAATGACAAGTCATTATAAGAATCACTATTTTTACCCCCATGGCTCTGTAAATTTAGCGAGTACGACACTTGACAGTTTTTACAATTGCCATTTCCAAATGAGGTAGTCATTTCAAAAAATAAATAAATAAAAAGGAATATTTTTATGGCATAAATATTGTCTGGACTAATTTAAAATCATTTGGTGCAGTTCATACCTTTAAAACGATGAAGCACATTTCAAATACAATGTGATCATTAATGTCAGATGCCATGGGACAGTGATTAGCAAGCCAGTCTCACAAGTGCTAGTTTGTGAGATGAATTCCCATGAGTGATTCCAATATTTTGGCTTTGTGTCAAACCACAGCAATTTTAGTAAAGAATGGAATTATTTTGAGTTATTGTCACTTTTTGTTTTTCTTGAATCCCTCAAATGTAAGGTTTGGCTTGATGCTTTACAAAATCTATGATCAATTAACCTGATTGTTACTATATATATGTCAAAGACTGTAGTCTTTCATTTGCTATAATTATGAGATGTGCTACAACATATGGTGGTTAAGGGGGTTATCAGTTATGGATGAGTTATCTTATGACAACATTCATTCCTACTGTATATCAGTATAATTGATTTGGCCTTGTGTAATGATAAAAAAAGAAAGTTCACAGTGTGTTGATGGATACAAAATAAATCTTTATATAACTTAATAGTACAGAAGAATAAGGTGAATGTTGTAGTTTCAGCAGTTCAAGTATAAAAGTCCTGGTGCCTGACAGAGGTAGTGAGTGTCCAGGAAGTAGTAAACACACACAGATCTCCAAATGTAATAGCCACAGCTAGATCATGTGGTGAAGAGAGGTATATTTGTCTTCAATGTAGCAAGAATGGGTTCTGTCATATTTTGTATCCAAGTATGTTCCAATGACTGCAGCATCGAAGAATAAACAAGGTTAATTTATTGACTGGTTTTGGTTAATTTTTCATCTATTCATATACACATCTTTAGATCTACTTTGAAAAGGGTGCTTGTCTCTCATTGACACATTGCCTTATTTTCTGGTTATTAAAAATTTCTATTTTTAAAGATGGTAATATTTTGGTCTCACTACAAAGGCATTTGAGACTTCAAACAAACTTTTTCACTACTCTCTCAAAATCATACTAAAAACAATTTTGTTTGCCCTACCTCGCAAAATCTCAAACCATCCCAAAATTAAAATGTTATTATTTTTTAAACTTTATCATTTATAGTTAACAGAATACTGAAAAATACCAAAAAATGTTCACTCTATAAATTAAAGAACCTAAAATATTAGTTTAAAATGAATACAAAAAATTATAGTTAAATTTTAATGTAATTTAAAAAAAAAAAACTACTTAGACTCCATGAAATAACCTTGAATAATTTTATATGAAAATGTTCTTATTAATTCTCATGTTCCTAGTAACTTTTATCAGCTTTTTAGAATTGTGCTCTATGCATTCAAAATATTTACAATCAAGAAGTTTTTAAAGTCATTAACAAAACATTTTCAATGTTTATCTTTTTTAAAATTCTCCCTTAAATTTTCAATTGAGTTTGATATGCAGAAAGTAAAATGCATAAATGTTTTTGTTAATGGTCAATTAAAAAGGTTGGCTTATCATCCATTTCACACTCCTGCCTTGTCTTTTGAACAGGAGTTGAGGTTTCTTTCCTTTGTCTCCTGTTTAGAAGAATCTGGAAATACAATTCTAAAGTCTTTTCTTTGTCTTTCACTTCAAGTGGCCTCTTGTGTCTTGGTGATATTATCATCTTGTTTGGGATGGTGTATCTTACTCGAGTGGCACTTGGGTCTTGTACAGGGTGAGCATCATTGAACATTATTATAAAGAAAAAAAAGCCCACCACCACTGGTGTGAAGTAAGAAATTTAATTTTTAAAAAATTAGTTGCTTTTTGAATAGAATTTTGATTTACAATTTTGTATTGTCCCAGTTAACCTCACCAGTCATCACAAACAAATATACTGTCACCACATGATTGCTAATCTTGAACCCTTTTAAGGATTCAATAAATACCAATTATTGTTGTTGAGATCAACTCTTTTTCTTTGAGAGTCAAGTGGGTTAAATGGTTGGGGTTTACTGCAAATTTTTTTCTTTGAGAGTACCTTCCACAAACTGCACATGTTCAGATTTTGAAGTTCATGCCTTTCTCAAAAAAATCAGCTACAAAAGCTGTATGTGGGATTTTTAAGTTAGGAATTTTAATCAGCTGAAGGTATTTACCTGAAATTATTTTTATTAATTTTTATTAACATTCTAAACCAAAATTGCTTGCCAAAATTACATCTATGCTAAAAATAAACATCTCTGATTCTTATGACCTTGTGTCAGACTAGGCTAAACTGAACAAATATCTACAAGCTATATCTTTAAAATGTTGTTCTTGAATGAAGTATTGTTTTCACTCAGCAACCATAAGACTGTTCTATATTGAGTTAAAATGCCAATATCAGTTATATTATCACTGCATTAAAAAACATTCTGAATAGGTTTATATTAAGAAAATCGATTTTAATGTAAATTACAATGTCTCTCAATAATTTGAAACTGCACTTGCTTGCATTTTTATATTATTGTAAACTATTTTTAGTTCATGAACAATTTGCATGGGTATTGCAAATTTTATGAGTACTGTGTCTTAGCCAAAACGAAATGTTGTTTGAACCGAAACTTTGTTTTTGGCAATCCAGCAGAAACAAATCTATGTTTGAACAGATGTGACATTATCATTTCAACTAATGAAAATATATGACTAAATCTTTAAGTCACATAATATTTTATTAATCTTGACATTAGCCTGTGTCTGTGGTGGCCTCAGTGCCCTCTCTGAACGTGGACCATACATTCTCATGTGGATGTATAAGATTCTTTTTTCTCCCATCATGGTTGTGTCTTTCTCTCTTTCTCTCTCTCTCTCTCTCTCTATATATATATATATGCATGTCATCAGATTTTTCCCACACATGCATATCCTCTATGCAGCTGAGCCCATCATATGTTTACAGACAGTCACCAATAACAGATGAAGCATTGATCTACACTTGGCGACTTAGTGGTTATTTGTCGGGTGAAATTCTCAATGAGGGAAAAGTCTGCTTAGGCTTGGATGAGACACTTATATATTGGCTTTATTCCTGCCTTCAGAGAAATTAGAGTAATTTCTCATGACCAACATAGATAAAAGTTGAGTATAGACATGTATCTCTGTTAAAACCTTAGCATCTACCTACATGTTTATGCATATAAAGCTTTATCCACTTAAAAAGATCAAAGAGGTAAAGAAGTAATAAATTTCAAGACAACACATTTATCTGTTTTTCTTTTGTCTTCATCTCTTCCCTCTTAGCAGTTTTTACCTTCATCTCTCTCTCCCAATTTTGTAGGTGTGAAGAAACAATATATATATAGGCGCAATCTTTCATTTAAACATGTTTCATTAAAAACCACCGACAAGGTAGATATTATTAATTTTTTATTTAATTATTCCAGTATTCTTACATATATACATATATTCCAGTACACACACACACACACATATATATATATATATATATATATATATATATAATTTTAAAGTATGCTATATTTAGGGGCAAAGATGCTCAATATCAGAGATAGGGTTTATATAAAAATGGATACTCTGGTTAACACTGAGGAGAACAGTCTATTTCATGCTTGAATATAATTTTCAGGCCATGTGTGGTGACTTGAAATATGCTGGCCAATGAAAGCATTATCAGTAGCAAGGTTAGCTATTTATGGTTTATCGTATTATCCTAATGGTTATTAGGTAGGCAGTAAAAGTTATCTTTCAAATTATTCTAAAGGCTATTGAGTAGATATAATTTGTGTGTGTGTGTGTGTGTATATATATATATATATATATATATATATCCTTTCTTTCTTCCTTTCCCCTCAAATATTACTATAAATAATTATAAATCACATCCATTGAATTTTATCCCCCTGCATTTTAAAAAATTTATTTTTTTTATTTCCATGTAATTTTTATCTTTTTAAATTTTATTCTTGATAAATTAAAAAATAGTAACCTAACAGAATAAGATTTAACTGTTATGAACATTGAGTGAACATAAATTCAAATCTCTTAAATGGTCAGTTTGTAATATGCACCTGATGATTGCATAATGCATGTAACTCCGAATCATGCCATCAATGTAGGACAATATGTATATCACTTTATATATATATATATATATATATATATATATATATAATAGTTCTGTTTATACTTCATTGGGCACTGTTTTATAACACCTGCATGATATTTTTATGTATGTGTGTATCCCTATATGTATATTTATTAATTCAGAAAACTATATATATATATAGGTATAGGTGTCCAGTCCGTAAGCGGTGAGAATAATTCAACAAGATTACCTTAATATAAAATATTAAGTGGTAAATCAATATAGAGAGCTCGATGGATGTTAACCAGAGTGATATGAAATTTATAAAGGAAAACTCAACACGTCATTTCAATTGGCTATAAACTATAACTCATTTCAATGAGTTTAATTAGCTCATTTCATCAGACCTTAGAATATTCCTTCCATCTGGTACAAAATTTCTGCCGGAATGAGTCTTTTCTTAAAATGAAGAGAGGGATAACAATAAAAATAATAATAAAAAACATAAAATTATAAGCAAAAAAATAACAATAAAAATAAGGGGAAAAAGGAGAAAGAAGGAAAGAAAGAAAGCAAGCAAAAAGGAAAGAGAATCCAGTTCCAAATATTGGCGTTGGATTTGTCTGGAGTAGTTCAGGCCATCATGAAGGGGTTGACCTCTGAAAAAACCCAATTCCCTTGGCTGTTGGCATCTGTTTGACCCCATCAGGCCAACTTACCTACTTACACTAACTTCTTTCCACATATACATATATGTACATTCCTACATATACTTACAATGTGACTTTGCTTATGTTTACATATATTCACTGATTCCTATTTATTCATATTTTCTTTTTTTCTTTTTTCTTTACGGGTCTTAGCGCTCTCATACTCCCACATATATACATTTCATAAATATAGGGTTTTCGTGTGCCTAAGGAGTGTTGTATATATATATGCACACACATATAACTGTTTAGGAAATTTTCATGCACATTCTCAATCCCGCATATACTTTTCTTTTGTTCTTACCTATGAAATACACATCTATCTAGGTGCCCCATTTTACATACCATAATGTATACAATAATACATATGAATGTTCACAAAAATTTCATAGGAGCATGCACAAGATTAGGTGCACCTATTTTTATGAGAGACATATCTCACCTCATATTTAGGTACCCCATTTCCCACGGTAAATGTTTATGTTGAAGTCAATATAGTGAACATTTTTCATTACATAGTTCATGGTAGGATATTTCTTTAATATTTATGGACACCAATAATAATATGAAGTCATAGTGTACTTAGATAGGTGTGTCTTTCAATTAGATGGTGGGTTCTTAACCTCACTTCATTTGGTCTGCACATTCTTCCAACGAATGATCCACACAATTGTGAGAGAGCTGGTAAGGGAGTCAGAAGGTGGTGATTCCAGGATTTAATGTCAGATAGTTTTGAGTTTTCCTTTATAAATTTTATATATATATATATATATATATATATATATATATATATATATATATATATGGTTAATGAAGTTTGTCAGTTAACTGAACAGTCATGCCAACTTTAAAGTTTTGTGAAGGCACTGTTATGATATCCTCACTCAGCAATGTTGAACTCAAATCTGCTTAAATGTATATTTATTATGAAATGGTATTAAAAAACAAAAAAACAGTTTCACTCCTGCCCATCAGGCTCCTATGGGACATTTAAATTGGAATTAAAATAAAGTGTGTGATGGAAAATGATGGGGATAAAAAAATTTTTTTTTAAAATTGTGAATGAAAGGAGCTAGAGGCTAACAATATCAAGCCCCAACAACTCACGCTGTTTTCACAGTGCAGGTTTGTGGGACCCGATATATAAAGCCTCTAGCACCTTAAGATGAAATAATGAGTGAGGTCAGGACACAACAGTGAACCAATGTTCACTAAAATTAGCTGCACACTTTTTATTCTTTAGAACATGCTCGCAAATGGCGGAACCGTAAAAACTTGGAACGAGTCCATTTTGAGGCAAGGTGTGGTTTCTTATTTTAGTGGGGATATGTTGCTTTATTCTCATGTCAAGACACTGAGTTGTTCTTCCTATGTAGTCAGCTTCACAACTACAATTTATAAATAATGCAATTACTTTGGTGGGGAGGAAGAACATCCTTGCGTGCAGAACATAACATGGGCCGGGTTTTCATCTTAAGGTGCTAGTAGCTTTATATATCAGGTCTCACAAACCTACACTGTGTAAACAGTGTGAGTTGTTGGGGCTCTATATTGTTAACTTCTAGCTCTTTTCACTCAAATTTTTTTTTTTTTTTTTTTGCTATTTCCATCATTTTCCATCAAACACTTTATTTTAATATCAATTAAAATCTCCCGTAGAGGCCTGATGAGCAGGAGTGAAACCGGTTGTTTTGCTCTTTAATACCATTTCATAATGTGTAACATCAAGCTACACACTTTTATTTCTTTAATTAAATTCTGTACTTACAAAAGCATTTTCAAATATGTATATATAGTTCAAATTCTGGTTTGTTCTTCTTTCCTCATCCTCTTTTGTACCATTAAACTCCCTTGTGGAGATTAAAGCCACAGCCTCACCACAATAGATGTTGCTGTTATTGTTGTTTCTGTAGCAAATAGTTTTTTACAGTCCAGAATTGCCAACCTCATACCCAACCATTTTGAATTAAATTTACTTCTTTGAGACTGGTTACCAACAAGGTTTAGAGAGCTCAGTATGTCCTAATATTTAACTCATAGTTAGAGAAGAGATGTTTTCATGATTTTTTTAAAGCATATTCATGCAAATATACATAAATTGAACTTGGCAGGAATTTGAACTTAGTACACTGGTTCTATTTTCCCCACCAGTAACCGCTACGTGTGCACACACACACACACATCATGTTTCATTAATTTTGTGCTAATGCCCTTAAAAAAGGATGATTCCACCTCCCTCCAAAATTAAAAAGCAAGACATACATGTTCTCTAACTTTGGTTTAAGGGAAAGAACACTCTGAATTCAAACCCTGTCTTCTTCAGGAGGGTCTTACTGTCTTTAGGTTTTGACTTTATTCAGGATAAGGTAAACTATGATACTAGAATGCAAGAAAGGCTGTTTAGAGATTTATTAGCACACTATTTCTTTAGTATCAATTTTGTTTTCTTTGAAAAGTGTTACTGGGTTTATGCAAGCCTTTATTCACTATAATCAGATCATCTTTGTAGGTAGTGTTTCAGTCTAGTTCTAAACTGAACTATTGATCTCACATACATTGAAATCATAAAGAAAGTTAATTGTATACATCACACTACAGTGTATAGAAACACAATTTTTAGAATCAACTTGTTTGTAAGCAACTGCTCTCAAATTCAACTGAATTTCTGGGGTGAGAAGCTATTGTCCTTCTCTTTGTTGTCATCGTAATATTTCAGCTGTTGTGCCCTTCCGCTTTTGCAGGTGCTTGATGATTAAAGATAATAGCCTAGTGAATTAAAATATTGGTTTGTGAATTTGGTGGTGATTGCAAGTTCAATCCCTTGGACAGGTATTGTAGACTTAGGGTGGTGGAAATAAGATGAGGAATAACTGAACAGTACTAAATAAGAACAAGACAAAATATCCCTAGATATTGACAGAAAAAGGAGAACAATTTGGCCCCAGAAATTAAATGAAGGGTTTAGTTTCAAATTCCCTTATAGTTACTCAGATCAACAATCACCTGAAGAAGGCTAGCAGGCACAATGGCTGAAACATTATAATAATAACAACAAAGATGAGGACATGAGTCAGAATGTAAATAATGACAGCAGTGTGGCTTAAGGAACTTTAAAAAAGAAAGGAAGGAAAACATAAAATTAAATAAAGTTTTACTAAAATTCTCCTATTTAGTTATAGTGAAATCTAAAATATCATTTATTAAACCAAAACAAAAAATTAAGTAACAATTTAAGCAACTTGAATAATAATTCTTGTGCAAAAATTAAGCAAACTAAATTTCTTATAAACAATAAAATTGTCTTACATTGATCCTAAGATCAACTTTGGATAAGTGACATTTTGCTCCTAAGCTGAGCATGCAAATATTGTCTTTAGATCTATGGTTCCCAACATGGGACAATTTGATGTTTAAGGGATGCAATTCGAGAATTAGGTGCTGACAGTGAATTTTTTTTTTTTTTCGTGGGTCTGTGTCAATATGAGTGTGTGTGTGTGTGTGGAAGTTAATACGTACAGTGTATATACAGTATGCATATGTAAAAATATTTCTCTGTATGTATGTGTTTGCTGGCCACTCATATCTGATGATGACTTCCTACAAGGGTGACTACCTAATTACCATTGCAGGCACCTTCTCAGGCACATGTATGTTTATTCAACACCCACAGAGCCCACCTGTGGTTTATACTGCAACTATGCTGAGCAAACTATAGTTACAGTTTCTGGGAGAGAGCTCATTATTTAGCATGATTAACAGTCTGAACAAGGCCAGTATGCTCAAACCCTCGGTTATGATGTCATTTGACTTTGTGCTAGCACAATCATTGATAACTTCCAAAGGGTTTTGTCTGCCCAACTTTGCTCACAAGGCTTGGGTTAACCCATAGTATAGTTTTTAGGCACTTTGCAAAGGTGCCTCACATTGAGAGCACCTCCTCCATACTGATATGATTAAGAAATCACCTTCCTAAAAAAAAATCAATCATGGTGCAATTCAAACCCAATCAGAAAAGTAAACGTCCTAACCACTTGGCCATGTGCATATATGTACACATGTAATTACATATGTACTATATATATGAGTAACATAAAATTCTTATAAATATTGTAAAATTAAATAATACTATTGAAACTTCAATTGCATTATTTACATTGTTTGGACTGTTTTCCTCATCTTTATTTCCATGTTTACAGTGTTTCGGCCATTGTACATGCTAGTCTTCTACAGGTGCTAGGTATTTTGAACTGAACCCTTTATTATGACCACTGGAGTAAATTGTTCTCATTTCATGTGCAATGCTTCTTCTGAATGTCATGTTATCATCTTCCTTTAACTCATCTCTCTACTTATTTGTTCACCACAGCTGTAGCCTGATGAATTTGGTTCAAGTCACTCAAACTAACCAACACCTACATTCACTGGGCCATGTGTCCTTGAGGATATCAGTGTATGAATTTTTGGGAATTAGAAAACCTAATGTCTATGTAACCATTTTTTACCAGAGCTCATCTTGCAAACTTTGAAGCTAATGATTTTATCTAGCACTCTGTATTACTGGTTCCCATACATATGCACTGATTCCTTTAGTTTACATAGTTTCCAGTGGTGTTCTCTATCAATTATTTTAACTTTATTCCATAGGGAGCAGTGATCCTCTTTTTCCCTCCATATATGGTCAGCTACGCCTGATTTTTCTATCTTCCCTTGTGTTATGGCCTTGCAACCAGTTTTATAACTGGTATCTGCTTGATGGTTGTTGTAAAGTTGAGATCCTTTTTCAGCACTGACTCTTCAGAAGCACTCAGCTGATGTTGTCAACTCCCTTCACAGTGGGGTGATGAACCTAATGTGTCACTTTCAGATCTTTTAATCTATTTAATTTCTGTACTTGGCTGACCTTGACTGCATTGAATACTTGCCTGAAGGATTTTTCTAGCTCATGCTGGATTTGTTTTCAGTCTTCTCCATCAGTGATTCTATTGAGAAAGACCTTGAGATGTCAGACTGTAATTTTTGTTTCATTCATCGGTTGTACTAGATTCATTCTTGGACCAGGGTGTGTCCCACTTTTTCTGCGACCAGACATGCTCTCCTTGAGTTGATGGCAAGTCTCAGTGCCAAGCCTGCAGAGTTGAGTTGTAATTCCCTGCATCAGTGTAGGAATGTCAGGTGGTGCTAGCTTCAGATAGAACTTTTCTATTCATTTTCAAATTTTTGGTATGTCGTGTTTGTACCAATCCTTCAGTATTTGTCCATACTTCTGAGATGAGGTAGTATTTATCTACCCCTGTGATCAAAATAGAGGGTTCAGTTCTAAATTCCTAGCACCTGAAGAAGGCTAGAGCATACAATGCCTGAAACATTATTGTAAACATGGTAATAAAGATGAGGACAAGAGTCCAAACAATGTAAAAATTACCTCATTTCAGAAGTATAGACAAACTTCCACTCTCCTTTCGTTCTTTTATTTTATTTTTCTTTGTCATGGATGCCATGTTCTTTGGAAGCTTGTTTAGACCAGGTTAATGGCCTTTCAGGCTTCCTCCGTGGGAATAGAAGTTCACTTTTTGAATAATAAGAATCATATGTCACAGGGATTGGACAAGATTTTAGAGAAGCTTAGGTGGAGTGTAACCAAAAAACAGTTGGGAAACACTACTTTTGATGCAAGTGCCAATCCATACATTAGTAATCCATTAATGTTCACCCAATACAAGGCTCATGAGTCACTCAAGGTTACTTCATGAGGTGTGTAATATGAACATCAGAGAGAGAAGTAGAAAGTGAAAATGATTTTAATATAGTAAATAGATAACTGTTGATCCTAGGCTTAAAAAGGTGATGATTATTGATTTTTGAAGAAGTATATGTGCCACAAAGTAGAAGAGTAGAATTTCATTCTTACAAATGATATATAGAAGGGATGATTGTGTTTCAGGCCTGTGAATGTAGTTAGCAGGACTTTAAAGGTCTAAACAGGTGGAACTAAAGAAGAGAGCTCATCTGAACATTTGCCACAGAATTTGTGATAGAATAGCAACACTGTCTGGTGTTTTCCATCCATTATATTAGTTATAGGAAATACTCAAAAACCATTTCTCTTTCGACACATAATTATGAAAATCTGATCTTTTTATGTGTGTATGTAGCCAATATTATACATTGGAACCCAAGATATTGAATTAATGTATTCATAAAATGTGCTTACTTAAAGATTACCATTTCTCAATAAAATTTAATATAAAGACTTGGTTATTTATTCATTTATAATTTATAAATGCAGGATTTATATTCACTCTTCCCTATATATGGTATCTGTGAACTTATGATTATCTTATTAAAAGTTTTCCTAGATATAAATGCAGTATTTATGTTCACTCCTTCCTAGCTATAATATTATTTGACAGATATGAAAGTTGTGTAACAGTTATCAGTGTGGAAAATGGAATTAGTAAGCTGGAATCAAATTCCTTCTGTTTTCACTTTTTCACAAATACTAGTGGAAAAAGCATGAAACTATTCTACCTTTCCCCACCTCACTATAGGTTGAACAAATGGACAGCAGCAACTTTAAGAGAAAGTTCTAAATTTCAAACTACACAGAAGGCAATTCCCAGATAATAAAAAAAAAAAGAATCTGTAGAGTGCTATGATCACCTATGGCCCCAAGGGACATGGAGAAACAAAATAGACATTGTATATTTATCTTTCCTTTTTTTTATCTATAAAGTTGATTTCATGTTAATTAGTAAGGATAGAACTGCAGACTTTTTACTGCATCATCTGTTTCTGAAGAGCTCAAAGATTTTTGTTTTTGCAAAGAAATTTAATAATCAAATAAAAATAATTAGTTGATGCTTACCTTTTAAAAAGAATTTACAATATATTATGTTAAGACTTGGGTGATGTTTTCATGTGAGTCAGGATCATCTTCTTCTATGGGCTGTGTCCCTTCAGGATGTGGGCAATCATGGCCTTCCACATCTCCCTGTCGCTCGTGGCTCTTATCACTTTTTCTTGTTACTCCACCCAAACTCTGCACCACCATCTACTTGCTCAAGCCCGTCAAGTGTGTTACATGCTGCTTCTTTTTCTCTATCTGAACTGTGAGTATCAGATTCTTCAAGCCCTCCTTCCTCATTATGTGTCACATGAACTTCAATTGTCTTTTCCTGATGTTAAGTATTAGTTTCCTTTTCATTTCCATTTTCTCCAAAACCTCATCATTGTTCACATGCTCAGTCCATGTTATTTGCAGCATCCTTCTGTAGAACCACATTTTGGTTGCTTCAAGTCTCTCCTTCATCTTTGATGAGATAGTCCAGCATTCACTGCCATATTGAAGAACAGACATCACATAGCAATCCAGTATGCTTTTCTTTGTTTCTAGTGAAATTTCACTACTCTACTCAGCTTCTGGAATGCATCTTTGGCCATGAAAATGTGCCTTCAGATTTCAGTGTTGCACTTTCCATCTTCTGTCAAAACACTTCCCAGGTATTTAAATTTCTGCACCAGCTTGATTTTAGTATTCCTTATCTGTAGTTGGTATTTTGGGCTTCTTTTTTTTTTTTTACTGATCATGCATTCAGTTTTCTTGCAGTTTATTTGTAATATAACATAGCTCACTCTCACTTCCCCCAGAAGCCTCCTACCTACAAGATCTCCTACTGCTGCCAAAGAGCTGACTGGGATGCGTTTTGCAATTTCCTATGTAACGTCAATTGGGGAAAAGTGTTCAGTCTTCCAGTTGATGACTGTGCCTCTGAGATTTCTTCCTGGGTGAAAGCTGGCATTGATCCCTTTATACTGATCAGGAAGTTTCATCTTCAGCCTCATTCCTTCCCCTTGTTCTCTCCTGCCTGTTCAGCCGCCATTGCCCACAGGAACCACTACTTCCGACTATTTCCGAGACATGCGTCTGACCACAATAGGCGCCTATTTGCCTCTTCTCCTAACGAGTGTAAAAGGATTCTGAATGACACCAAGCTGTTGTTTGCTGTGAGAATGAGGCAGCACATAGCTAACCACAAGTTCAGCTCCAAGGATTATTGACGACTGTGCAAACGTGTGCTGAACAACAGCAAATCCTCCATCACTCTCGTCATCAATGAATTTGAGGTCCTCACGGCCTTTGTCAACAAGGCTGAGTGCTTTGCTTGCAGATTCTCATCCAACTCCACACTTGACTCATCTGGAGTACTTGCACCCAACTTCCCTCTTAGAATCAAGGCTCAACTGAAAGATGTTTACATTACCCCGTCTCTGGTATCTAAGGTCATATCAAAACTTGACTCCCATAAAGCGAGCGGAGGTGATGGAATCCCGAGCATTGTCCTTCAAAAATGTGCCCCTGAACTCTCCCTTGTCCTCTCTAAACTCTATAATTACTGCCTTTCTACTTCCTGTTTTCCTGCATGCTGGAAGTTCTCTTCTGTGGTTCCTGTATTTAAGAACTCAGGGGAACCCTCAGACCCATCTATCGCCCTATCAGCCTTCTACCAATTTTCAGAAAAGTGTTCGAGGCTATTATCAATGCTGAAATAGTTTATAGGCAGTAAGATGTTGAACTATTCTCAGACAGGCAGTACGGCTTCCACTTCATCAGGTCCACAGCCAATATGCTAACGACCATCACAGAATACATATACCAGGCCCTTGATAAGTCTGGCGAAGAATCAGGCTGTTGCCCTGGACATCTCCAAAGCTTTTGATAGGGTTTGGCACGCTGGCCTTCTACACAAGCTCCAGGACTGTGGTATCAATGGACACTTGCTTGATCTGATTCAATCTTTCCTTTCAAACCGCATAATGAACCGCATAGGTCGTCTTGAATGGGCATACCTCCACATCCTACTGCACGAATGCTGGAGTCCCCCAAGGCTCTATCCTAGCCCCGACACTCTTCTTGATCTTCATAAATGATCTCCCAGACGTGATCAAGTCCCAAGTAGGCATCTATGCAGATGATACCACAATCTACTCCTGCATCAATAAGAAATCCGGCAAGGTGGACAAACATAACCTCACTGCTGATCTTGAAAAGGATCTACACTCAGTGGTGGACTGGGGTAAGAAGTGGCTTGTAAATTTCAATGCTTCAAAACCAAAACTGCTGTCAACCATCACAGGCAACCTATCCTGCCCTCCATAAGCATGGGCCAAGCGAGTCTCCCTGAAAGCAATATATTGCACCTCCTCGGCTTTACCCTATCTTCCGACCTCAAGTGGAATCATTACATTGAGTCAATAACTAAATCCACTACTAGGAAGGTTGGGTCACTGTGTCAGATCAGGGAATTTTTTACACCTGAATCCATCTTGCGCATGTACAAATCAACTATCCGTCCGTGCATAGAATACTGCTGTCATATATGGTCAGGCGCCCCTGCTGTTCATCTCAGTGTTCTCAACAGACTCCAAAGGAGACTCTGTAAATTGATAGGTCCCAACTCCAGACACTTTCTCACCAGTAGGATGTGGCTTCCCTCTGTATATTCTACAAAAATATTCATGGCTTCTGTTCCGACAAACTTAAGTCACTGGAATTTACTCATGGAACTAGACTGGCAACAAGGTCCCACCCACTTACAGTTAAATCAACCAAATGCAGCCATCAATTCAACTCTAGCAGCTTCTTTTCTCGCACTTCCCATTTGTGGAACTCCCTTCTGTATACTTGTGTTCCTGATAGCTACAACCTCCAGGGATTTCAATGCAATGTCATTACCCATCTCTTATCCACTTGACTCCAGTTCTTTCTACATCACCCTGTATATCTTGTTCTTTTCCTTTCTCTCTACTTTCAAAACTGTTCTCACGCCTGTGTTTCCATCTTTCTCTTGCTCTTGAACTCAGACACCCCTTGTAACTGGTCTGTCTTTCTCTTCACTCTCCTTGTCTGAAATTTGCTCTTATTTAGCCCCCTGCACATCAGTGGCAGTACCGTCTTGCTTGTGGTGAAACATTAAAAAAAAAATCTGAAAAAGTTACCAACTTCACAACAAAAAACACTTTGCATATTATTATAATCTAGTATAAACATCAATTCTCTTTCAGACAAAATTGTTTATAACAACATCAATAATGTTAATTATGATGATTGTAAGCACTTCCAGTCTCACAGAGAATGCTAGGAACAAAATAGATCGAGCGGCAGTTTTGAATAAAACAGTTAAGTTTACCATGTCTCGTGTCTATTCAACTTTTCTGTTTCTTTTATAATTTATCTTTCCACTTAAAACCCAGTGGAACAAAAACAACTTTCGTTCAATAAATTTTTTTCTGGAAACCCTCGTTCTTTGGAGATTGTTTGAAAATGTCAATCATCAACAAAGATCATGCAAAATCTGTTTTCTCTAACATCCCTGAAAGTGAGACCCTTTTTCTGTGATTGAGCATGATGGTGCAGAGATCTGTTAGTGGTAATAATTATGAATGAAGTCAGTAGTATTATCTTTTTCATTTTTCTTAGATGAAGCATTTAACAATCACAATTAATTTTTCAACTGGTATTTAATTTTGTCTTTAACTTTTACTATTAGCTTTACAGTTTTTATTGCAATTTTTGTTCAAGCAATCTAGTGACATCTCCTCACTGCTATAAAATTGATAGCTCGTGTAAATTGTACCTTAAAAGTCAAGAAACAATTAAGCTACTAGTTGATCCATGTCAAAAAATAATGGTTGACAAAGCTTCATCAAATAAAAATGAAGTAAAACTGATTGTGCTGTTGCTTGTATAACAAGAAAAATAAATATGGTTCTGATACCTATTGTTTAGAATAGAGTGGTCAAAGTAGATTTGTTTGGTGATCTACAAAAAAAAACTATCACTCCTCTGGGTCAAAAGAGAAGTTAGTTCAAATTTCACAAAGAGCCTGTCTTGTATTTCCAGTTGTGTGGTATTTACTCACTGCCGTAGATTGATAACTTGAGTAAAGGTTGCAATAAAAAAGCAACTAAAATTTTAAGTAATTACAAGCCAAAAGTAATAATGCGATAAGTCTTTCAGATGAATAGGTTGTGTATATAGTTAGTCAAAGTGTAGGAAGCAAATCAATAGAAAATATTTAATTATTTTTATGGAAGAGTGAATGCGTTTTTTTCCTTATTTTCTCGTTTTATCTCGCAAGGTTGTAAAATATAGATTTTTTTTGTTATAAAGCAGCGATATTTATAGCTGCTAAATGACGTCAAGAAAAAGTACTTTTTCTTTTTTTTAAGAGATCTGATTTATTTTTACTTTCATTTATTTGAAGGTGATTTTATTTCTCAATCTGTTTTTTGTTTTCTAACTTTCAGCAATTTTTCAGTTTCTTTATTTTGCCTAATATCAATGTGCATTCCCACACTCATATCACATATATCATTTTCTTGACACTTTTTTACTTCAACCCACACTGCATTTTCTCAAAAAAAAATTTTTTTTTTCAAAACTTTGATCTTTATTTTTGTTTGTCATTTCAACTAGCTCACCAATGTCATTGAAAAGGAAATTGATATTGTTGGGGCTCTTTTGCATGACTTCAAACATGAAAACTATATTTTAAGTCTTATATACTAGGTAACTCTACTCATTTTCGATACCTAAGTTTTAAAATGAATTTTTTAAAATAAAAAAAAGCTTTCTTGATGCTTTCATTAAAAGCTAAATGATTACTATTTCCAGTAAGTAAAATATCCTGGTGTATTTCAAACAGAAATTATATTTATTGGGACTTCAACATTTGAGTGTTTTCATTTAAAACATTAAAAACGGCTATTTTTTTTTTTGTATTGACAGCGTTGTAAACCAAGGAAAATTTTCATTTTATAGCAAATTTAAAGTTAAATTCATCTGATTTGAAACAAGTGTTACTTGCTTACAGCATGAAATTTAGTATAAAAGTATTTCTTAATCAAGGGTGTCATATTTTTCTGATGCATTAAGTGATTAATGACAACCAAATGTGTTAAGGATGGCTGACCAGAATTGACATAATTGTCCCAAAAATAAAGAAAAAACAATGTGTCAAATGGACAGTTATTCTCTTGACACTGCTATTACTGTTTATACTTTTGACTTCCTTTAAAAAAGCAATGAGAATTTTAATGAAGCCAAAACATATTAAAGTGGATTTATTATACCTTTTCATTTGTAGAAATTGTTTGTCTTATTATTGTACTCTGCACTTGAACAGTCTATCTTTTCATCATCCAGCTTCATAAACATCTTAAAGCAGATTGCTCTTGTCATAACAAAAACATTGCCACATAGTGTCACAAGTATGAGTGTGATAACTGAAGCCCAACAAAAAGTATGCATGTGGTATATCGAGATCATTTAATTTAATTCACATGTTAAGACTTTCAAAGGTAACATAAAGAAATTGTATACACAGAGATTTAAATTGTTTGGTATTCACATATAAGTTTATTAATAAACTCAGGACATAAAAGCTGTGCCAACATCTGACTTGTGAAATTTTATTGATTGATATAAAATCAATTATTGAAGCTGAAATGAATGTGTAGTTACTGGAACGGGTCCTGATGAAATTGGGTCACATGATCAGTAGCTCAGTTTTACTTTTGTCAGCTGAAGAAAACTGGCAGCATTTTATTAAGATATGATACATAAACTTGCATATAGTAAGTAATTGAATGATAAAGTGGGAAAAATTTTATATAAAAGGGTGATATAAAAGAAAATATTTATGTAGGTCAATAGGAGGGGGTGATATAAATGAAAATAGTTATGTAGGCCAATAGGAGGGGTGGTATAAATGAAAATAGTTATGTAGGCCAATAGGAGGGGTGGTATAAATGAAAATATTTAGGTCAATAGAAGGGGTGATGTAAATGAAAATATATATGTAGGGCAAGGTGGGAAAATGAAAATATATGTCAGGCTGGGAGTTGATATAAACAAAAAATATATTTAGGGCAAGAAAGTGTGATATAAATGCAAGTGCCAGTTATAATTATGTAATAAGAGGAAATACTGAAAATAAAAAAATGTCAAATTTTTAATTTTAATGTTTTTGTCATTTGACATGCCTATAAACATGGCTCTGCTATTTCTACATCTTCAGCATTTCCTTTTCAGTGCATAATTACAAGTCATCGATGTTTGTTTATATCTCCACTGCAATCTTACATGTGATAATTCTACTTGTTCCTGAGTTAGTGCATGCATTCCACCCTGCCAATATCTCATAGATAATGAACTGTTTCATTTTGAATAAAAGAAAACATGGGAGACTGACTCTGGTTTCAGTCTGTAAAAGAAAGAAGGGGAAATAGAGAAGACAAATGTTTTCATGTGTTTAATTTTTGCTTCAGTGAAAAGGAAAAAACTGTCAGTTCAAGTCTTTTCATTTGTAGTCTTCTTGAAAGAATGATTTGGGTTCATATTGTATCCTATAGTTGAGGAATTCACAGAGTTCATTCAATCATTAGCTTAAAATTCAGATTCATCAGAAAATTAAAATAGGAAAACTGAAATTTTCATGGGTACTTTTGATAATTCCATTAATAAAAACACTGCTAGTTTAGTCTGATAGTCATTTTACAAGACAAAATGAATGACACATTTTTTTGCATTTTATCATTCAATTACCTGGCATTGTTCTGATGTGTAGAAATTTAGGTACATGTGGATTATCTGTCACTGCTTTTTGAAAGCACGGCTATAGCATAACAGCCAGTTCCCAGTGCAGAATCCAATTTGCTGCTTGTGCTTCCTTGTGTTACACTTCCAATAGATCCTGTAACCAAAGTAAGGCTTCATTGGATGGCCATTTTTGCAGTGCTTCTCAGTTGACAGGATTCCTTCACCTTGAATCAGGCAGGCAGTCTTCTTCTCATTCCTTGGCAAGTTTCAAAGAGTCATTTAGCAGTCAGAAAAAAAATAAGTATTACATCTAACTTTATAAAAAGTTACAACAGATAGCCCACAGGTAACAAAATTTATATTTTAAAACAATGCATTTTGTGTCAATTAAATTTAATCATTGATTTTTCTTCCAAAATAAACTTCAAACAATTTTTGTCAGAAGTTTTTTCTTGTTTGAGAAGGATTATTTTACACAAAATATGTCATTTTTTTCAAAGAAAATTTTCTGAATATAAAATGCACAGAATAATAGTCACTTATTACTAAAACAATATTTTTATTGGGTACATATATTTGAGTTTCTATCTCTGTTTTCCAATGTTATTTACAAATAAAATTTGTAAAGAAATAATGTTGGATAAAAAAATCCATTCAAAATCTATATTTGTCATCAGCAGAAAAGAGGGAATCTATGAAAAGGAAGCTTTGAGATCAGACAGTCTGCTTGGATCCAACATTTTCACACAGTGATGGAAAACCAGCAAAGACTGGAAAATATCATAAAGTATTTAAGGAACCAAGGATTAGTAATAATGATACTTCTCTCCACAAATCATGGCTAACCCCAGAATCATCTGATGAAAGTTTTATTAAAGACACTGCTGCTGTTTTTGCAGTTTTATTTGTATGAAATATCCACTGTTTATCCTGTATATTGATTTAATCATATGTACCAAATACAAGTGCCAACAGATTTTCTTTCAATTTTCTCCAAACCAACATGATGCTTATTTGGTAAGAGGCATGCTTAGTATTTTTCAAACAATGATTCTCTGCAGCGTAATTATTATTTTGTATCACACTAATTCACCTTATGAAATTCCTGGCCAAATCTTTATTTGAACTTATAATTAGTTGTGTAATTCTCACAGGGAATTACAATTCCAGACAGCACTTGTGTTTAGTACAAAAGTGGGTTTGGCTTTTTCTTTTTTAATCCTTATTTATTATCTTGTATAGCTTCAGATTTTTTACTCTTTCATTCTCACTCTTTCTCAACTATTTTCTCTCTCTCCACCCAACTTCCTCTCTTTCACTTTTTAAATGTTTTATTGTTTTTCTATTGTTTAGCTGAGTTATTACACTTATTCTATCACTGTAAGTTGAAAAATTTCCACCGGGAGCTGACTATTTCAGGCAGCACTTGGGGTTGATACAAATGAGTATATTAAATTTTTCTCTATATCGATCATTATTTGTTGTGTTACTTGTCTCATTTCATATATTTTACTCTTCTTATTTGTTTTACTTAACTCTTCCTTTTCCTTTTCTTTTTCTTTCTGCTCTTTCACTTTTAAATCCTTTCCTTTAATTTAGTGTTTAATTGAACCAGCATGCTTATTCTATAAGTTGAAAAATTCCAACTGGCATTATTATTCCAGACGACACTTGTATTTAGTACAAAAGAGTGAACAGTTACATTTTATGAAAATAATTTTGTGTTAGCAGCTAATACTGAGTTTGAAATATCAGTATATATCATATGATGCTAAAGGGAAACACACACACATATATATATATATATATATATATATATATATATATATATATGCACACTAGTTTGTCTGATGATTACAAAAACGTGAAACCCAGGGTCACAAACTCACACCTATCTAACTGAATATATATATATATATATATATATATATATATATATATGGGAAGATTAAATAAAATAATAATGGATAATAAAAAGAAGGAAATACATTTTCCCTTGATGCTTGTAATAAAGGAATCAGAAATACGATTATCCCACTTGGCTTCATCAAATGCTATTAGACGATGCCAGTTAATTTTATGGAAAGACAAACATTTTTTTTTACTTCCTTTCTCTCTTTTTCTCCCTCTTGCTCCAAGATTTATCAGTACAAGGAGAGAAGACAACCCCACTCAAACAAATTTGTTTCTCCAGTCCACTGGTGATTGAATTCTCTTTCTAGTTTTCAATGCATGACATACTTTCAAAATCTCCACCTATGAAGTAAATCAATCTTTTTTGATCATTCCAACTCAGTTAAAGATTGACTTGAGATCAATTAATCATAGCCATGCTTTAACTCTCCAATGATAAAATAAGTGCAATCTTTTCCTTGGTCATTTCAACTTGGCACAAAGCTGACTTGAGATGGACCATTATAACAATGCTGATCCTTACTTTGCTTAACTTCTGGATCAGAAAAAGAAAATGGACATACCTATGAAATATTCACAACTTTGTTTCACTATAGTTTATATAAAAAAAAAACAAATAAACAGTCTGTGGTAGAAACCCAAGCTTTTTTTTTTTATCCTACTGTTTTAATTATTTAGATGTGAACATGCACGCACCTAAAATAAACCCAAAATGCAACCACTAGATTACTTACATTCAAAGATTCAAGAGAATAAAAAGATCACATAGAATTTTCAGACAAGGATGTCTTTTTCCATTTTTTTCCATAAACTTTTGCATCTAATTCTCATTGGGGTGATTTTATACATTTACTGATTTTAAAATACTTTTAAAAGCTGTATAAGTTTGCAGATAGGATTATATTTAAATAGAATTATTAAAGTAGTATTTGAGTCGACCTCTTTATTGGGTTCATTTGATCAGGGATTCAAATAATTATTTCAGTGGCATAAGAATGTTTTTCTTGATTCACATTGAAGGCATAAATGAGTTTGTAGTAGTGTTCTATGCACACACTATATGAGAATAGAAACTGCCAAACACATTATTTAACTAACACCTTTCTCTTTTCATTTGTAGCTGAGTTTTATTTTAGTTGAATAAAGCTTAGTACTTTTACTGTTGTTCTGAGTTGCATGGATGGGAAGAGTGTTTGAGAGAATGGATGTGAGTTAGTGTGTTAGGAGGTGTCTATTGACCTTACATTTAAACTCCTGGAGATTGTAGCTGTTGAGGAAGCAAGTATACAGAAGGGAATTCCACAGATGGGAAGTGTGAGAAAAGAAGCTGTTGGAGAAGAAATTGTGGTTGCATCTTATCTGTTTCACTGTAAAAGGGTGGGACCTAGTTGCTACTCAAGTATCTTGTGCAAATTCATACCTAGGGGGTACCAGTGATCTAAGTTCATCGGAGCAGAAGCTGTGAAATTATTTATAGTTGAGGCACAGAGAAGCTACGTCACACCGGTGAGAGAGTGACTGCAGCTGATCTGCCAAGTTGGTATCGATCACATTACAGATTCTCTGTTGTGTTTTGTCAAGAACCCCAAGGAAAATAGCAGGGGCACCTGACCAGATGTAACAGCAGTATTCAATACACAGGCGGATGGTAGATTTATAAATGTGCAGGATAGATTCAGGCAGGAAAAACTTCCAAGCCCTGCACAGAGAGCTGACTTTCATCGCAGCAGATTTAGCAATGGATTCGATATAGTCATTCCACTTGAGGTCTGCTGAGAGTGTGAGACCAAGAAGGCATAGTGTTTTACTCTCTGGGAGGCAAACCTGTTCCATGCTAATGGGAGGTAGGTGCTATTGTCTATGATGGTTAATTGATTATATATATATATATATATATATATATATATATATATCTATATATATATATATAAAACAATTTATTCAACTAAAATACATAGACAACACCTAGCATGGAAACCAAAATTCTTAGACATTAAACTTTGTTCTCCAACAGCTGCCAGAGACTACCACCATTGGCACAATATTCTACTTAACTATATGGATGATTTCCAGGATAGGATACTAAACAAATACCAGACCCACCTGAGTGGTATAAGTTTCAGAGTATTTGAATATATCAAAGGATGCACAGCCTTCAACAAGGCCATTAAAAAAAAAATGAACACAATATTTATTAAAACATCTAACAAGGTGTTTGCAAGTCATTTGGTGTCTATGAGACGACAGAGGTAGGAAGAGTCACTGGGCAAATTTTTCAGAGAATTACAAACTGAAATAAATCAGTAATTTTAGACACCATACTTCTGAGGAATGTGGTAATGAAACTATGCACAATGCCTTCATTTCCGGCTTAAGTTCCCATTCTGTATAACAGAGACTATTAGAAAATAAGACCTTAGATTTACAAACAGCTTACACATAAACTTCTGTTCTGGATTTAGCACAACAAAATAAGTTTTATTCTATTCTAGAAGCTTAAATGCAGCATTAGTCAAACCTAAACAACCAACAGGAGTAATGGCTTAGAAAGCCAAACATAAATGCTTTTTTTTTATAGGTTTCCCTATCATTCACAGAATGCATCAGTCCAAATCTTTGTTAGCAACAATGGCAGATCCTCGTATATTGATAACGTTTACTAACGTACCATGAGAACTCTACTCTTTTGCAATGCTTGTAATGGTTAACAAAAATAAAGTAAGTGTTCTACTTGATTCTTGCAGTACTAATAGCTATATCAGCAACAGAGTTGGGCGGGAACTAAATTTGGAAATTCAACCCTCTAGTAAAAGTCTTATCATGGTCCAGAAAACTTTAAACACTAACTCAAGGTGTTATATAGTTTTCAATTTACTTTTTTGCCTTAGTTGGTAGTCGTATGTTGCTACTAATCTGGGTGTCCTGAAGGATTTATGTTCTGACATGATACTTGGCCAGGATTTTCTATGTCAACATTAGAAAATATAACGGGCCATTGCTGAAATTAGCTGTGGACAGTACTCTTCAATTTTGTGCATTAAACATGGTGGATTTTTTTTTCTTTTTTGTTCACTTTCCTTTATATTGATGACATTACTACTGCAGGGCGCACACAGACAGAACACAACCAAAATGTGAAAAGATTCCAAGAGGCTATTGCAAGGCCAAGATTACCTTCAACAAATCAAGGTTTGTAACTTCAGTTGAGTCGATCAATATTTTAGGATAACTATGTCAATGGTGGGATTATTAAGCCCAACTCAAAAAAAATTACATCCCTTAAAAAATCTACCTTGAAAACACAAAGTCAGTCAAAAGAGCAATGGGCATGTCTGCGTATTACGTTAAATAGATACATAACTTTTCTGAAAAAATTTGACCTCTAATTGAAAATACAAAATTGCTGCTTAAAAAAGCACTCAAGGCATTTAATCAAATAAAACAAGAACTGGTGGTGGCTGCACCAGAACCACTTGATGAAAGTCTATCATTCAAGGTGGAATGTGATATGTCAAATGTATACCATTTCTGCCGCCCTTAACCAAGGTAGACATCCAGTAGCATTCATGTCAAAAAAACTACAAGGAAGTGAATTGAAGTTTTACATAATAGAGAAGGAGGTCAGCGCAATTATTGAGGTGTTTCAGAAGTGGAGTCACTATTTAGCACATCAATATTTTACTGATTACTGATCAGCGATCAGTGCTTTCATGTTTCCCAACAAGAAGCACACAAAAATTAAGAATGTAAAGATTCAAGAGTAGTGGTTATGACTTCCAACCTTTGACTATGCAATAAAATACTGTTCTGGCAAGGAAAATGTAGTTTCTGGCATACTTAGCCGCACTTACACATGCTCTTGCTCAGTCATTAACTCTTCCACCCTTGTTGACATCCACAATGGACTATGCCACCCAGCAATTACTAGACTCTTACACTTTGTTAGAACAAAAAAACTCTTTCTTTATGGAGGAGGTGATAAAGATGTGTTGTTCTTGGAGAATCTGTGCTGAGATTAAACCTTGTTTCTATAATCCATCAGAAAACACTCTTATCAAGGTGACCAGACCCATGGAATCACTAAGTATTGGCCTCAAGGGACACATACCTGTTACACACAATACATATTTACTAGAAATAATTGATGAATACTCCATTCATCTTTCCATGTCTAAACATACACACTACCTCAGTAATAAAGACCTTAGAGCATTTGTTCAGTTTAACTGGGATGCTCTGACAGTGGTGCATCTTTATGTCTAAGGAATTGAGAGACTAACTCATCCAAAAGGGGTTCACAACAAAAAAAAACAAAAACACGCTATATCATCCTAGTGGCAATTCACAGGTTGAATGATTTAATAGCACTATGTGGAAGATGATTCAGTTAGCCGTTAGATTACAAAACTTAACTGAAAAGTACTGGGAATTGATGCTTCCAGAAGTGCTACACTATGTAAGATCATTGCTATGTATTTCTATAAATACGACCTTGCATGAACATTTTTTTTTCATTCCCGTGCAGTTCATCACATAGCAGTTCTATCCCATCCTGGCTGATGCCACCAGGTCCTGTATTATTAAGGTTTGTAAGAAATAACAAAACCAATTCTTATGAGGACCAAGTCAAACTTCTAAATAGTAATCAGACTTAAAGTATCCAAATGGGAGAGAGTTTACTGTATCTGTTCATGATTTAGCTCCCTGCCCTGAAACACAGTTAAAACCAGTCTTCCACAATGGGACCAGATATGAGTATGTGCTGCCCCGGACAAAATGCCAAAAAGCATCTTGCTTTAGACAGCCAGTTTAAACTCAAATTCACAAGAACACACAGATGAATTTCAATGAAAAATGAAAGATTTTATTCCTCGAATTAGATAAAAAATCTGAAAGAAAAATGAATAAAACAAAGATGAGTCCACTGCGACAAAGAAGACAGAAATAAGAGAGAAAAAGGAAAGGGTAGAAAGAGGGAAGGGAGCAAGCGAGAACAAAGAAGAAATGGAAAGGCGAACCACTCCTACCAGCAGCCATGAGGAGGTTTGATATAGCAGTAAAAGCGTTTTTAAATTTAACAAGGCAACAAATTTGGAAAAGCAGCTCAGTGTTTATATAAAAAAATATGCAATTACAACATTGGGCATGGTAAAGGCATGACTATGCGGCTGAGCAAATTCTGGACAAAAGTGTCCTTATTTCTTTTCTAAAATATCTATTTTTGGGTTAGAAGAATGAGCAACACAGAGATAAAGAGGCAGCAACTATTCGTTGTGCCACAATAATGCGTTTACAATACAAAGGAGAAGGAAGGGCTTAGAAGAATGAAGTAACATACCAAGTTATATAAAACGGCGGCGAGGCGACACGTGCATGTGGATACAGAGACCTACAGGAAGAATCTGAAGATCCCGCCAAAGGACAATCTTGCTCATGTGGCCTTATCACGTTGCTGAGAGTGGATAAAAAATGGTAGGGTGTGATAAAGGACAGGAAATTAAAACAAAAGGAAGCATAATCTATGTTAGAAACTACAATAATGAAAGAGAAGGAAAAACAAAATAAAAAAACAGTAACAAGAAAGACGTCACAGCGAGACGAGAGGTAAACAAACAAACAAATAAATGGTGTCCGAAAGAATTTGTCCTTGCTGATGGAAGGTCCAAGTTATAAACGTAACAGAGTACCTCTGTCCCCATACCAGAAGAGGGCATAAGGCCTAATGAAGATGTTGCTGAGATTCATAAGTTAAGGAAATCTGAACACACAAAAAAAGGACCTAGATCGTTATGGATAGTAATTCTGCATTACAGACATCTTCATGACATTCCTCTATTTTTTATTTCCTGCTTTATGAACTAATGCTAAACGGGGAGTTGACAGAATAAAATTAACCAAAATAATTTCATTAGCCATTTTAATAGGAAAACACTGTTTCTCTCCACAGCAGATTGCAAACTAACACGACTTATTTCCCATCATTTTTTTTTTTTTTTATAAGCGTTTCACCCTGAGCAAGGCATTTCACTGCCACTATTGCATAGCAGGCTACATAGAGTGGAGAAAGGATGGTTAAATATAGGAAATGTCAGAAGGTGATTGATAGGCAGGTAAGGATACCGAGCATGAGGGTTGGGTAGATGTTGAGTGTTGGGAGAATAATTTGTAGTTAGTGTGATAGGAGGTGTCTATTGACCCTACATTTAAACACCTGGAGATTGTAGCTGTCGGGAAAGCAGACATGTGGAAGGGAATTCCACAGGTGGGAAGCGCGAGAAAAGAAGCTGTTGGAGTAGAAATTACGGTTACATCTTATCTGTTTAACTGTAAAAGGGTGGAACCTAGTTGCTAATCTAGTATCTAGTGTAAATTTGTGCCTAGGCGGCACCAATGATCTAAGTTCATTGGAGCAGAAGCCATGAAAGTACTTGTAGAAGAGGCACAGGGAAGCCACATCACGCCGGTCTGCCAAGTCAGTATCAACCATATTACAGATTCTCCTTTGTATTTTGTCAAGAAGCCCAAGGAGAGGAGCAGGGGTACCCGACCAGATGTGGCAGCAGTATTCAATATATGGGCGAATGGTAGATTTGTATCTGTGCAGGATAGATTCAGGCAGGAAAAACTTCCGGGCCCTGCACAGAGAGCCAACTTTCATAGCGGCGGATTTGGCAATGGATTCGATATAGTCATTCCATTTGAGGTCCGCCAAAAGTATAAGGCCAAGGAGGCATAGTGTTTTACTCTCTGGGAGGCAAGCCTGTTCCATGCTAATGGGAAGTAGATGTGATTGTCTATGGTGGTTAGTTGATAACAGCTTCGTTTTAGAAGCATTGAAATTTACTAGCCATTTCCTACCCCTACGGATTGGAGGTCCTTTTCAAGCTCGGCAGCGAGGTTTGCTTTGTCGCCCACACCGGGTTTTTGATCGAGGCGAGAGTAGATTGTGGTGTCATCGGCGTACATGCCTACTTGGGATCTAATGGCATCGGGGAGATCATTAATATAGATCAGAAAGAGTGTGGGACCTAGGATAGAACCTTGAGGGATGCCCGCATTCGTATGGTAGTTTTGGGAGGCATGCCCATTTAATACTACCTTCAATGTGCGGTTAGAGAGGAATGACTGGATGAGGTCAAACAGATGTCCAGTTATACTGTAGATTCGCAGTTTGCATAAAAGGCCAGCATGCCAGACCCTGTTGAACGCTTTGGATATATCCAAGGCAACGGTTTGGGCTTCGCCATTCTTGTCAAAAGCCCGGTATATGTACTCAGTAATGGTTGTTAGCATATCAGCAGTAGACCTGATGAAGCGAAACCCGTACTGTTTGTCAGAGAGAAGCCTGTGGGCCATGAGATGCTGAATCACCTTGGAGTTAATAATGGCTTCGAAAACTTTGCCAAAGATTGGAAGGAGACTAATAGGGCGGTAATTGGCAGGGTCTGAGGGTTCGCCAGAATTCTTAAATGTAGGAACTACACAGGAGGACTTCCAACAGGCAGGAAAACAGGAAGCAGATAGGCAGAGGTTATAGAGTTTAGAGAGGACAGAGGAGAGTTCTGGGGCACATTTCTTCAGGACTATGATTGGAATTCCGTCCCTGCCACTCACCTTGTGAGGGTCAAGTTTTGCAATTATCTTGAAGACCAGCAAGGGTGTAATGTGGACGTTATTTAGTTGAGCCTTAGTTCTGGGTGGGAAGTCAGGTGTAGGTATTCCTAACGAGTCCAGTGTCGAATTGGTTAAGAATTTACAGGCAAAGCATTCAGCCTTGTCTGCTGGGGAGGTGAGAAATTCAAATTCATTGATTAGTGGGGGTATTGAAGTCTTGCTCTTGTTGAGCACACTTTTGCAGAATCACCAGTAATCTTTGGCGCCAAACTTAGAGGATGCTATGCGTTGCTTCATTCTGGTAGCAAACGCCCTCTTAGCTTCATTCAGTACTTTTTTACACTTATTACGTACTGAGGCAAAAAGGCACCTGTTTTGGTTCGACGAGCAGCTCCGATAGAGCAGGAAGAAATGGTTCCGGTGGACAATAGCAGCCGAGCAAGTGGGTGAGAACCAGGGGGACAAATTTGATTTTAGCTGGAATTTCCTGGCCGGGATGAAAGCATCGATGCCAGCCTTAACTCAAGAGGAGACTTCGGACTCACAGTCTTCGACAGGAAGATCGAAGACGTTGTTCCAGGGGACGTCGCAGAGGAAGTCTCGGAATGAATCCCAGTCTGCTCTCTGGTAGCAGTATGATATTCTGCTGGTCTGGTTTTCTTGGGTAGAGTAAGAGTGGATTGAGATGTTGACGGAAACTACGGCGTGGTCAGAGTTTCCGAGAGGGCAGAGCTGCCTGGTAGTGCAGGAGTCTGGAATGGAAGTAAAGCAGAGGTCTAGTAAAGAGTCCCTTCCATTAGGGTTATCAGAGAAATGCGTGGGGAAGTCCACCACTTGTGTTAGAGCTTGGGTTATCGAAAAATACATGGTGTGGATCCCAGCAAGGTCGGTGACAGTTTTCAAGCCACTTGGTATGGTGGACGTTAAAATCGCCAAACACAAATATATAGGCAGATGGGTGAGAAGAAATGGCCTTGTCGATATTGATAGAGATGCTATCAAGTACCGAACAGTCAGAGGAGGAGGGGGAGCAGTAGAGGAAGAAGAGATAGCTAACCGAGCTTAGAAGTGAGAGACGAAAGCACATGAAAGAATGATCCAGGGATTTAAGAGATGTGACCCTGGCTAGAGGGAGTTGTTCGCTGACATATACATCAAGCCCATGCATATGGACATTGGAGTCCTTCCTGAAGAGGGGAAGGTAACCAGGAACGAAAAGCTCCGAAGAGGGGATAGAAGGGTCAAGGTTAGTCTCACATATAGCTAAGATATCGGGTGAGTTAGTTTGGAGGAATGATTCTACACTATTAAAGTTACTGAGTATACCTCATATGTTTGTGAAGGAAACGCAGATAGGTTTGGGCGACTTATGACTAGCTGGTTTAGTCTTGTTACAATCTTCAGCAAACTTATATAGTTCCTGCCACTTATTAGTTGGTGACCCCTTCCCCAAATCCAGAATTTTGTTATCTCTATTTTCGTTTTTCTTTACTTCTTTTTCCAGGCACGATATTCTCAATATACAATTTATTAAAACAATCTTTTAATGAATTCAGATAGTTTTAAGGATTTGTTATGAATGATATCAAAGATAAGAAACAAATTGGTTATATTTCTAATAGTATGATAAAATATATAACCATTGTCTTTTTGTCTAGTGAAAGCATTCATTTATGGTCATCATTATTCACTCTTTCCACTTGCAGCAGATTGTGAATTAACATGACTGACTTCCTGCCATTTTTACAATCTTCACTAAGCTTATTTAGTATCTGCGACTCATTAATTGGTGACCTCAGAATTCTGTTGTCCCTCCATCTCTGTTTTGGTTTTTTGCTACTACCTTTTCCAGGCACCATACCTTCAATCCAATTTAACAAACCCTGCACAAAATCTTTTAATATGTCCATTTGTTTACTGTTTTGAATTTTGATCCATGTAATCTCTGTATCAAAACTTTTTAAAATGTTTTCAATTTAAATGATCATGTCATCTAGTTTACTTTGAATTAATATAAAAACTTTTGTTTCCTATAGATTTGTAAAATGATTAGTTTTTTTATTTGATCATTTGTACAAACAATAATAGAGACTTTTCTACAGTTGAGTTTTTTTCACCCTAATTTGAGCTTCTATTTACAGCAAAATAATATGAAGTGTTACATGAAGTATTTTCTCTAAATCAAACTTGGCACTAAAAACAGGGCTTTTCTTTCATTGATAATTCAATCTGGTTAAGAATAACTTTCATTTAAGCATTTCACTCAGATAAATCTATATTGGTGTGGCTTTGTTTTCTTTTGCTACTTGCTTGAGTAATGTGAGTGCAAACAGTTGGATTAGATTTCTTCAGTGAAAGGATGGAAACTATTACACTTTGTAGTTGTTTCAGTCAGTGAATCTCAGATTTTCACTGATCAGAAATAAGAGTCCAAATAAAAGGAAGAAATTATTGAAAAAATTGTTTTTGTATCTAAGCATATATTACCGACTTGTATGTTTTGAAAAAGTAAAATTTTTCCAACAGATTTTATCAAGTAAAACTTGACTTTTAGTATATACCCATGTTTGAGTAGATACCCTGTTTATTTTGAGTAGAAATACAAGTTCAAATAAAAAAGAGGAATAAATTATTGTGAAAAAATATGATTATTTGCATCTAAGCATATATTACTGACTTGTTTTTTTATTTATTAATCCAACAGATTTTATCACTTTAAACATTATTATTAGTGGGAACCCATGTTTAAGTAGACTCACTGTTTATTAAACAGTATATTTATTTTCTTCTACCAGACCAAATATTCAAGAAAGATTATTACAGCAAAATATGTACTCTTCAGCATGTGTCCAACTTTGCAGGATAAATTATCATAAAATCCAACATCCTTTAGACCAACTCAGCCATGCCCGTGTTTCTGTAGATACTCTATTTATTAAAAAGTGTATTTATTTTCAATGTCTATATACAGGAGCATAAGACAAGAATGTATCTTCTCACCAGATATATTCAACTTTTATAGTGAAGCAATCCTAAGATAATTAGATATACCAGGATTCATTATCGACTATCACAATCTTAGCAACATTAGATATGCAGTGTTGATAGCGTACACAGAAAGTAGAAAAAGAAAGCAAGAAAAAAAGACTAAGCATTAATTGCAACAAGGCAGAATGTATAGTCATCAGAAAAAAAAACAGCCCAACATGTTAATTACAAATTGGAGATGACAAAACAAACAAGTACTAAAATTTAAGTGTGACAATGTTGGGTTAGCGAAAGATACCTTCCAAAAGTAAAGTATTAAGAAATAGAAGAACTTTGTTAGAAAATTTGATGAATGTGAACACCTTTTTTTTTCTTTTTACATAAATTATTTTTAACTACCCAGTAATCTTCAAAATATAAGAAAATATTCTAAGCAATCTAATATTTTATTGAATTTTAAGTACTTTGGCTTTATAGCCTAACTTGCAAAGATGTTTGTTGAATAAAAATTAGAAAATTACCAATGAATTTTAACTTTACTGTAGTTATCACTCTGATTTTCTGATAATATCAGATACAGACATCTGTATTTGCAAAAACCAGATTGTTTATACACATAAAATTATTTTTAAAACACCAAGGATCATTGAATTGTAGTAAGCTTTTCAATTTATGTTTAGTAAATACAGTTTTAATTTAATAACAATATCAATTAACCATGACAAGTTTATAAATAATTTTTTTTTAAATGAATGCACTTGTCATAAAAGATATTTTTTTCTTAAGATAATAGTGTCCATAATAAATTTATAAATAAAAGCATTTAAAATATTTTTCTAATTAAATAATGTCTTAGTTTTATTGCATTTTCTATTTCACAATTCAGAGTAAATTATTTTGTAACTGGAGGTTTTATTTGACCAAAAAAATTTAACAATTTAAATTATACAAGGATTTGTCCTTATACTTAATATAAACATTAAGCACTACAAATAAGAATTTCTTCATATTTCATAAAATTAAATAAGTGGGAGTTGGTAATTTTTTTTTTTTAAACTTAGATTTTCTAAAAAAAGAAAGACTTGTGAATAAATCCTGGTTATTAAAATCTGATAATCTGATTTTTGCAAGAAAAGATCTCCAAATCATTGTTTTGCATTGTGAAAAAACACTAAAATTTCATCTACTTACTTATGGTATGACTTGGACACCAGAGAAACAAATTTTAATTAAAATTTTGAAGATTCTAAAGTTTTTTTTATAAGTATCATCCCATGTAAGGTAATAATGCCACTAAAACATTGAGAGGGTACAGAATGTGAAAGAATTAGAAACAGGAACAATAATGATGAGCCGAAAGAGAAGAGAGTAATCAGGACACTTAGGTAGTGATTGACATTGCATTTAAAGTTCTGCAGATTGAAGTTGACTGGAAAACATGAAGCCAGAAAGGTGTTCTACAAGTAAGACGTGCAAGAGAAGAAACTGTTAGCATAGAATTTACAGCGACATCTATCCAGCTCAACTGAAAATTGGTGAGCTTTTGATTATTGTCTAGTACTGCTTATAAATTGAAAAACACTAAATACCATTATGAAGAACTCATTCAAACAATTACAATAATATATTTATAGAAAAGGCATTGAGAGACAACTTTACAGTAGTGGAAAAGTGACTGAAGCTGCCATATCAGGACCAATATTGCTGATTCTCCTTTGGATTGTATCAATTGTATCAAGGAGCAGGGACATCAGACTATATGCGGCAGCAATATTCTAAGCATGGTCAAATGGTAAACTTATAGATGTAAGATAGATTCTGCAGAGAAAAATTGTCTTGCCCAACACAGTGAACCAACTTTCTTAGCAGCTGACCTAGAAATGGATTCAATATAATCTTTCTACTTCATGTCAGCTGAGAATGTGAGCCCCAGAAGGCGCAACAAGTCACTTTCCTGTAGGTTAGCATCAGCCATGCTAATGGAAGGAAGTGAAAGGTCTCTGAGATGATTAATGGCAATGATGTTAAAATTAACAAGCCACCTTTTGCTTCAGTTAACAATGAACTTTAGTTTGTTTTAGATATCAGCTTCTATTTTGACCTTGAGAGTAAGGCTTATCAGTCTATCAAGAAAGGAGTAAGTGGTTATTCCATCAGCATCGATACCAAGTTGAGAGCTGATGTCATCAGGAAGCTTATTAGTGGAAATTAAAAATGGAGTAGGACCAAGGATAAAGCTCTGTGGGATACCTGCATTAGTACAAAATGATCTAGATGAGCGGCTACACAGGATAACTTTTATTTCACAATTTGATAGGAAAGCACTTTGGCTATAGCTCACTAGAACCACTAATTCAAAGTCTATTGCTAAGAAAAGTATAGTCTGACCCTTAATTCTTTCAGAACCACCTGCAAATATTGTAAGAGAGTTCTGGAAAGCACAAAATGCAGAATTCTGGAAGATCACCAACCAAATTATAAAGCAACTGTACTCACTATTATAAATTGCCCAGAGGTCATATCCTCTTTGACAGACAAGGTGAAGTTATTCACCTTAATCTTTACCTCAAACTCAACATTAGATCTCCAACTTTCAATGTCTCACTAAGCACAATCTCGATAATATATTCATTTCAGTAAAAGAAGTCTCTAGACTTATCAAAAACTTTAACCCCAAAAAACCACTGTCCTAGATAAAATTTCAGTGATTGTCCTTAAAAATATCAACCCAGAATTATCACCAATTCTATCAAAATTATTTAACCGCTATGAAAGAATTATGATTTAGTTTTAATGTCTACTAAACATGTTGATGAGAAGTTTAATAATTCATAGCGATGGGGAACATAAAATAGAGGACAAAGAAGGGAGGAAAAGTAAAATAAAATTTAAAAAAAGAAATTAAATTACAAAATTTACAAACAGTACGATGGCACAAAGCATTCTAAGTTACTTACAAGAGATGCTTCAGTTGCTTCTTTCCAATATTTATACTGTCCATTTTTATGGACAAAGTAGGCTGACTTAATTTTAATGGTGCTTTTGTACAATTATGGTGAATTCGAAGTGAATGTTTTGATTTCCATGGCCAAAAGCATATAACTATTTCTTGCTTGGTATGGGTGGTGATGGTATGGGGTGAGGAGTCTGAGTAATCTACCTACATATTTTTTTGGATTTCTGATTTCTATCAAAAGAATTCAAGTTTTTCCCAGACACCAATAACAACCAGACAGCCACAAATGAGTGGCAAGCTTGAGATATATATGAGAGAAAGATAAACACAACAGAATGAAGCAAATTAAAATGCAGGTTTAAAAAGTTTTACTTATTAAACCTGCATTACTTTTTACTTAAGAGCCAATATCCACTTACTTGGAAAAATATCAAGCCAAACTCCTGTTCAGTTATTCACGTTAGGAAAAACTTCCATTAAAATGTAATATTGAGAATCAACAATAAATGAATGTATAAGTAATTGATGCTGATGTGTGTGTGTGTGTATACACACACACATACATGTACACATGCTGAGGCAAGCATTAAGAGAAAATTTTAAACAATGAAGGAAGAAAAACACTGGTTAGCGTAAAAAGTGAAAAAAAAAATATAGAAGAAAAATACAAAAAAAACAATCCAAATTTTTCATTTCAATGATACATTAAGACTGGCAAAGTTTTCTGATGTGTTCTTCAACAAATATTAAAGAAAGAATAATTTTGATGCCCCCCCCCCCCAGATTTGGTAGTGGGGAGTGGCTACAGTTAAGTGTCTGAGGTCAAATGGTCTTGGGGTGGGGCATGCTGAAATTGCCATTTGAACCTTCCAATTTTTTTTCTTTGTTTTACCCAGTTTTACATTGATAAAATTTTCTTAGCTAATATCTACTCTCTTGGAAAAATGTCAAACCAAACTCTCATTCAGTTTCCCCACATAAGAAAAAAACTCCCATTAAAATGTAATATTGAGAATTAACAATAAATTAATGTGCAAGTAACTTATGCAGACATGCCTGTAAATATACATATCTATATCTGTACACATGCTGAGGCAAACATTCAGAGAAAATTTAAAACAATGAAAGAAGAAATGAGTATTCAGAAATAGGATGACATAAAAGAGTCAAAAGAAAAACTAAACCGTAACAAAAAAATATAATAAAAAAATACAAAATCACAAGTTTTGATTTCAATGATACCAATATACATAAAGATGGTGAAGTCTTGAACAAATACTAAAGCGAAAAGGATTAAAAATAAACATTTCATCAAAAAACCCTTCGCTCTTTCTTAATAATGAAGATTTTCACAATATTACTATTATTTTTGTTTTGGGCATTTCTATGTAAGCTCATTTTTTTATCGATTCTTTAAAGTTACCTATATATATATATATATATATATATATATGTGTGTGTGTGTAATCAAATTTTGCTTACCTTGATTATTCTTTCTTGTTTTTGTCAAAATTTTTAAAAGTCCTTAGTGCAGCCAATAATCTCCTCCACCCTCCACAAAAAAAAAAAAAAACTTTGATGTTCGTCATTTGAAACCAGAAACAAAAAAACAAACATAACAAATATTTTATAGTTTTGACTGATTTGGGAAATGGGTATAGTTAAGGACTTTTCAGCACTCCTCCAGCAGGTTGAAATTTAAACATCATGGTTATCTATGATTAGAAAAAAAAATCTTTGTGGTTCAGCTGAGAAATGTCGATTTCAGTTTCACCCGTTGCATATACCTGCACAGGAACATGACATGCTTCTAAGTACATTGAGTTAATCAGTAAATGCATTAAAAGTAGGTTTAGCTGCTTCAGTGAGTGCATCTTTATGTGCAGGAGATACAGGGTATCACAAAAGTAGTTGGAGCATAAATGTTGCCAAAATAGAAATCAACTGTAGTATTTCAGTTTATCACTCAGTTCAGTCACTGATTTGTTAAATCCAGATGAGGACTTCTTTTATGTTTATTTATTTACATTTTTTTTTTAATTTTTTTTTTTTAGAATCATTTTTATAATGACAATGATATTATGGTTGCTATGAACAGAGATTTGATCCTGACAAGATATTATTTGGTAGTTCTGTTTACTCTGCAACCATGGATGGCAAATTACATGTGGCCAAGTGGTTAGAACGTTCACTTTCTGACCATGAGTCCGAAGTTCAAATCTTACCATAGTTGATTTGTCAGGAAGCTGATTTCTTGATGTTATCAGTCTGTAGGAGGTAATCCCAACATGTGACACCTTTAAAGAGTGTCTGAAAACCATACCATAGCTTCACCCAAGCCTTGTAATTGAAATTGGGTAGACAAGACCCTCTGGAAGCTGTCAATGGTTTTGCTAGCACAGTCACAAGTCATCATGACCAAGAATTTGAGCATCCTGGCCTTGTTCAGACTGTTGTCCACATTAGATAACATGCTCGCTCCCAGAAACTGTCATTAAGCATAGTCGCAGTATATTAATAATGAGCAGAAAAAGAAAAGAGTAATCAGTAGATAGTGATTAACACTAAATTTAAATTTTTTGTAGATTAAAATTAGCTAGAAAGCATGGATGCAGAAGAGTTTTAAAAACATTTACCATATCTACATAAACACATATTTTAATGAATTTTGCAGTTTATCACAGTTATAACAGCACTTTTGTCTTAGTAATTTACTCCTGAAAATTAACAAAGGTTGAAAGTACTTGGATCGAAAAAAAAAAAAAAGTACATTTTTGAATCTCTTGTACCACTTTCTGTCCTCTGTTAGAACAGTTAATCTCTGCACCTGCTTGATTTTAGTCTCCCAGACCTGTAATTGGCATTTTGGGTTCCTCTTTGAGCTGATGACCATGTATTCAGTTTTTTTGTAGTTTATTTTTAGACCTTTCTTCTTGCTTTCCTTCACCACATTCTATAGAAGATCCTGTATTTTCATTTCCATGTCTGCTATCAGCACTGTCTCATCTGCATATCTTATAGTTTTAAGTTTGTAGCTGCCAATGATAAATCCTGGATAAATCTCTTAGAATTGCTGCACTATATATATTGAATAGATCTGGTAAGAAGACATCCTTGTCTTACACCCATTTCTATTTTTGTATATCTGCTGAACTCATTTCCTATCTGTATGCAGGCAGTTCTTTATTATTCTAATGTCTTTTCCAAATAGGTCAACGTTGCCGAGCAGCTCTAACAAGTCTTTGTGGCATACTTTATCAAATGCCTTTGTGTAGTCTATAAAACACAGGTATACATCCTTCTGAAATTTGTATTGTTCTTTCTGTTTACATTTTGAGCATGAATATGGGGTTCCTTGTTTTGGTGTCTTTAACGAACCCATATTGTTCTTGTGCTATCTCTGGCCTGATTCTCCTGCACGCTCTTTTCATCAGAATCTGAATGATGAGCTTTGTTATGTGGTTTAGTAAACTGATTGTTTGGAGGAGTTCACATTGCTTTGTACCTGATTTCTTAGGCAGTGCTATGAAAATTAATCTGCTTAGGTCTTCTGGGATATCTCCGTTGTTTAGATTTCATTTATCATTTCTGTCATATTCTCTATGCCAAAATCATCTAAGACTCTCAGCATCTCTATTATAATACCGTCTGGCTCTGCTGCTTTCTTTCTGTTCAATATGGTGAGTGCAGCTTCCATTTCAGTTTTTGATATTTCTGGCCCATCAATATTTCTGTGTATTGCACATTGTTCTCTTTCATTATGGAAAAGATCTCCAATATATTCATCCCATTGCTGAAGTATTTTTTCTTTGTCGATTATGAGCATTCCATCCCTGGATTTTGTGCATCCTGTTGATGTCTTTTTTGCTGTATTGTTGTTTAAATTTGCTTAATAAGCTAAAATTTGATTTTCTTTGGAAAAAACGCCCCTTACTTTCTTTATTTAATTAATGACTCCTACAAAAATACCTTACTGTATATAAAATCAAAATAAATACATCTAAAACATATGCGTATACAGTATGTTGTAAACAAACCAAAGCTTAATATGTTCATATTGCAAATGCCATTTTATTGTTATCTTTCATTTTATTTTATTTTTTGTAGTAGTAGTAGTAGTTTGAAGACTAATACTCACTCATAATATCTTTTCAAAAGCCCTCTTTTATTAGTTATTACAGTAACCCTCTTGCCCATGTTCTGAAGAGACATGACACATAAGAGAAGCAGTAGCCCTCATCCCTCTCTTCCACTTTTCCAAAGATGAAACAAATCTCACTATCTGGTATATCTTAGATTCATCAAATGCTAACTTATCATCAAACTAATTCATCCAGTTTTATTGATCATGATTTTAATTGATTTTTTATTTCATCTGATCATCTTTTGCTTTCAGTTCTGATGCTTTTTGCAAAAAAATACATATCCAGCAAAACAGAAAAGAAAAAACATTAGTGGTACATATTCATATGTGTGTGTGTATATGTATATATATATATGTAAGTCCATCATTTTAATACACTTGACATGTGTTGATACGCATGCATACATGAAAGCACACATATTTCTGTCCAACCACATATATACAAAATATTCCACGCACATGCATTAAAAAATAATTATCTATAGCTTTAATACATGACATGTATCTGACCAATAAGAATCAACCCCAAATCACATTCCAGTATACTGTCTCTTTGTAAAAAATTTCCCTTTCAACTCTGTCCCTGAAAAAGTTTTAATAAAAGTGAAACATGTTAGATTGAGATACATTTCCCACTTTTTTCTTTTGCTTTATTCTATCACTAGCATCATAGCTCAGTGTTGCCCGTGCAACTCAAAACATTTTTTTAATTAGATGATTAATGCATCGTGTTGCAATTTCCAAGCGCTTGTAGTCATCACCTCACTTTAAAACTTTACGTAAAAAAATAATTATATAAAAAATTGTTGTTTAAAAAATGCTAAAAAATTCCATCAAAAAAATCTATTTTCTTTTGTTTTGCTTAAATGTGAGTTGATGTTTTGCGTGACATTGTAAACAACATTGCGTTTCTTTTTGTTTCAAACTTATTGGGAAAAATATTTACATTTTTTGCTGACTAAATGAATTTCAGGAATTTTCAAAGAATATTTCAAAATGTAGACATTTAATTTTAGAAAAAAAATAGTTAATTAATGCCACACGAATTACAGATAGTTGATTTCCTGCATGAAATATTTAGCAAGAAAAAAGTTTTTTTAAAAAGTTTTTTCTGAAGTATGAAATCTGAAAAAAAAAAAAGACTTTAATTAAATTAACCATTGGCACTTTCTCTTTTTTTTAAACATATTTTGTTTTTGTTTGAAAAAACACTTTTTTCTTTTTTTAAATATTTCTTTTGTTTCAAAAGTACAGGGAAAAATATTCGCATTGTTTTGTTGACCAAATGAATTTTTAAAACGGAATAAAAATTAAATATAAAGGCTCTGTTTTTTTTTTTTTTTTTTTTTTTTTTAGTCGCGTTTCTGCATCGTAATCTAGCAACCATTTTAGATCTTAGATGTTTTATGGAGCAAATGTAAACAATCAGCTCCATTATCCAAAAAGTGCAAAAGGGGAAATAGCTGAACTTAAACTCAAAAAGTATGTATTGACCTGACTTCCCTGTAGATATGTGTCCCTAGAAAGTTTGAATGCTGTAGCTTAAAAAATGTAGGTGTGAATTGATTACAGTCACACACAGACTCACAGATCACCTTTTATATATATATATATATATAGATATATATATCAGTCAGTTAAGTGCCATACATGATGCATGCTTAGACAATCATGTCTTGAAAGAGACATGACTGACTGGGAGAAGTTTTTCCTGCAATAAGTTGCCATTACTTTTTGTAGTAGACTGATTGTTACCCAAAGCTATAAAATCCAATCTGTCCTTCTATTTAACCCATAGCTGGAGGGAGAAGAGATAGATTAATACCTTTCCCAGGGTATTTGCGTGTAAGTGAATGGAAGGAATTCAACTGGAATTCAAACTTGGCTCACCGATTTCTCATTTCGAGCTGATATCCACTACACTACAACGTACATCTGCGTTATATATATGCACACACACACACACACACACACACACACACACACACACACAGTG
Source organism: Ascarosepion bandense (assembly GCA_037127315.1). NCBI lineage: Eukaryota > Metazoa > Mollusca > Cephalopoda > Sepiida > Sepiidae > Ascarosepion > Ascarosepion bandense. Next base: position 1,510,780 of record JBBBDQ010000387.1, on the reverse strand, counting down.
CGATAAATAAATTGTCGTCTAAAATACATTCGAAAGAAGATAAAATATACATTTTGAAATACTAAAGAGAAAATTTATTCAATAAAATCACCACTAGCTTCATTCTCCTGAATGTCCTGCAACTTTTTTGGATGGTCTTAAGTTGGTTAATGTTGCCATATTCCTTGCCTGGAGGTCATCTTTGGCATTACAAGGGTTTTAGTTGGTATCTTGCTCAACTGTGCCCCACATATCATAATCAAGAGGGTTATAGTCTGGGGAATTAGGTGGTCAGATGTAAAGGGTGATGTGGTCACAGAAATTGCCTGACAGCCATGACTAGGTTTTCCTGTTTGTGTGGCATGGTACAGGGTCCTGTTGCCAGACATAGGTTCCTCCGTCAGCCACCTTGTTGATCCTGGAAAGCACTATGATCAGAGTGTGTTTTCCAAGCTTCTGTACCTTCATAATCCCATCAGACTCATCCAACTTTTTCTGAATTCTCTGCACCGTTCTCAGATTGACATCCAAACAATCTAAAATATTCATCATGGAGCTTCCAGCATTAATACAAAGTAGTACAGCATACCATGTCCAGATTTCTGGCAGAGTGAATTGCATGCTCAACTGACCCTACTATACTGTGTAATCAACAAAATTGAAAACAGTGCGCATGCACAAAATTAAAAATATAAAATGGAGACAATTTATCCATCGCACCCTTTCTTTCTTTCTCCCTCTCTCTCTCTCTCTCTGTGTACATATACATATATATATATTTTCAACTGAATGATAATTAACATATTTTTCTTATTTTTTCAAATGGTGACTCATACTTTTTTCATCTCAAATTTTATTTGACAGAAACTTTGTTTTAAACTGAAGTATCAAAAATTAAAGACAGCTAATGGTCTTGACCCCCTTCAATTGTTGACAGGGACTTGAATTTTATTTATATATATATATATATATATATATAGTGGCATAAATTAATAAATATATACATATAAGTAGGGTGTACATATGTATAGTATTATTGTTCAGGTGTTAATATAACAGTGCTCAATGTATGAACAGAGCTGTATTATATGTATATTAATAAATATACATATTATCCACCATCTATGGCATGACTCGAAGTTTCATGCGCTATGCAATCATCAGGTGCATATTTCAAACTGACAGTTTAATAGGTTTAAATTTAAGTTCACTTGATGTTCATGGGAATTAAATGTTATAAAGTTAAGTTACTGCTTTTTTATTAACAAGATTAAAAATTTAAATATTCTAAGGTTACATGTAGATAAAAATTGAAAATTAAAATAAAAAATATTAGAAATAATAAAATGCAGGGAGAAAAACCAAAGGGGCATAAATCATGAGACTTAGAAATTTAAATATTCAAATATTACATGTAGAAAAAAATTTAGAGAAAATTAAAATTTGAAATAAAAATAAAATGAGAGAAAAATGAAAAGAAAAATTAAGAAGTAAAACTTAGAATTAAAACTTAAACAATCTAGGAAGCAAAAATAAAAGGTTTTTAATTAATAATTGTTAAAAGTAATATTGCAGGGGAAAGAAAGAAAGAGGCAAACGTATAGAGAAATTTATATCAATCTGGGTCTAAGAATTTAAGTATTTTTTCTATGATAGCATGTGGTCATTAAATCTCTTTTTTTATTAAGCAAATGATGATTATCGATATGGTTTAAGATAAGTTTTTCAAAAATGCACAGATTACATTTATCTGCTTTTCCATTGTAAGTTTGAATTTGGCTATGATACTCCAGGTAATAATTGGGTTGTTGTTTAATTTCCAATAATGTATGGATAAAACAGTACTTTTGCTGTATTTATTGTTGTTTAAAGACATGTGGTTGTTAAATCTTATCTTACACCTGTTACAACTGCTTCCAAAGTAAAATTTAACATCATCATCATCATCCAAATGAATTTGAGTTCTATAAACAATACTTTCAGATATACATTGGCCATTCAATGGACAGGTTTTATTTTTTCAGCAGTTGTAATTATTTTTAGAAGGGTCATTTTTGCTATTAGTTTGGTGACGGATGTTGTTTATGTGGGCCAATTATTTAGATGATATCATAACATTATATCTGTTTTTAATGCAACTATAGCTGACTTTAAGATTTATTTTAGTGTGGGTGAATGGTAGAAATGTTTGTCAATTAAGTTAAGGACGAGTTTGCCATTGTTAGTTTGGGTGTTACAACTAAAGTGTGGGTTAAACCAAAAACTGTTGCATTCACATGATTTCTGCTTATTTCTGCCTACTTTGTTTTTAACAGTGTATTCTAAACTAGTGTTGAGTTTACTTTTTTCTGAAGCATTAATGTGTTAAATTTTAGAATTGTCAAAAATTTCCTTATTGCTAGAGTTGGTACTTAAACGAAATTGAAAAGATTTGTGTAGGTTGTTGATGATTCTTTGGTGGTGATTTGATTCCCTGTTGATGTATGTGTGGTTATGTGAGTTCTTAGTATATGGTTTGTACAGGCCATTGCTCAGGTTGAAGGTAACATCTAAGAAATTTACGACTAAAACATTAATTATGGTGGTTATGTTAAGATTGTGGTCTTTGAAAAATTTATTAGATCTTTTCTGAGTTTATCTGTTTTTTGTGGATTATTTTTGCAGGCAATTATCAATATGTTGTCTCAAGAAAGTCAGGTTTTACATAACTTGAAGATCCCTTGTTCCCTGTTTAGGATGTGGTTTCCAGTTTTCTCTTTTCCAATCTTCTCACTTTGTTTTTTTTTTTTCAATTGGAGTAGATAGATCTATCTATCGCCTGGTTCACACTCCACCCATGTCTTTTGAACGGGTTAAGAGGCTCATCCCTTGTTCCCTGTTTAGGATGTGGTTTCCGGCTTTCTCTTTTCCAATCTTTTCACTATTACGTAGCCCCCTGCACATCATTGGTATTACCGCATTGCTCGGGGTGATACGATTAAAGAAAAAAAAAAATGTGCCTCAGATTCCAGAATAAGAGCTCTACCAAGTTGCAGGCCTCTCCAGAATCATATGCTCCCATGGAGATGCAGGTTGCCAAATTTAAGGCTGCGGTTAAGTTTTTCAAATATAGATGGGTCAGTCAGTCAGTCAGTTAAGTGCATTACATGATATATGCTTGGGTGATCATGATTGACTGGACAGAAGATTTTCCCACAGTAGATTGCCATTACTTTCTGTGATAGACTGGTTGCCAGCCAAGGCTATAGAACTTGACTTGTCCTGTTATTTAACTAGATGGAAGAGACAGATTAATACCTTTCCCAAGGGTATTTGCACATAAGTGAATGCAAGGAATTCTACTGGAACTCGGCTCCCCGATTTCTAGTTCTGACCTGATATCCACTGCATCAAAACACTCAACCTAGGTAGAAGTCATAAATATCAAACTGGATAAAGTGCAGTCCCTTTTAATTTTTACTTTTGTGAACCAACCAATTGCTTTGGCTGTATTAAACCATTGGTTTATGCCTAAGGTAGTGAATTTGGAAGCTCTTTCAAGGATAATTTTGCTAACTCTACCTAGTTGGTTTTTTTTAAGGGCTTTATAATCTATATCGTGAGTTGTTAATGAAATTGTCTTTGTGGTTTTTGATTGTGATTTCCCAAGTGGAAATGCAGATGACATCACCATCTACTCCCATCTCTATATTTGATCTGCCAGTGTTGACAAAAAAGATCTCGCTTTTGCTCTCAGAAAGGACTACCAATTTGCTATGGATTGGGGTAAGAAATGGCTCGTAGCTTTTTAATGCTTCCAAAACAAAGCTACTCCTTTAACCACCATAAAAAACACAAACTTTTCTACCTTCTATTAATATGGATCACTCTAGTCTCTCTGAAAGCAATACTCTGTGCCTCCTTGACCTCACCCTTACAGCCAATTTCAAGTGGGATGAATACATTGAATCAATAGCTACATCTACTGCTGAGAAATTTGGATTGCTGTGCCAGCCATTTTTTCTCATCAGAGTCCATCCTGCACATTTATAAATCTACCATTCATCTGTGCATGGAATACTGTTACCATATCTGGTCAGATGCTCCTGCTGTTCATCTCAAGGTTTGCAACAAAATCCAAAGGAGGATATACAATGTAATTAGTCCCGATTTAGCTGCTCCCTTTCAACCACTTTATCACCGACGGAATGTGGCTTCCCCCTGTCTTTTCTACAAGCATCTTAACAGCTTCTGCTTTGACAATCATTATTTCCTGGTGCCCTGCCCTCATGAATTATATATATGTATATATATTGTAACTAAGTTGTTGAACTCGTAGGTTTATTAACCTTTTTGTTCATGCATTTACTTTTGTAAAGAGTGCTCGATACAAATGTAGAGCGTTATACTGTAATGGTTGTTACAATGTTTTTAAATTCATAGTATCACTACACAAAAAATTTCTCATGTTTCGAAGCCAGCCCATTATGTTTTGGCTTCATCCTCAGGTGATTTTTTTAGAAATAAGAATTATCCAATTGAAAAGACCGTTTATTTGTGTTGGATTTGTTATTTTCGGGTGTAAGAGGGGTTGGTCTGTATTTTGAGTTCTGTTGACCTTTTTACTGGTGTTGGGGTTAAGTGTTTGTTTTTGGCAGAGTTCATGATAGGTTAATCTATTAATCTTGAAAGGGCTGGTGCTATGGCGCCTTTGGTTTAGGGGTTGGTAGGTGTTGTTTTGTTTTGGGGTTGGTTTCTCCTTAATTTAATGTATGTTACTTTGTGTTGGGGTGTGCTTTTTCTTGATTTTTTATTTCTTTGTTTTTTGTAAAATATACCTTTTATAAAATATATCTTTCATAAAAATGTATAGGGGTTGGTAGGTATTGTTCTGTTTTGGGGTTGGTTTCTCCTTAATTTAATGTATGTTATTTTGTATTGGGGTGTGTGCTTTTTTTTTGTTTTTTTACTCTCTTGCTTTTTATAAAATATATTTTCCACAAAATATATCTTTCACAAAAACAAAAAAAAACAAAACATTTTTATAATATTCTATAATATTAAGCTATTTTAGAATATTATAAAATATAACATTTTATAATATTTAAGAAATATATTTCTTTTATAAAATCTATCCCCTATACAACATATTTTATAAATATAAAGTATATTTTTTTTATTTATTTTCCTACTATTCTGTTGCAACTGCATTATTTTTTGTTGGTATTGTATAGGGTTTATTTTCTTGGGGGGGGGGGGGTTCTGGTTGGGGTTTTTTTTGTGTTTACTTAAATTTTAGCAAGAAATATTTGCGATGTTTGCATATTACTGCTAATTCATCTCTACGGTTTAGTAAATCGTTGCTGTTAGGGTACTGGAGAATGTGTAGTTTTTCACTTAGACATAAAGGGCAGATGTCATTAAGTGAGTTGCAAGTTCTAGTTTTTTCTAGGATTTTCCATTTTACTTTGGGTTTCTGTTTTGAATCCTTTAGCTTCCAAAAGTATGTGGAAAAGGATGTTTGGTTTCAGTATACGCTGTTTTTAAAAGAGGTTAGGTGCAAGTACCAGTGCTGCTTAAAAGTATTCTTAGTTGATCCGATATACACTTTATTTATGGTTGGATTTTCTATGGATGTTATGTTGCATTGATAGATTATTGAGGTTGTTTTGCATTTATTTTGTAGTGGGCAGTTGCTAGGGTTTCTACAATTACACATGTTTTCGTTGTTGGGTTTGGTTGTGTTTTGGTTGCCGGTTTTATTTTGGTTTACGTGTTGATTTAGGATATATTTGTTATGGTTAGTTATGATTTTTTCTAGGTTGTTTGTGCAGCTGTAGCCAAGTTTGAGTGTATTTTTGTTGAAGATTTTACTGAGGGGGTTATTTGTTGGCAAATGATTTTAATTAAGTTCAGGAACTTCTGTCCTAGTTTGGTGTTGATCATTTGGTTGAAAGGAGGTGTGTACCAAATGATTTTTCTGTTTCTACTTTTTTTGTTGTTGGGGTTGTTGTTTGTTATGTATTGGATGTCTTTGTTTCTGTAGCCGCCGCCTTTTAATGACTTGTTGTAGAGAGCTTTGTGTTTGTTGAATATTTCTTTGTTGGACGAGTTTTGGCTGATTCTATGTTCTATGGGAGAGGGTATATGTTTGATAATGCTTTGAGGGTGGTTTGACTTTGGGTGGATGTATCGTGGGTGTTCATTGGGTTTTATGTATGGTTTGTAATTGTTGTTGACTAAATCTAGTGTGATATCGAGGAAGTTTGCTACTTTTAAATTTGTGTTGACTACAACTTTTAGGTTTAAAACTTTGAATTCTCTATGTATTAGTTTTCTGATTTTGTCTGTTTTAAAGTGTGTGGAGTTTTTTACTATCATTAGACCATCGTCTCTATATAGCCCTATGTCCTGTGTGCTAATGTCTTGGTGAGATATATATAAAGATATTGAAGTAGTGAAGTTATGACAGTAATGCTGTTTCCAAGGTTGGAATAACTTGGTTTTTGTTGAACAACTGTATAAGAGTACGAGTCTATATGAATTCCATACAGCTATCAGGAGAATTTAAAAACTATTGGTAGCTGCAGGTGATGCAAGGAGATAACTTGCAAAATAGATGGTAGCCACCAACTGAAGGGGAATATTATATTAAATCCCATCCTCTCAGCGAATGAATTGTGCAGCACAGGCTGCATTCTATACAGCTTTGTAGTCATCAGTCAACGAGGGTATCCTTTTTGACTTCATAACATCTTTTATGGCTCCTCATTTGGGATAGATTTGCCTTCTGCATTTTTGCAGCCAAATCTTTTTTTTTTTTTTCTTTTTCTTCAAGACAACAAAAGCACTTCTTGGATTGAATTAAGGATTGTCATTGAAAGTTAGACTTAAATACTTTGATTATTTTTAACAAAGTTCTCAAGAATTAAAACTCTTATTTTTTGCCAGAATAGAAAAACGTTCTATACTAACAGCTGTTCTATACTAACAATCTGTTTTATAATATAAAACTTATACATAAAGTTATTGTGCAGTTTGATCTTCCGAATGAGACATTACATTGTTATGCTAAGATTAACCATACTTCAGCCCCAATAAGTAAACATTTGTGTTACCATAACAACGGAATATCTTATGTCAGGAATATCAAGTTGTTTATACATTGCTTTTTATTTCCTTTTATTTTGTGTTAGATTTCTTTAATATTTTTACCTTTTATTTAAGAATCAAATTTATGTTATTACTGTACATCATTGAAGTTTCATCAAAAAACCAAGATTAATCACACAGAAAATATTAGCAGTGGAAAAGCAAAATTATTTAAATATTTCTATCATTTTGATTTTCTTTTGTGAATTTATGAATATAATGTGATTAAATTAAAAGCAGTAATTCTAAACCTAGTTATGAGGGAGGGTCAAGCGAAAGTCTTAGGTTTTGCTTAAGACATCACTTGACTTTTTTACTTATTCAAAATAGTTCAAACATTCAAAAATATTTGAAGAAGGATGATTATGGAATAGTAAATTAATTTTTTTTTCTTTTTGTTAACATATTTCATGTTTGGTCTGGCAAACTTAATTCAGTAAAAATACTTAAACTGCCTGCTTTGTCATCATAAAATGTTGAAATCTAGTGCCATGTAGTTTTCTTTAACAGACAAAGAATTAAGCAGCTTCAGTTTTGATTATCAAAAACAAAGTTTAGATTTCAAGAGCCCATGTAACTTTTCTTTCATCATATGCATGGATCTCTTAAAGAGAAATTTTATTTCCAATGAGAATAATTCTTGCCATAACAGCTATTTGGACAGGTTAGGTATTTTTGCAAATATTTACTTAGATATTATAAGTGGGATTAATTTACATATTAAAAACCCTACCTGTTTGGCTTGTAAATTACAATCAGCTAATGTCTTTGTTAAGTGACATAAAAGAAACCTTTTCATATTTTCTTTGATATCAGATTTGGCATTTTTATATTATTTAAGCAACTGATTTTCAATATGTGCTCTCCTGAGAATAATAGAGTAGGTGGTAGTCTGCTAAAAAATGTTTGTGATATTGGCTTGATTTCAATGATTAGACAAAGTTTTCAAACATGTTGGGATGGTTCAGTAATCGTTATAGCGGCTGATAAATTTGGGAAACATGCCTACCAAGAGGAAAAAAAGCGAAAATAAAGACAGACATCTACCTAAGCAGTAAAAGTGCTCGATATCTAAATGAATAAAACAGAGCAATTATATATATATATATATATATATATATATATATATATATATATATATATAGTCTGCTGGAAAATGTCAGTAGACAATTTTACCAGTGTAAGTGAAGTGTTTTTGTTTGTTTTTTTTATAATTAAGACTTGTCAATAAAATTGATTCAATCTTTCTGTTGCCCAGCAACATAAAAGGCATAATTGATTTTAACATTAGTTCTACAAGGTAATTCTGAGTAGTGATAGTTGTCATAACTGAAAATAGATATAGAAGCCTTATTTTACTCAATTTTTGCCTGTCTTGCTTATGCAATTAATTACAACTCCCTTTTAAAATAACTAAACATAAGAAAAAGAGTCTTTCATGCAAAATAGACAGAATTTAAAACTGCTTTGTAGCAATTTTTTTAAAGTAAAATAGGTAGTTTTATTTCTACCAAAGACTGCAAGCATGTGCCTATATATATCAGTCAGTTAAGTGCCATACATGATACATGCTTGGGCGATCATGTCTCCAAAGAGACATGACTGACTGGGCAGAAGGTTATCCCGCAGTAGGTTGCCATTGCTTTCTGCGGTAGACTGGTTGCCGACCAAGGCTATAGAACCCAATCTGTCCTATTATTTAACCCATAACTGGAGGGAATAGATGGATTAATACCTTTCCCAAGGGTATTTGCTTGTAAGTGAATACAAGGAATTCAACTGGAATTCAAACTCGGCTCCCCGATTTCTTGTTCCAAGCCGATATCCACTGCACCACAACGCACATCCATCTATGTACACTCCCGATCAAAAATTTAAGACCACTTAAAAATCTTTAAAAAGAAATTTTTTTTTATGGATAGATTTTAAACTCCTCCCACTTAAGGTTACCAATACTACAATCTAAAAGGTTATGGAAACAAAAAGCCACATTCCAAACATTTTATTTAGAAATTTACATTTTTATAAAATGAGGCGATTTACACATGATCAAAATTATAAGACCAGGGGTATAAATTGTTAGATCTATGGCAATTCCAATATTTTTAGTTCAGTTAGAGATTAGCAATCACTGCGTAAAGGTGTTACCATGCCTAAAGCAAGCAAACTTACCAAAGTTGAGCGTTCTCGAATTCTAGAATTCCATAAGCAAGATTTGTCACATCGAGCAATCGCAGCTCAGGTAAATCGCAGTAAAACTGTGATTTGCAACTTTCTAAAGAACAGTGAGAATTATGGAAAAGCAAAATCCTCTGGTAGGCCCCCAAAAATTTCTCCTACATTGAGTAGGAGAATAAGACAGGGTTGTTATGAAAGACGGGAGACTTTCTTCTAGTCAAATTAAGGCAGTCACAGATGCTGATTGCAGTCCCGTAACCATCAGACAACACTTAAGACAAAAAGGTATGGTAAATAAAAAGCGTAAACAAACTCCTCAGCTGCTTCTATGTCACAAGTTGGACCGCTTAAAGTTTGGTCATGAATACCAAACATGGGACGTTGAGAAGTGGAAGAAAGTCCTGTTTTGATGAGAAAAAATTCAATCTCGATGGTCCTGATGGCTTCCAACAATATTGGTATAACAAAAACATGCATCCTGAAATTTTCTCCACACGTCATAGTGGTGGAGGGTCCCTAATGGTATGGGGTGCCTTTTCTTACAGAGGGATGATGGAGCTCCAGGTGATGCAGGGTCATCAGAGAGCAGCTGGTTGTGTTAACATGCTACAAAAAGCATCTTTGATGACGGAGGGTCATTGTTTGTGTGGGGATGGATGGTTATTCCAACAGGATAATGCTGCAATCCATGCTGCAAGACGGACCTTGACCTTTCTACAATAAAATGGGGTCCATCTCTTGGGACATCCTGCATGCTCATCAGACTTGAACCCAATTGAAAATGTTTGGGGATGGATGACAAGAGATGTTTATCGAAATGGCAAACAATATTCAACAAAAAAAGAACTTTGTGAAGCCATCTTCAGAAGCTGGAGCAACATCCCCTGCACCTTAATGGAAATGCTTATTTCTAGCATGCCCGACAGAATTTTTGAAGTCATCAAAAGCAGTGGAGGTAGACTTCATTATTAAATTTGATTGTTAAATATTTTCATACACTTTTTGTACAATTTCGTAGAATTTTTGTCTCTGGTCATATAATTTTGATCATGTGTAAATCGCCTCATTTTATAAAAATGTAAATTTCTAAATAAAATGTTTGGAATGTGGCTTTTTGTTTCCATAACCTTTTAGATTGTAGTATTGGTAACTTTAAGTGGGAGGAGTTTAAAATCTATCTGTAAAAAAAAATTTCTTTTTAAAAAATTTTAAGTGGTCTTAAATTTTTGATCAGGAGTGTATATAGGTTTCATTAAAAATGACTGTCATGGTATTAGCCATATACAAAGTGTTTATATTTGTGTGTAGATTATGCATATTCAGTTACAAGTAAAATAAAATTCATCCTTGAAAATGGCTAAAAGTATAGCCAAAAACGCTCAGATAAACAAAACATTTGGACACTTTTCATATAATTTATGATCTGAAAAGAAAAAATTATAAGATCACATGAAAAATTACATAAAAAATTTAAGCATAATACCTTGTCTGTCATTTTCAATGAAACCTGCATAAAAGATATTGCTACCCAAACACACACACACATACATGCATATATCTGCGAAAGGGCCATTTGGATAAGGACAAAAGTAAATTTTATCTTAGTCAACACATTTCATCCTCTGATGGACTTTATCAAAGTAAATATAATGATTTTATTTTGTAATAAGTATTTATAAAGAAAAATAAAAAATATGTTCGCTATATAGTGGAAAAGAGATACATAAGGAGTAATTGAAGGATCTTGGAAACAATGGATTGCAAGATTGTAATTTCAAGGGATGAATGCATTTTCATTCCAAATTTGATGTTATTTAGATTTGATATTTTGATAAAGGCTTCTAATATATGTAGTATTTTTTCGTTAATATCATATAGTTTATACATATTGTGTATTTCAAGTATTTGTTTTCTGTTCTCAGAGCTCCTATTGCTGAACCAAACAGGTTTATTGATAAAGATGCACAAACATCAAATTGATATGTCAGACATAGAATCCAATTCAAGAGATCTTCTTTCCAGATGATATTTGACAGCTGAATATTTGATTATTGCCATATAAAGGGCAGTATTCATGGTAAACATTTTGTATGCACTTATAGAATTCTAGCTGAACACTTTGTTCCAGAGTCAAAAATTCTGTGATACATCAATTTTTGATTCTGATTCTTGTTAGCCATCATCAGTTATTTTTAAAGAAATGAAAATCTCAAAAATATGTAATAAGCTATTGACATTGTTTGGGCTGTTGTCCTAGTTTTTATTGTCATATTCATGTTTAGTTGTAAAATCTAGCCTTCTTTAGATGATATTCATTGAAATTTCTTTAGATGATATATATTGTAATTTCAAACTAAATCTTTTATTTAGTCAACTAGAGTATTGTTCTAGTTCCATGTAGCATGCAATTCATTCACTGATGTCTCCAAAGACACATGCCCCAGTGGATAAAATCAATGGTTAAAGTAATCCAGTGATTTGACTCAAAGAGTTGGTAGTTCAGTACTTGGCTACAGCAGAGGTGAACAAGAACTTTAAGGGTTAAGTTACTAAATGGAAATAACTGAAACAGATATTCAGGAAAGGCATGGTACATGGAACTAGAACAATCTATCCCAGTGAGACCAAATAAAGGGTTCGGTTTGAAATTACAATGTATATCAACTGAAGAAGGTCAGAGAGTACGACACTCAAAACAGTCTGAATGTGACAATAAAGATGAGGGCAACAGATAATGGCTCAAAATGAGAAAACAAAAAGCTATGTTTAAATTTCAGTCAGGTTCATTACAATCATTTACTTTTTACAAGGGTATTTGAGTGTATGAATCAATCTCTATCCTCTAAGCTCAATGTGGAGTAGCAGGAGAGTACTATTGCCTTCGTTGGCAACCAGTCTATCGTAGACTAGTCATCTAGGTGTGTTATCACATTTGGCCCTTAACTGACTGACTGCCTTCCTGCACTCTGATCAATATACACCTGATGAAGGTCAGACAGCACAATGGTTGAAATGCTGTGATAGGAACATCAAAGATGAGAACAGACCACATAAAAATTGTGTAAATAATATATATATATATAGTTGTCAGTCCGTAGATGGTGAGGATAATCCAACAAGATTTCTTTAATATAAATTATTAATAGGTAAATCCATATAGAGAGCTCAATGGGTGTTAACCAGAGTAATATGAAGTTTATAAAGGAAAACTCAACACGTCATATTAGTTATAAACTATAGTTAATTTCAATGAGCTTAATTAGCTCATATCATCAGACTCTTTTATAATATTTCCTCCATCTGGCATAAAGTTTCTGCCAGAATGAACGTTTTCTTAAAATAAAGAGGGAACATAATAGAAATAATAATAAACATAAGATTACAAACAAATAAATAAATGACAATAAATGTAATGGGAAGGCAGTAGGAAAGAAGAGAGATAGTCCAGTTCCAAATATGGGGAGTATCCGTTTGAAGTTATTTTGAGTGTCTTAGATGGCATGACCTCTGAAAAAAACCAATTCCCAATTGATATGGTTTAACCCTCCCTTCTGTAAACTATCTAATATTAATATCAGGCAATACTTCCTAAAATTAGTTGATAAACACTTTAAACAGAACAACCCACTAAGCAAAATCTGCAATAGAATGACATTAAAAATTAGTTGTTCTTGTACCAACAATGTTAATAACATCATTAATTCCCACAATAATAACATACTAAAGAAATTTCATACCAACAGTAATACAGAAAGTGCAACCCTCTGTAACTAGAATAAAAAATAAATGCCCAGTAGGAGGGATATGTAAATCAGAAAAAGTAATATACCAAGCCACCATCTATCCTAGCGTAGACAAAAACCATAAAAAAACATATATAGGAATTTCCACCAGTCCATGGAAACAATGCCTATATAATCACACCCAATCTTTCTCTAAACCCCACCTAAAATATCAAACCACCCTCTCTAAATATTTCTGGGAATTAAAAAGCAAAAATTTTTCCCCTCAGATCCAATGGAAAATTATAGGGAAATCCCAAACCCCCAATAGCTTTAGAGGTAGACGCAACTTATGCTGAGATGAAAAGATTAGAATTATCAAGTTCAGAGAATCTAGCCAATTATTAAATCAGAGAAACGATATAATTTACAAGTGCCGTCATAGAAATAAATTTAAACTATCTGACACATAAAATCCCGGAATCACCACCTTCCGACCCCCTTACTAACCTGATGGATCATTCGTTGGAAAAATGTGCAGACCAATTGTAAAGAAGTTACGAACCCACCATTCAATAGAATGACATACCCATCCAGGCAAACAATACCCTTATATTATGATTAGTATACATATATGTGAAAGAAATATCCTACCTTAAACTATGAAATGAAAAATGCTCAATGCTTCAACATATACATTTCCCCGAGGGAAATGAGGCATCCAAATATGAGGCGAGATATGTCCCTCTCAAAAAAAAAAAATAGATCCACTTAAACTTATGCATGACCCTAGAAAACTTGTGAAACTTCATATGTATTATGTATCATGTTTTATGTATTGTGTATTATTGGATGCATTAATGTACGAAAAATGGGCACCTACAAGATGTGTACTCTATAGGTAGGAACAAACTTAATTAGGTAAAATAGATATTTTTTCCATTGTGTGGGAACACCTAATTAGAGACGAAATATGTCAACTATAAAATCAATTATACAAGCTCGAACTGTAACTTCCCTAGTGTGACGTATTTCCACCAATGTATGATTAAATCAACACCCAAATGAAGTAAAATGGTATAAATAGATATTAACAAGTAATAATATATTACGAATTAAAAAAAGAAAAAAAAGAAAATTACCAATTCATTTAAACGTACACAAATGCACTGGGTCGTTTATACAGGGTCCTTATACATGGGGACATAGTAGACTACCAGTGAACTTGTATAAGTTATAAGTTATGCATATGGGTGTGTGTGCATATGCAGTTTTGTTTGTGTACATATGCACATACAGATATATATATATATATATATATATATATAATTGTGTTTGGGTATATGGGCTTAAATATGTAACTAATTATCTCATATATATCTCATGTATATAAATATATGCGAGATTAAGAATATGACAATTTATTTAACTTGATATGGGAGTGCAGATATACACAGCACTACGTAGGCGCACAGAAGCCCTACGCCAATGAAGTGTATATATGTGTGAGTATGAAAATGCTAAGACCTAAAAAAAGAAAAAAAGAAATCAGTGGATATGTAAACTTAAATAAAATCAAAGGATATATGTGGAAATGTACACATAGGTATATGTGGATAAAAGTTAGTATAAGTAAGTGGGTTGACCTGATGGGGTCAAATAGATGCCTAAAGTCACAGGAAATTGTTTTTTTTTAGAGCTCATGCCATCTTAGACGGTCAAAATAACTTCAAATGGATACTACCCATATTTGGAACTGGACTATCTCTCTTCTTTCCTACTGCCTTCCCATTACATTTATTGTCATTTATTTATTTGTTTGTAATCTTATGTTTATTATTATTTCTATTATGTTCCCTCTTTATTTTAAGAAAACATTCATTCTGGCAGAAACTTTATGCCAGATGGAGGAAATATTGTAAAAGAGTCTGATGATATGAGCTAATTAAACTCATTGAAATTAACTATAGTTTATAACTAATATGACGTGTTGAGTTTTCTTCTTTTTTTTTTTTTTATATATATATATATATGTGCGCATTATTTGACGGTTATGGTCATATCATGTTGAACACACCAGTTCCCGCTCGATCACCGAAGTTAAGCAATGTTGATCCTGGTCAGTACTTAGATGGGTGACAACTTGGGAATGCCAGGTGCTGTAAATGTTTATTGACGGATGTGTTGTGGTGCAGTGGATGTTGGCTTGGAAAAGGAAATCGGTGAGTTGTGTTCCAAGTCCAGTCAAACACTCTGCATTCACTTACACACTGGTGCCCCTTGGGAAAGGTATTAATCCGTCTCTTCCATCCAGTTATGGGTTAAATAACTGAGGGCTGCTGTTCATGTGATCTGTGGTGAACTTCTGCACCAATTGTTTGTTAGCAGTTCCAAAAAGCCTTCATCACTCTAAATGATTCTTTGTGACACTCATACGTCGAAGTTGATGGGAGAGTCCATAATAATGCATTATTTACACAATTTTTATGTGAATTATTGTCCTCAAATATCCAGGTGAAGAGAATCAACAGTTTTAGAATTTCTTCCAGTAAACTACTGAAAAAAAATGGTAATTATGGCACTAAACATCTTTACAATTTAACACACACACATATTATTTATTCAGACTTTCTTTTTATAATTATATTTTTTATTATATCTGAATTTTTTACATCTTTTTTTAAATTTTTAATATCTTTATTCTTATCCTTAGGCTCTCTTGCTTTGTTTTAACATTGTTATATATATATATATATATATATATATATATTATTAAGTATACAGGATATATAAAAAAAAATTGACATTTTCTAGTTTAATAACACAGCCAATTCTCACTCAAATAATCTCAAATTCTAACAAAATGTGTAAAAACTAAATTGACTGTGCAAACTTAACTCTGTGAGAATTTACCAGGAAGATGTGTGCCAGTGCTAATGGCAATGTGCCGTTGAAATGGCCACTAGGTTTGGCAGGAGTTGAACTCCCAAGTTGACCTGTGTTGTGTGGTGCACGTATTGAAAATTTGTGAAACTTTGTGAAATTGGTTATAAAATCTCCATCCTTTTAAATATTTTGTTTAAATTTTGAGAAATAACTTTTTATTGTTCAACATAAAGGCTATTTAATTTCATTTGCATGGGATATGTAGTTATTCAGATATTCACATTTCAAATTATCTCAATTTTTGAGGGGACATATCTTAAAATATCTTTTTCTCAAGTCCAAATAATAACTGGTAACCACCCATATATTATATATATTGCATGTGTACTACTCTGATCTTGGGCAGACATACAGATCAATCTGTAAATTATTTGATGGGTAGTATGCTTGTTAATAATGGAATCACTTGTGAAATTCTGTGATGTTGATGTGGTCAACAAAGGAACCATTTCTTGAATGGTGAAAAACATGTCAGGCTGCACTTAAGAGAACATCTGCTGGATAATGGCAAAAATGATATCTCGGAGGATGTCAGCTCAAAAGACAATTCTACTTCCTTAGTCTTGACACGCCTGGCTTGTGTCTCCTGTCACAGGCCTGCCTTTCATTGTCTCTAACCATTCAGGAGTTTAGAAAGATTTTTTTTTTTTTTTGTTCCTCTTCATTTATTGATTTTGAAACAGTTTTGGCCACAAAATGTTTTTTGCTTTTCTTTTACTGTTTGTTTTTTTTGTGTGTGTGTATTTGACTCAGCCAGTTTCTGAAAACAGCTATATTTATTAGCTTCCTGCATCCAGTGTGAAGATAAGGTAATGAAGATGATGTTTTTCAGAAGGATGCAGAGATACAATGAACAGTACATGTGAGCACTGAGGAAGTTTTAAGGAAAATGAAAATGACAATTGTACTTAGAATCAGGAAGAATTGAAATTTCTGGGGCATAAAATGAGGAAAGAGGGCTTAGAGAATTTGATACTCACAGTACATATTGAATAGCAGAGGGGAAACAGTGGATAGTATACCGAGATACTTGTGGATGGCATAGTAAGTGGGATGTGTTATGGTTTACTCACATAGATTCACTAAGTAGTCTTAAACCCTTTTTTTTTCACAGGAGGTGTTTCTATTAACCTAAAAGTTCTCATTTTGATTATCAGGTTGAAAACAAAGTTCATGCACAACTTTGTGTATCGTTTTTAATAAAATTTTTGCAGGAACTTTGTTTCTGACCCAATATTAGGTGGGCCAACTTATTATAAAGAGCATTACGCATACTGTTGTTTACTTGAGTTCATAGCTACAAAGGATGGGAAGGGACACATCACATAAGCAATGAATCTGTAAAGTGTAGAGAAGCAATCATAATGAACCTTACATTGAAGCAGACAAAAATGTAACTTCTTTGAAATTCTGGGTTAGATTCTTGCATATCTTAACCTTTTCCGTTTGCTTTCCTGATTTTTTTTTTCTGGGTCATATTGTGATTGGTGAGGTTGAAAAAAGAAAGAAAAATCCAAGAAATTAGGGATAATAGTTTGCAAAATTGTTTTGCCTTTATCCACCAGCTGTTATGACAATCAAAACACAGCAGAGATCACTGAAAATATTTGTGGAATATCCGAGGGAGGTATCAAAAAATTCCCAAACAAGGATCTCATTGCAGATTCCACATCTGATTCTTCATGGATGAGTGTACACACATTCTAGTGTTCTCTTGGTAATTGGTTGCACTGAATGCTTATTTTCAGCTGACATTCAACCAGCCTTAAAATGTGCATACCATTCTAAAACATGTTTTTGATCAAAAAGAAAAGAAAAAGAAACATTTGCAACAAACCTGACAAAGCAATTTGTGTATCTCAGTTGCAAATTTGCTGAGTTTCATGAAAAATATGATGCAGTAATATCTTCTTAGATTTGTTAGTCACTGCAGAACCATTTCCATGCATCATTACAAGAGTTGTAATATTAAAATCATTACATCTACTTTCATATATACTTAACATGGATGCATTTAGAAGAGCAACATTTTTTCCTACTTCTTCAACCATCATAACCCAGAACCTGTTGTTACGGTGTTTTCCGAGGTTAACTCTTGTGATGCTGCTACTTTACTACATAATGTGACAGGTAGGCAATTGAAGTGACAAACAATACTTAAGTCAATGTTGAACATTTCTAATCTATTGAGGATAACAACTCAAAAAAAAAAAAAAAATCAGAAAAACTAAGTAAATTTCCTGCCACCACTCTAATTCGCATATGTCAGTTTTAGCAACTTTGATTTTTTTTTTTTTTTCACTTGCTATTTCTACCACCAAACTAAAAGCAACATATATTGGCCAATTTGGGTACCATTGATTTGGAAGAGTCGATTAATTGCATGTGTGAAAAGCTTTTCGAAAACACAAAAATGATAGATCTTAAGTTAGGAGAAATGACTTCAAAATGTTTTCTCTATGAGTGGAAAAAAATTTCTTTAATGCACATATAGTAACCAAGTAATTCATTACTGTAGCATATTAACTAGATTTTTACATCTGTATTGACTTCATATATTTTATGTTTCCAAATCCAATTTGATTGAACAAAACAAATGAGTGCAGCAATATTCAAGAAAAGATTTCAACACATGCTTTTTTATTACTCAACAGTGTTAGTTATTCATACTATTTATTATTCAAACTATTGTCCTCATCTTTGTTGTTGTGTCCTGCTGCTGTTGAAGAAATGCTGACCTCTGCCTGTCTTTCTTTATAAATGGCTCCCTTATCATATTTAGTTCTATGAAATTTTATGTCCTATTTATTTCATTTTAATTTATGTTTTTATATATCTATGTTTTTGTTCTCCCCCCCCCTTTTTGGAGTTCATGCTTCATTTAGGAGGAAAAAAAAAGTTTTGAAATTTATATTTATTCTGTTATGCGAAGCTACTTTGGCCAAGTTATCAGCAGCCATTACAGCTCCATGCCACGTGTTGTTCTTTGAATGGGAATTTACCTAGCAGGCCGACTCGCTTTGATATTTGGGAAAAGCAAGAATTGAAGAATGAATCTTAATTCAAATTTCCTGTGTTAAACTGTGAGGTATTTTCCGTTTGTTTTTTTTTTTTTTTTTTTTTTTTGTTTTATATATCTATGTTTTGTTCTCCCCCCTTTTTTGGAGTTCATGCTTCATTTTAGGAGGAAAAAAAAAAAGTTTGAAATTTATATTTATTCTGTTATGCGAAGCTACTTTGGCCAAGTTATCAGCAGCCATTACAGCTCCATGCCACGTGTTGTTCTTTGAATGGGAACACCTAGCAGGCCGACTCTCGCTTTGATATTTGGGAAAAGCAGGTGAGTGAATCTTAATTCAAATTTCCTGGTAAACTGTGAGGTATTTTCCGTTTGTTTTTTTTTTTTTTTTTTTTTTTGTTTATATATCTGTGTTTTTGTTCTCCCCCCTTTTTGGAGTTCATGCTTCATTTTAGGAGGAAAAAAAAAAAGTTTGAAATTTATATTTATTCTGTTATGCGAAGCTACTTTTGGCCAAGTTATCTGACGACCATTGCAGCTCTTGCTGATGTTGTTTGTTTGATAGGGTTTTACCTAGCAGGCCCAGAGCTCGCTTTGATATTTGGGAAAAGCAAGAATTGAAGAATGAATCTTAATTCAAATTTCCTGTGTTAAACTGTGAGGTATTTTCCGTTTGTTTTTTTTTTTTTTTTGTTTTTATATATATCTATGTTTTTGTTCTCCCCCCCCCTTTTTTGGAGTTCTATTAGCCATTTTAGGAAAAAAAAAAAAAAAAAAAAGTTTGAAATTTATATTTATTCTGTTATGCCGAAGCTACTTTGGCCAAGTTATCAGCAGCCATTTACAGCTCCATGCCACGTGTTGTTCTTTGAATGGGAATTTACCTAGCAGGCCGACTCGCTTTGATATTTGGGAAAAGCAAGAGTGAGAATGAATCTTAATTCAAATTTCCTGTGTTAAACTGTGAAGTGCCTGGTTTGTTTTTTTTTTTTTTTTGTTTTTATATATATCTATGTTTTTGTTCTCCCCCTTTTTGGAGTTCATGCTTCATTTAGGAGGAAAAAAAAAAAAGTTTGAAATTTATATTTATTCTGTTATGCGAAGCTACTTTGGCCAAGTTATCAGCAGCCATTACAGCGGCTCCATGCCACGTGTTGTTCTTTGAATGGGAATTTACCTAGCAGGCCGACTCGCTTTGATATTTGGGAAAAGCAAGAATTGAAGAATGAATCTTGTTCAAATTTCCTGTGTTAAACTGTGAGGTATTTTCCGTTTGTTTTTTTTTTTTTTTTTTTGTTTTATATATGTCTATGTTTTTGTTCTCCCCCCTTTTTGGAGTTCCTTTGCTTCATTTAGGAGGAAAAAAAAAAAAGTTTGAAATTTATATTTATTACTGTTATGCGAAGCTACTTTGGCCAAGTTATCAGCAGCCATTACAGCCAGCTGTACATGTTTATTATTTTAATTGAATTTACTAGCAGGCCGACTCGCTTTGATATTTGGGAAAAGCAAGAATTGAAAGAATGAATCTTAATTCAAATTTCCTGTGTTAAACTGTGAGGTATTTTCCGTTTGTTTTTTTTTTTTTTTTTTTGTTTTTTATATATATCTATGTTTGTTCTCACCCCCTTTTTTGAGTTTCATGCTTCCGGTAGGAGGAAAAAAAAAAAAGTTTGAAATTTATATTTATTCTATTTATGCGAAGCTACTTTGGCCAAGTTATCCTTCCCAGCCATTACAGCTCCGCACACGTGTTGTTCTTTGAATGGGAATTTACCTAGCAGGCCGACTCGCTTTGATATTTGGGAAAAGAAAAAATTGAAGAATGAATCTTAATTCAAATTTCCTGTGTTAAACTGTAGAGTATTTTCCGTTTGTTTTTTTTTTTTTTTTTGTTTTTATATATATCCTATGTTTTGTTCTCCCCCCCCCCTTTTTTGGGTTTTCATGCTTCATTTAGGAGAAAAAAGTTTGAAATTTTATATTTATTCTGTTATAGGCTTCTTTGGCCAAGTTATCCAGCCATTACAGCTCCATGCCACGTGTTGTTCTTTGAATGGGAATTTACCTAGCAGACTTTGACTGGCTTTGATATTTGGGAAAAGCAAGAATTGAAGAATGAATCTTAATTCAAATTTCCTGTGTTAAACTGTGAGGTGTTTTCTCGTTTTGTTTTTTTTTTTTTTTTTTTTTTTTTTTTTATATATATCCTGTTTTTGTTTTCTCCCCCCCCCCTTTTTGGAGTTCATGCTTCATTTAGGAGGAAAAAAAAAAAGTTTGAAATTTATATTTATTCTGTTATGCGAAGCTACTTTGGCCAAGTTATCAGCAGCCATTACAGCTCCATACCACGTGTTGTTCTTTGAATGGGAATTTACCTAGCAGGCCGACTCGCTGATATTTGGGGAAAAGCCAAGAATTGAAGAATGAATCTTAATTCAAATTTCCTGTGTTAAACTGTGAGAGTGATACTCGTTTGTTTTTTTTTTTTTGTTTTTATATATATCTATGTTTTTGTTCTCACAGCTTTTTTGGAGTTCATTTGGACTTTAACTAAAGTTAAAACTTAGTTAAACTCCACTTTTGTAAGTTTGTGTTTTTTTTTTTTTTTTTTTTCAAAGGATTGTTCGTGTTCGATTTTTTTTTTTTTTTTTTTTTTTTTTTTTTTTTTAATAGGAGTAGATAGGTCACACTATCGCCCGGTCTATACTCCTCCCACGTCTATTGAACTGGAGTAGAGGCTCGTTCCTTGTTTCCTGTTTAGGATGTGGTTTCCGGTTTTCACTTCTCTCTCTTCAGACCTTGGTACTGGTGCTTCCGTGAGTTTCCTGCGATCTGGCCGGTTGGTGGCAATGGCTCATCACTGTGAGGGTACCGGGTTGGCAGTTTCCTGGTTGCTGCTTCCGACTGGTAGTTAGGAGCCCTAACTCTTGCGTAGCGTCAAGAGCGGCTGCTCTGATCAACAGTTGTATAATATCGGGGTTCTTGTAGTGCCATGTCGCGCATGGATAGGTGTCCCTGCAAGCGCTTTCGGTGGGCAACCCCGAGGCCACACCTTGTTGCAGCCCTAGCCAGTCCCCCTCCCAGCTCAGATCGTGGGTAATGACCGCCTGTATCCTCTACCCTAGGTCCCTTTCTATAAACCAAAAACATGACAAGACAAAACAGAAATGACCCTAAACCAGCTAAATCCAAACCACCTAAGCCCATTAACCTCTCCTTCACTAATATCCGAGGCATTCGTACTAACTTTGCTAGTGTAGAAGCGTTCCTGCATGAAAAGTCCCCTGACATCCTCGCGCTCTGCGAAACTAACCTCAACTCAACTATTCCCTCCTCTGACCTCTTCATCCCTGGTTATCTTCCCCTTTTAAGGAAGGATTCTACTGTCCACATGCATGGGCTGGGTGTTTATGTCAGCGAACACCTCCCCATAACTAGGGTGACTTCACTCGAATCTACTGACCACCAATACATATGTCTCCGCTTGTCTCTCCTCAGTTCGGTTAGCTACCTATTCTTCCTTTACCGTTCTCCCTCCTCTCCTGACTGCTCCCTACTAGATAGCATTGCCGACGACATAGATAAGGCTATTACCTATCACCCATTTGCCCACATATTTGTATTTGGAGACCTCAATGCCCATCACTCTGAGTGGCTTGAAAACGCTGTTACTGATTCGGCGGGCACTCACGCCATGAACTTTGCTATTTCCCAATCCCTTACGCAAGTGGTGGACTTCCCCACTCGCTTCCCA
Source organism: Ascarosepion bandense (assembly GCA_037127315.1). Taxonomy (NCBI): domain Eukaryota; kingdom Metazoa; phylum Mollusca; class Cephalopoda; order Sepiida; family Sepiidae; genus Ascarosepion; species Ascarosepion bandense. The sequence continues at coordinate 1,488,048 of JBBBDQ010000387.1, read as the reverse complement.
AGCACACCCTCGGGTCATTCCTCACTGCTAGATATATGTTTCACCTCTGCGCCCGACGCCTGTCAAGTCTCGCAGCTTTGCCCTCTCGGCAACTCCGACCACGCTGTAGTCTCCCTCAGTATTTCTTTCCAATCTCACTCCCCCCAGGATCCCCCTACTCATAGAACCTCCTACCTCTACCAAAAAGCTGACTGGGAAGCCTTTCGCGATTTCCTCTGCGACGTCCCTTGGGGAAAAGTGTTTGACCTATCAGTTGATGACTGTGCCTCTGAGGTCTCGTCATGGGTGAAAGCTGGCATTGATGCCTTCATACCCACCAGGAAGTATTGCTTAAAACCTCATTCCCCTCCGTGGTTCTCTCCAGCCTGCTCAGCCGCCATTGCCCACAGGAACCATTACTTCCATCTATTCCAGAGACAGCCAACTGATCACAATAGGCGCCTGTTCACATCCGCTCGCAGTGAGTGCAAGAGAACTCTAAATGACGCCAAACAGTTGTTTGCGGAGAGAATGCGACAGCACATAGCTGACCGCAAGTTCGGCTCCAAGGACTATTGGAGGATTTGTAAACGAGTGCTCAACAATAGGAAATCCTCAATACCTCCTTTAATCCATGGATTTGACGTTCTCACGTCATCTGCTGAGAAAGCTGAGTGCTTTGCCCGCAGATTCTCATCCAACTCCACACTCGACTCGTCCGGAGTGCACCCACCCGACTTCCCTATTAGAACTGAGGCCAAACTGCATGACGTGTATATTACCCCGACAATAGTATCCAGAGTAATTTCAAAACTCGACCCCCATAAGGCGTGTGGAGACGATGGAATCCCGGTGATAGTCCTTAAGAGGTGTGCCCCTGAACTTTCCCCTGTCCTCTCTAAACTGTTTAACTACTGCCTTTCTGCTTCCTGCTTTCCTGCATGCTGGAAATTCTCCTCAGTCGTTCCTGTCTTTAAGAATTGTGGTGAACCCTCGGACCCATCCAACTATCGCCCTATCAGTCTCCTACCAATATTCGGGAAAGTGTTCGAGGCTATAATAAATGCTGAAATAGTTCATCATCTCACCACCCACAAGCTGTTCTCCGACAGGCAATATGGATTCCGATTTGACAGGTCCACAGCCGACCTGCTAACTACTGTAACGGAGTACATGCTACAGGCCCTTGATGAGTCTGACGAGGCTCGCGCGGTTGCTCTGGATATCTCCAAGGCTTTCGACAGGGTTTGGCACCCTGGCCTCCTATGCAAACTACGCGGTTATGGTATTACCGGTCGCCTGCTTGACCTAATCCAATCTTTCTTAAATAACCGCAAAATGAAGGTCGTTCTGAATGGGCGTGCCTCTTCGTCCTACAGCACGAATGCTGGTGTCCCACAAGGCTCTATCCTGGGCCCAACGCTCTTCCTTATTTTCATCAACGACCTCCCAGATGAGATCAGGTCCCAAGTAGGCATCTACGCAGATGACACTACAATATACTCCCGCTCCAGTAAGAAACCTGTCGTGGCGGACAGACATAATCTCGCTGCTGACCTTGAGCGGGATCTACACTCTGTGGTGAACTGGGGCAAGAAGTGGCTTGTCAACTTTAATTCCTCTAAGACCAAGCTGTTGTCTGTCAACCATTACAGGCAACCTCTTCTGCCTCCCATAAGCATGGACCAGATGATTCTCCCGGAGAGTAATACACTACGCCTCCTCGGACTTACCCTGTCCTCAGACCTCAAATGGAAGCACTATATTGAATCCATAGCAAAATCTACTGCTAAGAAGATTGGGTCACTATGTCGATCCAGGATGTTTTTTCCACCTGAATCCATCCTGCATATATACAAGTCAACCATCCGTCCGTGCATGGAGTACTGCTGCCATTTATGGTCAGGTGCCCCTGCCGTTCTCCTCAGTGTTCTTGACAAGCTCCAAAGGAGAGTCTGTAATGTGATAGGTACTGATCTGGCGACTCGTCTGCAGCCACTTTCCCATCGTCGAAATGTGGCCTCCCTCTGTCTCTTCTATAAATACTTTCATGGCTTCTGCTCGGATGAGCTTAAGTCACTGATGCCTCCTCAACAGGTGTTTACCCGTTCAACCAGACTGGCAACTGGGTCCCACCCATTCACAGTCAGGTTAGCCAAACGCAGACGACAATTCTACTCCTGCAGCTTCCTCTCTCGCACTTCCCGCCTGTGGAACTCACTCCCGTATTCTTGCTTTCCTGACGGCTACGACCTCCAGAAATTTAAAAGCAAAGTTAATACTCACCTACTAACCACTGGCCTCTAGCTCTCTCTCCCCTCCCCTGTATAAGCTTCCCTTTCTCTCCGCCCATGTACCTGTCATTGCACCTGCTTTCTCAGTTTTCTATTGTTCCTTTCTAACTAGCTTGTACTCCTCACTCTTTTCTAATTAATCTTTCTACACTTATGTAACCCCCTGCACATCAGTGGCGTTTCTGCCTTGCTCGGGGTGAAATGATTAAAAAAAAAAAAAAAAAAAAAAAAATTTATTTCTTCCACAAATAGGAATAGATAGGTTCACACGAATCTCTGGCCTCTTGATTATCCCTTTGTTTCCTGCTTAGGATTGGGTTTCCAGTTCTTTCTAAAGTCAGCTTTAGCTCTAATGCTTGTCCTTTCATAATTCAAACTGTAACTCTCTACCATAAGTGGCTCTTAGACCTTATATTGGTGAACATTATTAAAGATAAATGCTTAGTCTACTAAGGAGATCCTCATAGCCTAGTACATGTGCTGATTCTTTTAGACATCGAACTCTCTAATGTTCTTCCTTGCCCAGTATTTTCAGTTCATTCCAAAAAGGCTAATGACTACTCCATTTTCTCCATACCCTTTTCTAGAAAAGTGTTAAAGAATTTTAAAAGGATAAGATAGAAGAAAATCTCTGTATCAATATACATGGTTTCCTTAAAAAATGTATTCATACTTTAACAGTTGATAACTCAGTTAAAACCCTATGAAATATTGGTGGTAGCCTTTTTTGTGAATGGTACTTGGCAAAATATGTTGGAGATGAGACTACATTTCAATTAGTCACCACAGTTGTACCTACTCAAGTCTTAAGAGTCTGCATATTATGGAGAAACATATCAATTTACTATCTAGTTACAGTGTAGTCTGGCATAGCAACAAAAGGATTAATTAGACCATTATTTTTTAAATGGTAATGCGTCTGGTCCCATTTACTTGAACTTTCTATGACACTCTTTTACCATACATTCTAGAGGGCTTTGAAGATGAGTTTTATTTCTTGTAAGATAGAGAACACCAACACTAAAATGGTGATATAAAAATATCTTGATTAAATATTTTCAAACAGGTCGACTGAATAAAGAGGTTCAGTAGAAATACCCTCCATATTTACCAGACTCCATGCACGACTTTTGTAAAGATACTGAAAAACCATGATACTGAGAATCCATGCAAATATCAAACAAGTGTTTCACGATGTTTACAATTCCATTGCTTTGCTTTATCAGCATTGGCCAGAAACAGGGCTTGATAAGAAAAATTAAATCCTGTCTGTAAATGATATTAAATTTGAAAATAAAACGATGTTTAATAAACACTGATTTTATAATCATGCAAAACATTTATATATATATATAATCATTTCACCCCAAGCAAGGTAGTACTGTCACTGGTGTGCAGGGGAATACATAAGAGGAGAGTGAAGAAAAAGAGGGACAGGTTACAAGGGGTGTTGGAGAATGGATATGAGAAGGATGGGTATACTGATGTGAAGAGTTACGTGAGAGTAGAGTGAAAAGGGAGAACAACAAGATTGAGGATGTCTGGGAAAGGATACAAGTCAAGGAGATAAGAGATGTCAATTGATATTGCATTTAAGCTCTTGGAGATTGTAGCTATCAGGGAAACAAGTATACAGAAGGGAGTTTCACAGACAGGAAGTGTAGGGAAAAGAAGCTAGTGGAGTAGAAGTGGTGGCTGCATTTGGTTGTTTTGACTGTAAAAGGGTGGGACCTTGTTGTCCGTTTAGTAGCTCAAGTAAATTAATGCAGAATGGGGACCAGGGAGTTAGACTCATGGGAGCACATTCTGTGAAAGTATTTGTAGAAAAGACTTAGGGGAGCCACATCTTGTCAGTGAGAAAGTGGCTGGAGTCAAGCTGCAACATTGAGATCAATTACACAGTCGATTCTCCTTTGGATTTTGAAGATGAATAGCAGGGGTGACCAACCAGATTTGACTACAGTATTGAATGCATTCTACTGGCAGCAAATGGCTTGCATACAGACAGGCAATGATCTCAGTAGATTTACAAAGATAGAAAGAGGCGTAAGACAAGGATGTATCTTTTCACCGGATTTGTTCAACCTGTACTGCGAGAATATCTTGAGGACCCTAGATGACAGGATTTGTTGTTGGAGGACACAACTTGAACAACATAAGGTACGCAGACGATACAGTGCTGATCGCAGACACGGAAAGTAAACTACAAGACCTCATACAGAAGGTAGTGGTGGAGAGCGACAAAAAGGGACTACAAATAAACTTTAAGAAAACTGAATGCATGGTCATCAGCAAAAGGTACAACCCAAAATGCCAAATAAATGTGGGAGATCAAGCAAGTACAAAAATTTAAATACCTAGGAAGTGTCCTAACTGAAGATGGAAAGTGCGACACGGAGATTCGAAGGCAAATTGGCATGGCAAAGGACGCATTCCAGAAGCTGAGCAAAATACTAACACACAGGAAAATCTCACTGGAAACAAAGAAAAGAGTGCTGGACTGCTACATGATGTCAGTTCTTCAATACAGCAGTGAATGCTGGACAATATCATCAAAAATGAGGACAAAACTGGAAGCAGTGGAAATGTGGTTCTACAGAAGGATGCTGCGAATATCATGAACTGAGCATGCAAGCAACAATGAGGTGTTGGAAAGAATGGCAACAAAGAGAAAATTGATACTGAGCATCAGGAAGAGACAACTGAAGTTCCTGGGACACGCAATGAGGAAGGAGAGCCTGGAGAACCTGATACTGACTGGCAAGATAGAAGGAAAGAGAGACAGAAGAAGGCAGCGGATAACATATTTGCAGGGCCTGATCAGGTGGTTCACGGAATGGGGGTTGACAGGAGTAATGGGAGCAAACATACTAAGAGCCACAAGGGATAGGGAGATGTGGAGAACCATGATCGCCTACGTCCTGAAAGGACAGGGCACATAGAAGAAGATCAGATGGAAATTTGTATATGTACTAGATGAATTTAGGCAAGAAAAACTTCTTCGCCCAACACTGACCTGACCTTCCTAGCAGTAGATTTAGCTATTGATTCAATATAGTCATTCCACTTGAGGTCAGCTGTTAGAATGAGGCCAAGGAGGCGTAGTGTGTTGCTTTCCAAAATACTAGCATGATCCATGCTGATGGAGGGGTAGGAGAGATTGTCTGTGGTGGTTAAAAGATAGCTACTTCATTTGGAAGCATAAAAATTTACAAGCCATTTCTTACCCCCACTCCACCACAGATTAGATGTTCATTTCAAGATCAGCAATGAGGTTTGCTTTGTCAGCCTCAGCAAATTTTTAAAGGAGGTGGGAGTAAATGGTGTTGTCAGCATAAATGCCTACTTGAGATCTGGTCACATCAGCGAGAATGTTGAAGAAGATCAGAAAAGACGTAAGACCTAGGAAAGATCCTTGGGGGACACCCGTATTCATATGATAGGATCTAGAGACATGTCTGCTCAATACAATCTACATTACACAGTTGGATAGGAACAATTGGATTAAATCAAACAAGAGTTCAGTTAGGCTAGCATGCCAGATTCTGTCAAATGCTTTAGAGATATCCAGGGCAACGGCTCTAGCTTCACCATTCTTGTCAAGAGCCTGGTATATGTATTTGGTGATGGTTGTTAGCATATCAGCAGTAGAGCTGACAAAGCAGAAGCCATACTGTTTGTCGGAGAATAGGTTATGGGTTGTGAGATGTGAACCACTTCAGCATTGATGATAGCCTCGAACACTTTGCCAAAAATTGGTAGGAGGCTGATAGGGCGATAATTGAAGGGGTTTGAGTTTTCTCCAGAGTTCTTGAATTGTCTACTTTTTTAAAATTTTTGTTTGGAATACTCTGTATTTGAACAAGCTGCACACAGGATGAAAAAAGAAACTAGAATAACTGAGTTTATAAGCATTTTTGGATAAATGGATTTTCTTAGCAAAAATAAAAAATGGGAGCAAACTTGTTTTTATGCTATCCAGAAGAGGTCCTCTTTATCCTTTGGGACTATTCATCTTGAAGAATAGGTTAGTCAAAATCTTGTTTTGGCAAAATAAAAGACACAATGAAGAGATTAAATTGCCTTAATAAAAAGGTAATATATTAATGATTCTTGTCCAATTTAGTCAACAATAAATATGGAAATAATTCTGACAAATAAATGACTTCAGATGTAAACCAAAGTGACTGCATTGTAGAAATTATCTTTCTCAATGTGTATGTTATCAAAAACAGATGGGCCTTTCAAGGTATTTCCCTAAACTATGTTGACACTTGTTCATACAGTCAATCTGTGAGAACTCATGACTAACATGACTGTTCTTCCCTCATCCTAAGATCATAGCAGGAAGAATTTGAGAGTAGGTCAGAAGAACCAGGATAATAAACAAGGAATAAGGTGAAACTACTTGAAGATGAAAACAAGACATTTATAGACAAAGAACAAGAAAAAAAAATGTCCATTGTGATTTGAATATCAACTGTTTTTCTACATCTGAAGAATGCTTTCAATCATTCTTTCAGGTCATTGAAAATGTGACAAGTCTGTGGAAATAGTTCAGCATTCTATTTCTTTAACAAAACATATTGAGAATTCAGTTGTTGAAATGATCTACGGCTGAATCCTGACTAACATGAAAACCCCTGTGAAATGTGAGTGAACAGATTGCTACACTTTTTGCACACTCTCATGAGCAATTCTCATTACTCAGGAGTTATGTTCAACTTCTGTGATGCAGTAGAACAAAAAAAAAAACTTTACCAAGTAAGGATTTTTTTTTTTTAATCTTATCACCCCGAGCAAGGCAATAATGCCACTGATGCGCAGGGGGGTTCGTAAGAGTAAAAAGATTGGAAAAGAGAAAGCCGGAAACCACATCCTAAACAGGGAACAAGGGATGAGCCTCTTCACCTGTTCAATAGACGTGGGTGGAGTGTGAACCGGGCGATAGTTTAGTCTATCTACTCCAATTGAAAAAAATAAAAAATAAAGAAAAGAGTGAAAAGGTTGGAAAAGAGAAAACCGGAAACCACATCCTAAGCAGGAAACAAGGGATGAGCCTCTTCACCTGTTCAATAAACGTAGGTTTATCTAATTAAAATTTGTTTTTGTTTCATGCATATGTATAATTTTTTTCTCAAAACTTCATGAATATATTTCATTATTTGACCTTCTAATGAAATAAACAGCAAATTCTATCTGTCCATCCTTGTCTTTGAAATTCCTCTAATTCAGATCACACTTTCTCTACATAGACATATTATACCTTTTTGGAATCAGGATGATCCTGGGATTGAAAATCTGCCCTTCATCTGGCGCCTGAACATTCGACATTGGGATTTGTGTCTGGATGAGGAAGGAACTGTTAGTTATTTTAAAAGCTTTTACTTTATATTAAGTTTAAAATAGCACAAGAACTTGGGGAATTTAAAAAATTTTGTTTTAAATTTCTTTTAAAATATTGCCAAAACTTTGAATTAAGGAAATCAATTTTATTTCTTTAAAATGCCAAAGAATCAGTTAAAGTGAGAAGTTTCCCAACATAAGGTTTTAGCCCTGCACATGATATAGCTTAAAAGTCTGCATGGAGTGCAGTTTTTAAGCAAGTTTAATAGCACAAACTTTTTGGACATTATTCACACTTTAAGGAAATATGCAAACAGAAGGCTTTATTCTAAGGAAGAAGTTTGCCCATCTATTAAGAAATGCATTTTTTGGTGCCTCTGCTTGGTGTAATGGTTAGCAAGCTTGACTTGCTAGAACCAGTTACAACTAAGTAGTGAGTTTGATCCTCACTGGATGTTCCATACTTTCAGCCTTGTGCCACATATAAGTATCATCATCATCTCATCCATTACACCCAATGATGTGTAGGGCAGCAACTTTTTGTTACTGTTTCCATAACAAACTGTTTTTTATGGGGCAGGATTGTTAGCCCCATGCCCAACCCCCAAACCTGGAGGATCAGTAGACCACTCATGGTTTTTACGTTTACAGCACCTGGTATTCTCAAACGGTCACCCATCTAAGTACTGGCCAGGCTCAATGTTGCTTAACTTCGGTGATCGGACGAGAACCAGTGTATTCAACATGATATAGCCGTAGACTCATGAATACTCCAGTAAATATTCTTAAATGTTTATAAAAAGAGCTGTTTTTATCATTTAATCTGCGCATGACAATGATATTACAACATAGAAAAATTCCATTTTGGATAATTTTCACGTTCTAATGAATGCTATGCAATTTATTAACCATTACATTTGAAGCAAGATGAAAATTTATCGTAATTTTTAGCAACGCAGTTTCGCGGTTATTTGAGTGAAAGAATCTAAAGCCATGGTTTAAGAAATCTGTGTAGAACTTCATTACACTTTACTTTGTTTCTAACAAGGTTTTCTTACTTCTTGATACTTTGCTTAGCTTTTGGTAAGGTTTTTTTCATATTTCATTGCACCTTTGCTAACACATATTCTATCTTCTGTTTAAACACTTCTCAGATACACTAAATCATTTGATTAGCAAAAGATGCCTTCCAAGCACTAAGCAAAAGTAAATGTAATATTAGCTGCTTCCTTATAATGAAACAGTTGCTATTCATTAATCTAGCAGACAATGCTGGTATAGGCTGAAATTTATAAAATCCCTTTCTTAAAATGATTTTTTATAAAAGTAAATTTTTTAAAGTCTGGTAGCTGTTGTCGCTCTTTCCAGTTTTGGTGTTGACTTTGTTCCTAATCTTTCTTTTTTTTTTTTTTTTTTTAATCATGTCGCCCCAAGCAAGGCATTTTACTGCCACTGTTATGCAGTGTTACGTAGCAAGAAAGTTATGAGAAAGAGTGACAGATTACAGGGGGTGTCAGGAAGAGGGTAAGAGAAGGATGAGAATACTGACAAGAGTGGAGTGGACAGATAAAGAATATGAGAGAGAGGATGCAAGTTAGTGAGACAGGAGATGACTATTGACTTTACATTTGAATTCTTGAAGATTGTAGCTGTCAGGAAAGCAAGTAAATGGAAGGGAATTCCACAAGCGGGAAGTGCAAGAAAAAAAGCTGCTGGAGTAGAATTTGAGTTTACAATTCATTAGTTTCATAGTAAAAGGGTGGGACCTAATTGCTGATCTTGTGGCTCAAGTAAATTAATATTTAGAGGGCACCAGTGAGATAAGTTCATCGGAGCAGAAGCTGTGAATGTATTTGCAGAAGAGACACAGGGAAGCCACATTGTGTCGATGAGAAAGCGATTCTATCCTCTCAAGTTGGGATCGATAACATTACAGATTCTCCGTTGGATTTTGTTGAGGACCCCTAGGTGGATAGCAGGAACACCCAACCTGATATGGCAGCAGTATTCAATGCATGGGCAGATGGTAGATTTGTATATGTGCAGGATTGTTTCAGACAGGAAAAATTTTGTGGCCCTGCACAGAAAACTGACCTTCTTAGTAGATTTAGCTATAGATTCAATATAGTCATTCCACTTGAGGTCTGTTGTGAGAGTTAACCTGAGGAGGCGCAGTGGCTTGCTTTCAGGGAGACTAGCCCGATTCATGCTAATGAGAGGATAGAAGCGATTGTCTGTGATGGATTGGATTGGAGGTCCTTTTCAAGCTCGGCAGCGAGGTTTGCTTTGTCAGCCTTGGCAGATTTTTGATCAAGGTGAGAGTAAACTGTCGTGTCATCAGCGTATATGCCTACTTGGGATCTTACATGTGCTATTTATTTTAGTTTTTGTTATTGAACATGCTCAACTTGTGTAGTTTCTGTTATCTGGTACAGTTCTTTGTTTGTGATCCTGTAGCACCAGTCCACAATGTTCTAAGAAGTATGAGATTCACCAAAATCCATAGGCTTCAATTGCTGAAAGCAATGTTTAATCATTGATATTTAAAAAGCGAGACTTTCAATCTCAGCTCATTTTAAAAGCAAATTTCAAATCTGCGAACATTGACATTCCAGTACATTCTGATATGTTCTTATTTGGCACCATTTAAAATAATTGTTTAGTTATTCAAATTGTTCATATGTTCTCTTTTGCTTCATTTCCTTATCGACATTCAAGACGATATGACTGCCAAATGTGATGTAACCTATGCTGATAACGTACGGCGATATTATAATTTTCAACTACTGAGCATGAGTTTGCATTAATATTTTGCATTTAGACGTTGAAAAATTAACAACAGAATAAAATTAGTGTGAAAATCTAAAAGGAGTGTAAAAAGTTCCTGTTGTTATTCCAATGATGGCACATATGCCTTTCTTATCTTTTCAGAGAAATGAAGACGATTTGTTTTTTGATGTTGCAAGTCAATCTGAATGGATGAAAAATCTATTTGGGAATAAGTTTTAAGTTAAGTAGGCTCCTTTCCAAAAAGAAAAAAAATTCCATGTTTATACTCGAACTGCAGAGATTGGTTGATGTTTAAATCATGCTACAATATTTCGGTGGCTGTCAGGTCATTTACTCATAATATTAAATCTTATAAAATGATGAAATGCCCGCAGATATTAATAACTAACAGATTTTGAACAAAAAGACTTCAAGCACCTGAGACGAGAATCATATGCCTAGACCAAGGAGGCACTGAATACTTGCTTCCATAAATATATGCATATAGCAGTGACTTACTTCGGCAACTAAAAAGGGCCAGAGACACGTGCATGTTTTGCAAGGGAGTGTAGAGACGACGAATCAATGAGCTTCGGACTAATGGAGAATCGGACAGCATATCATGGGCATAGAATTGGTGTCACTTGTAGCCATTTTTATTGACTGGTCCTGGGTGCTCATTGACTGAATGGAAGCTGGGTTGGGTGCACAAAACATGGTATGCTCATTTGATGGGGAGTTTGTTTTCTGAGCCGTTTGTTTGTGTGAGACCAATGTATTAGAGATCAACATGAGAATTGAGAATTTGGTTTGCCTGGTGAACTTATTTGGAATACTTTCGTGTAGTTGCTTCCTACCAATATATATATATATTTTTGTGACGATGAACATAATGTTTTTTGTTGCGGTTGAGAGATTAGCTTTTTACAGCTTATTAACTCATTGCAGGTTATTTAAAGCCAGAAAATATGTTAGATCGTAGGAATTGTTGTGGGGGGGAGATTATGATTTAACAACACAAGTCTTGCTAATTAAGCCTTAGCTGACGAAAAGACATGAATTCATACCTTTGCCAAGGTCACGTGCGCGCAAGAGAACACAACGAACCCCAGTTGGACTGAAACTCAGTCCTCTGAATGACAATGCATTTTCCTGTACACATTCCGTACATGTAAGCTAAATATACATAGCATATCCAAGCAGCCACCCATCTTGATACTAACCAGGCTTAATGTTGCTTAATTCATACACTAACCAGTGTTTAACACTGGAACACTGGCCATCAACTAATGTTACACCACTACTAACCATGGGTATATTTATCTAGTTTTGAAAATATCAAAAAAATATTAAATTTAGATCTTTATTTGAAATATTTTACATGCAGGCACTTCAAAATTTGTACTTTAAGTTAACATTAATAGGAACTGAAAAACATATTATTTAGGTTAGAAAATCAGAGACTGAAAATTTAATTAAATTGTAATTAAAATGGCACATTTACACTGGGTACTATATATACATGGTTAGTGTTCTCAGGTTAAACGTGACATGGCTGTATACCTCTCATGATGATACCTGGAATATGTTGATATTGAATATATATGTTGAAATTCGAACAGTGAAGCAATATGTTGGCAATTTCTGAAAAAACATATTCATAAATCTACACAACCATCGAACGATTGCAGAAATAAAAGTTTTTAGTAAAATCACATATAGCTCTTCCGGTCCATCAGAGATTTGAAAGGATGACATCTATCAATTGAAGAAGTATCTTAACCTGAGTACAAGGATGCCCAACCAGCATGCTCTTGTAAAAATGAAGTGATTATGGTACTTTCATCGTCGAACTGAAGGTACAAGATAGTGTCGGTTATGATGAGAAACTACATCTGACAGCAAGAGCTCTGATTAGGGAATTGGAGTTTGTGAGGTGCCTAGAACAACCAATTAGGGTTTCCCCAGATCCATCCTGAACCAGAGTTAGTAGCATGTGTTAGGATTCCAGCTATTGGCAAATAGTGAACTACCAAATAAAATTAAAACACTATGAAATTATAAATATATTTCATGGTAAAAATAACAACGCATGTTTATATAAAAATTTACTAACAATACATATTTCTTGTAAAATGCTCAAAAATACATTTTTAAAATTAAAGGGCCACCAATATATTTTATAGTATTAAAACAATATCTTGCATTATGAAATGACTAACAACACATCTGTAGTTTTAGGCACACATTTGCGTGAAAATTAATTAAAAATTAATGGCTTCAACAAAATGTATTTTGCTGAAGTCATTAATTTTTTTTTTAAATCTTTAGATTTCCACATTAAATAACCTATAGAGATTGATATATCACTAAACAAATCAACCAACAAAACAGAAAACATGAAAGAAAACATTCATGCCATCAATCCATATAATATTCTACAATTTCTTAATGAAATGTGAAGTAATGAATATGCATACACCTTGGTTCCCCCTCAGAGGAATGTGTTATGTCAGCCATAAATACAGACGAAGGCGAGGACGTCCATAGGTCTACTATTACTACTAGAGGTCTACCGCTAGAGGGTTACTACTATTGGTCTACGACTATTGACTACGCCTATGCTTCAGGATACTGCATACAATGAGAACCGTCCATTAAGTCTACATGCTAGAGTGCTCTCCTTGGTTACATTTGCTTAAGCCACTTAGTAACCTCGAATCAGGTATATATCCTTTTCCAGAACATATTGAAATGAAACTGTATTTCAAAATATAACTTCAACAAAACTACAACATAAAAGCCCCATATCACCACATCTTGTAATCCTGTACACCCAAACATGTATATGCATAAAAGCTGAAGGATTACTGTCACATCACATTGATTTACCAGTTCTCATACAATCACCAAGTTAAGCAGCGTCAAGCCTGGTCAGTACCTAGATGGGCGATCGCTTGAAAATAGTAGGTGCTGTAGGCTTTGATGTACAGGTGGTGTAATGGATAATGGTTTGGAATTGTTAATCAGAGAGCTGAGTTCCAATTCCAGTCTGATACACTACACCCAATTACGCACAAATACCCTTGGCAAAGGTATGGATCCGCCTCTTCTCCTCCCAGCCATGGGTTAATTATTAAGACTTTTATCACTAAAACTATTATTATCCAAAAATAAATAATATTATATTGAAAATCAGCTATTAAGAAATGTCTTTTTGTTTATCTGATATTGTCTCCCATGATATACAAGGCCATAATACAAACAGTAATAATGATGTGCAAATATTTAAATGCTTACAAAGTATAAATAAAAAGATGGGCCGAAACTGATAATAATAGAAATGGAAGTGTCAAATGACTGATTCTCTGTACTGCTCTAGTATGTACCTGACTTCTCCTGCTTATCCTCCACCTTTACAAGAGCCAAATTATGCCAAAAATTGAATACTACTACCATATTTGGGCAGGAGCTACCCAGTATTTCTACTCTTGTTTGAGTCCTAAAGTCTCTACACAGCATTGTGGATGATAATCTCTTTCCTAGAGATAAAATGTTGCAAGCTTCTTTCTATTCTATCGCTATTTCCATGGAATGTTTTCAGAAAAACTGAATTCCTGAATTCTACTAGTTCTAACCTTCAAAGCTTAGACCCATGAAGGCCATGTTCATTCTCTTCATGTTCCACTTGAAGAATTTTTTAAAATGAACCACTGCTTTGTAGCACCAGTTCCGAAGAGGGTGCTTCCTCAATCATTACAACCTTAACTGATTCAAGTCTGACATTAACTGTTGTCTTCTCTGCATATCCTCATACAGACTGTGCCTCTTAACTCTGACTCTGTAACCACTCTACCTAGAGTGGCTCTTGTGCCTTGTACAAGGTGAACATTATTGGTAAAAGTGCAAATGAAATAGGCTAAATTCAAAACACAATTTAGATATATTGGATGTTCCAATTGAAATGTTGAGCATCTCTGTATCTGTAACATTTCAATGTAAATGGTAACTGGTATTTTTATATTTTCCACCTGTTTTTTCTCTTTTATATATTATAGAATCAATTCGATCTATAAAATTGTTACTTTGTTTCAGGAAGTTCCTTGTTGGTGGGAAATATCACTACACAGTTTTGTCATATCATTTGGTCACTAATATCCTTACACACACAGGCTATTGCACTCTTTCTTGACATATGCTAAATTCTACAATTTTATGTATTTCAATAGATGTTATTGAATTTATATTATTTTTTATCATCTACGTGTGTGTGTGTGTGTGTGTGTGTGATGCAGTGGATAAATTATTATATAAATTATGTAAAAAAGGAAAATAGCACTCACATCTGATTTTAACACATATTTACAAAAGTTGCACAAAAATGTCTTAGACTAGTAAAGAGTAAATTTATTCAATAAAATTTCCATGGCCTCAAGATGATTTTGTAAATCTCCTGAAACTCTTCTGGATGGTCTCATTGTTTAAGTTGATGAATGAAGCTGTAATTCTTGCCTTGAGTTCATCTTTGGTGTTACAGAGAGTTATGTTGGTCTCCCATTCAACTGTGTCCTACACTTAATAATCGAGGTGGTTGCAGTCTGGGAAGTTAGATAGCCAGTTGTAAGTGGTGATGTGATTGCAGAAATTGAGTTGGTTCTCCTGTGCTGTGTGGCATGGTACAGAGTCCTGTTGCTAGACATAGGGTTTTCCAGGAACCACACTCTTAGATCCAGGGTAGCATAATCTCTTCAAAACACATGATGTAGGCTTTTGTGTTGAATCTGAGGCCCTGTAGGAAGGTGAATGGATGCATAGCATTGCTATCACTAGTGATCACTCTCAGTGCCTTTGTAATCACAATTAGACTCATCTAACTCTTTTTGGATCCACTGCACTGTCCTCAGAGTGACACCCAAACACTCCGAGATGATTGTATTGGAGACTCTGGTGTGAATTCCAAGCAGTACAGCGGTACAATTTCTGGAAAAGCAAATTGTGTCATGATTTTCTTTTGTATAAAAAAAAAAAAAATAACATGCATGTACAAAATTAAATTATAAAATGGGAACAATTCACTCATTACACCTATATATATATATATATATATATGAATCAGAAGTTATAGTTATTGCTTGTATTATTCATTAATCTCTATAGGAAAAGTTGTCTTATTTTATCACCACACCCATCTAAATGTTAATTCAGGGTGTATCAGAAACACCTCAATATATAATGGTAAAAATTAGCTAGATGAAGGTACTATTGCCACAAATGTTGAATATTTACTGACCAACATGAAAAGTCGGATAGATTTATACTTTAAGAGAATATTGGACATTACCCTGATTCAATGTTCTTATAATCATCACTAATCTTTGTAGGACCATGCAGATCCTCTTTCAACATTGCAAAAGTTTAGCATAGTCGTAAAATAAAAAGTATTATAAAGTACCTGTGCTTATTTTAATAGCAATGTAAATACACAACTGTAGGTTTGGAACCAAGACTTACGTGTTGTATCGGTCTTTTAGTTCTTTAAAATAATAGTTTATTTGAGTCAGAATAAAGCAATATGTGGCAAGGACAGTTCCTGTCGAGTAACAGCTATGTTTGCCTCACAGCTAAGCGGTATACATAACTTTAAGCAGCTAATTTGGTTTTAGTTATTTTGTCTTGTTGCGTTAAATGATGCCTTTATGAGTAAAATGGGGCCAGATCATTTCCGAAGCAACACGTCTTGTGGGATACCTACTTTGGAGTAAACTGTTACTAGAATAAATAAAAATTCTATGAGATAGACTGTTGTTGCTGGAACACAAGCCGTGCCGGAATTGCCAGGTGTTATTTCTGGCTGAGGAAATCTCATTCCTCCCTATTGGAATGGACAGTAACATTATTATTTTGTATTCAGAAATCATTATGAAAAGTGAAGAAAAATAAAAAAAGCATTTTGGAGAAGAAAAAAAAACTGTTTAAAATTACAAGTAGTTAGAGATTCTAAGTCTATATCACAACCAGGAAATTTATCTTTTTAGAACTAGTCTTGAGATCAGATGTCTCTTACATCAGTGCTTAATATCAGAATATGAAGTTATTACTGTTAATGCTTTAAAAGATATTACTCTCTCCTTTATTCAAAATAGGCCTGGAAAATGTAACCCTCACAAGACACATTGAAGCTAAGAAAAGCAGAGAAAAACATCAAGTATCCTATTTGACATTTTTGAATAAGTGAATGGCACAATGAGGATTATAAAGACATTACAGATTTGTAAAAGGACAGGAGTTAGAGCATCAAAAGATAGGAAGTTGTGAAGAACTATGGTCACTGATGTGTTGAAAATGTGTGTGAAAGAAAAATGATAAAAAAATGCATTTACTTTTACAAGCAAGTATTTTCTTCAACATAATCTCCTTCCTTGTCAGAGCACTTAATTCATCAGTGAATACTTATTAAATATGAAGGGAAAATATGAAACCTTCAGGAAAACATCTTAGTTAATTGAGACTTTGAAATTTGAAAGCTTTAGGACCATCTTCGTAAATTACTTTCTCTTTTAGTTAAAGTAGGGTTTTTAAATCAAAATTATGGTCAGACTCATTATGCAAGCAAAGTGATTCACTTGCTACCTCATCAACAGTAAATTTATATCAAAATTCTTACAATATTTCACCTTTCTTAGCTGATTTACTATTATTACCATGTGGTATATTTAACAACAAAAGTGATAAACATGTAAACAGAAGGAAACTAAATTAAATCATTTAAACTATATACCCAAAACACATTACTTTTAATTTGATTTAAAATTCTCAGCATCTTCTCTCCTCTATGCACATGTGTAATCGCAATGCAAATATCACTTTACTCTAATGAAGTCCGAAAGGATGAAATGTATTACACAAAAGTTTTTTCCACTTTTTCATAGATTTTCCTAAAATAGTTCTTGATATGTAATTTAGTTGTAATTTTCCCCTATCTTGATAAAAAAAATGGATAATATTCTTACAGATAGAAATGACTACTGCAGTTTTATTGAAGAATGCTTATAATATCATGGACAAAACACATGAGAAATAAAGAAGCTTGAAAGAGATAGCTAACACTTCTGTGACATTTAATGAGGAGGTTAATACTCACAAGGTATATTGAAGGCAAGAGAATCAGTGGAAAACAGCAAGTAACCTACCTGACGTGTTTGAGTACATGAATGGCAGAACAAGGACTACAAAGGCAAAATGAACAGGAGTTTCTTAAAGTATCATAAAAGACAAGAAGTTGTGGAAAGCCATGGTCACCCACATCTTGAAGGAAGATGGTATCTACAAGAACAATATTTGAACATTCACTCTCCCTAGCTGCAAAAAAAAAGCAAACATACACAGTGTAGTTTCCTCTTGTTTGTTTGTTAGTGACTGTATATGGTGAAAATACATTGCTCTCAAGTAAACAGTACATTATGATTACTTCTCAAATCAAAATCAGTGAATATGTTATCATTCTTTCACATTTAATACAATTAACTACCTCAAGTATGTATGCAGATCTAAGCAGGTGAAAGGAGGTATGAAAACATAAAAATGGTTGAATTATTTTTCATTTTCTCCTCTATACTAGTTTTGTATCATTGAGTAACAAACAGAACCCCACCTGTTTCATGTTATGCATGCATGTGAGAAAGACGGATATTAAGAGAGATGTAGAGTATGAGAACAAACATAGACTATACAAAGACACACAAAACAAATAAGAAAATGAGGATCCAAGAGAAAAGAATTAAGCAGACATATCTTCAGCTGCCGTCATCGGCATGCTATTGCAGATTGTAACAACAAAGTCACTCAAGCAATGAACACCTCTGACTTGTGTGTGCTTTGAAAAAGAATGAGATGAACAAAGAATGAGAGCAGCAAGAAAGACTGGATGATAAAAAGGGAAAAAGTGGATTAAAGAAAGAAAGAGAAGACCAGGATTATGTGAAGATAAAAAGGTTAAAAAAAAAACAAAAAGCAGTTGAAATGAAACAAAAATGATAAATCGTGGTAAAATAAGAAAAACTTGGAGGCAAAAAAAATCTTTTGGATCAAAAAACAAGAAGTAAAAATTTTAAAGTTAAAAAACATAAAATGACTGAGAAAGTAATTGAATGAAAAAATGAAATAGTAAATATTTTAAAAAATGCATCAAATGGTAGAAAAAAAGAATTAAAAAGAAAATAATGCAAAAAAGGTACATTCAGAATACAGCCTCAGTCTTAAACAAGGTTTTTTTTATATTTTGTTGTATAGATTCTGTTGGCTTATGGAGCCAGCCTGGTAGACTTTAATGTTGAAATATTGGATGATGACGTTAATGCTGAGCTGGGAATGGATCTTCCACCTATCCTTACTACCATCGTCTCTCTCTCTCTCTTTCCCCCCACCCATTTTTTTTCTCACAATGATGCACTGCATACTTGCTCCTTCTCTTCTGGATAGATCTGGGTTTGACGTCAGCACCCTCTACTAGCGTATTGATTTAATACAAACCAACTGGCAAAACAGGGAATCAGGTTTAGTCTTGCGTGGCATTCCTGAACACAGATAAGGATAGATGAGTGCACCCTCATTTACTCCATCTCTCTTCCCTGTATGCACTAGCCAACATTTTTCTTATACACACAAACATTTGCATATGTACTTACACTTTTGCTTTTCTTGTCTTCCATTTTCTTTTTCATTATCTATCAAATAATTTCTCTCTACATCTACTTTATGAATATAAATGTATGATTCTCTCTCTCTCTCTCTCTCTCTCTCTCTCTCTCTCTCCCCCTCTCTCCCCAAATACAATTGTTTATCTTACGAGTTGACTATCCATTTTTATTTTACATCTTACCTATATTCTCTGTCATCAGGCAGTTAATATTCATTTATCTTTGAAATTGATCTATATTGTCTTTAAAATTAATCAGCTGTCTATCAAACATCTTCCCCCTTTCCCCTACTCCTTTCTTTGTTTATCATGAAGCCTGTATTTGTCATGGCACATGCAAAAAGCGACACTGTTTTAAAGCTATGACAAAACCAGTTGTGATCAGCATGAAATAGGAAATGATTTTTTAACATTATTGGTTTAATTTTGAATACTTCAAATCAGGAATTAATGTGTTCTCCAGATCAGTGTTTCTCATTGTATTCCTGCATGTCATTATTATGACTCTGCCTTAGTTCAGTTTCCCATTTCAGATTTCTTGATTCTATAAACATTGAGCACTTTGGATTTTTATTTAGGTCATTTTTTTTTCTTTTGTTTTTCTTTGTTTTTTGGCAGCTTTAGTATTAGTATTTCTCTCCACTTAGCTCATTATGTGTGTGTGTGTATATATATATATATACACTCCCGATCAAAAATTTAAGACCACTTAAAAATCTTTAAAAAGAAATTTTTTTTTCCAGATAGATTTTAAACTTTTCCCACTTAAGGTTACCAATACTACAATCTAAAAGGTTATGGAAACAAAAAGCTACATTCCAAACATTTTATTTAGAAATTTACATTTTTATAAAATGAGGCGATTTACAGAGTCCTGTTGCTTGACAATCATCACTCAGTGCAGCACTACCTCTTCAAGGCACTGTGGGAAGATGAATGGAGGCATAACATTGCTATCACTAGTGATCACTCCTAGCACATTTGTAATCATCCTCATTAGACTCATCTTTTTTTAAAGACTCTGCACTGTCCTCAGATTGACACCCAAATTTATAAAATGAGGCAATTTACACATAATCAAAATTATAAGACCAGAGACAAAAATTCTACGAAATTGTACAAAAAGTGTATGAAAATATTTAACAACCAAATTTAATAATGAAGTCTACCTCCACTGCTTTTGATGACTTCAAAAATTCTGTCGGGCATGCTAGAAATAAGCGTTTCCATTAAGGTGTGGGGATGTTGCTCCAGCTTCTGAAGATGGCTTCACAAAGTTCATTTTTTGTTGAATATTGTTTGCCATTTCAATAAACATCTCTTGTCATCCATCCCCAAACATTTTCCATTGGGTTCAAGTCCGGTGAGCATGCAGGATGTCCCAAGAGATGGACCCCATTTTATTGTAGAAAGGTCAAGGTTCATCTTGCAGCATGGATTGCAGCATTATCCTGTTGGAATAACCATCCATCCCCACACAAACTATGGCCCTCCGTCATCAAAGATGCTTTTTGTAGCATGTTAACACAACCAGCTGCTCTCTGACGACCCTGCATCACCTGGAGCTCCATCGTCCCTCTGTAAGAAAAGGCACCCCATACCATTAGGGACCCTCCACCACTATGACATGCAGAGAAAATTTCAGGAGGCATGTTTTTGTTATACCAATATCGTTGGAAGCTATCAGGACCATCGAGATTGAATTTTTTCTCATCAGAAAACAGGACTTTCTTCCACTTCTCAATGTCCCATGTTTGGTATTCACGACCAAACTTTAAGCGGTCCAACTTGTGACGTGGAAGCAGCCGAGGAATTTGTTTACGATTTTTATTTACCATGCCTTTTTGTCTTCAGTGTTGTCTGATGGTTACGGGACTGCAATCAGCATCTGTGACTGCTTTAATTTGACTAGAAGAAAGTCCCCCGTCTTTCATAGCAACCCGTCTTATTCTCCTACTCAATGCAGGAGAAATTTTTGGGGGCCTACCAGAGGATTTTGCTTTTCCATAATTCTCACTGTTCTTTAGAAAGTTGCAAATCACAGTTTTACTGCGATTTACCTGAGCTGCGATTGCTCGCTGTGACAAATCTTGCTTATGGAATTCTAGAATTCGAGAACGCACAACTTTGGTAAGTTTGCTTGCTTTAGGCATGGTAACACCTTTACGCAGTGATTGCTAATCTCTAACTGAACTAAAAACATTGGAATTGCCATAGATCTAACAATTTATACCCCTGGTCTTGTAATTTTGATCATGTGTAAATCGCCTCATTTTATAAATTTGGGTGTCAATCTGAGGACAGTGCAGAGTCTTTAAAAAAAGACGAGTCTAATGAGGATGATTACAAATGTGCTAGGAGTGATCACTAGTGATAGCAATGTTATGCCTCCATTCATCTTCCCACAGTGCCTTGAAGAGGTAGTGCTGCACTAGTGAAGATTGTCAGGCAACAGGACTCTGCACCATACCACACAAACAGGAGAACCCCGTCACGGCTGTCAAACAATTTCTGTGACCACATCATCCCTTACATCTGGGCATCTAACTCCCCAGACTACAACCACCTTCATTAATGTGTGGGGAACAGTTGAGCAAGAGACCAACAAAACTCTTTGTTAAACACCAAAAATGAACTGAAGTCAAGGATTATGACAGCATTCACGAACAAGGAGACCATCCAGAAGAGTTGCAGAAGAATCTGAAGTCATTTGGAGGCCGTGGTTGAAGCCAATAGCAGTTTTATTTCATAAATTTACTCTTTTAAAAGTAAATATCTAACTGTGGAATATACTTTCATTCGTATTAACCACTTAAATTCTTATTTTATATAATATATGAGCTCTTTCTGCTCTACATCAATGATCTCCCCGATGCCATAACATCCCAAGTAGGCATGTATGCCGATGACACCACAGTTTACTCTCGCCTCAGTCAAAAATCTGGTATGGGCGACAAGGTGAACCTCGCTACCGAGCTTGAAAAGGATCTCCAATCCGTGGTGGATTGGGGTAAGAAATGGCTCGTAAAATTCAATTCTTCCAAAATGAAGCTGCTATAAATTAACCACCATAGACAACCACACCTCCCTCCCATTAGCATGGAACAGGCTTGCCTCCCAGAGAGTAAAACACTACGCCTGCTTGGCCTCACACTCTCAGTGGACCTCAAGTGGAATGACTACATCAAATCCATTACTAAATCCGCTGCAATGAAAGTTGGCTCTCTGTGCAGGGCCCGGAAGTTCTTTCCATCTGAATCTATCCTGCACATATATAAATCTACCATCCGCCTGCTATTCTCCTCGGGGTTCTTGACAAAATACAACTGAGAATCTGTAATGTGATCGATACCGACTTGGCTGAACGCCTGCAGTCACTCTCTCACCGGCGTGACATGGCTTCCCTGTGCTTCTTCTATAAATACTTTCACGGCTTCTGCTCTGATGAACTTAGATCACTGGTGCCCCCTAGGTATGAATTTGCACGAGATACTAGATTAGCAACTAGGTCCCACCCTTTTACAGTGAAACTGATGAAATGTAACCGCAATTTCTACTCCAACAGCTTCTTTTCTCGCACTTCCCGCACTTCCCGCCTGTGGAATTCCTTTCTGCATGCTTGCTTCTCCGACGGCTACAACCTCCAGTAGTTTAAATGTAAGGTCAATAGACACCTCCTAACACACTAACTCGCACCCATTCTCTCAAACACTCTTACTATGTACCTCTTTACTCGTCTATCACCCTCCTTCTGACATTTCCTATATCCAGTCACTCTATGTAACCCCCTGCTCTATAGTGGCAGTGGAATGCCTTGCTTGGGGTGATATATATATAAAGTTTTCATTAAAAATAACAGACAAGGTATTATCATTAAGTTTTTTTATATAATTTATCATCTGTTCTTATGATTTATTTTTCTTTTCAGAACACAAATTATCTTAGAATTGTCCAAAGGTTTTGTACTTTTGAGTGCTTTCAGCTATACTTTAATCATTATCAAGAATTAATTTTATTTTACTTGTAAATAAACATGTGTAAAGTTTACGTATATGTTAAGTTTTGAACATGGTAAGCACATTATTACCTTGTACATAATTGATGCTAGTAAGTATTGGATTTCTCTTTTTTTATTAACAATGCTTCTATTGTTTTTAATCGTCATTTGCATGCAAATGATGCTATAAAATATGTATTATCAATGAGGATATCACGAATAGGTCCTGGAAGATTTCGATGTGTGCTTAAATGGATTGGATGGAATTGTTGTGTGAAGGTGAAACTTCCGCCTAACCTCATTTGAACACACATCAAGATCTTCCAGGACCTACTTGTGATATCCTCATTGATAATACATACATCATTCACATGCAAAAGAAGATTAAAAACAATGGAGGCATTATTAATAAAAATGAGAAATCCTGCACTTAATAATATCAGATATGAACACAGTAACAATGTGCTTACCGTGTTCAGAACTTTACATATGCATGACACTATACACATGAACTTAATACATATTTATTTACAAGTAAAACAAAATTAATTCTTGATAATGGCTAAAAGTATAGCCAAAAGCACTCAAAAGTATGAAACCTTTGGACAATTCTTATATAATTTGTATTCTGAAAAAGAAAAAATCATAAGGACATATGAAAAATTATATAAAAACTTTATAATACCTTGTCAGTCATTTTTAATGAAACCTGCATAAAAGAGATTGTTGCCCAAATACACTATATATATGTGAAGTTGTTGATCATGGCTTTCTGTAATTTCCTGTCTTTTATAACTTAATAACTTCCTTATGTACCTTAAAAATTTCAACTAACTCTTTTTGATGTTAAGTATAATTTTTCTTTTTGTTTCCATTTTCTTTAGAACTTCATTGCTCTCATGTTTGTTCCATGGTATTCTAAACATTCTTCTGTAGAACCATCTTCCTCTTGCTTCAAGTTACTTTTTCATCTATGGGGGGGGGGGGGGATTGTCCATCATTCACGGCCATAAGAAGGCTTATATGATATAACATTTCCATACTGTTTTCTTTTTCCCTTTTTTCACGAATTGCTTAGCTTTTGAAAAGCATCTTTTACTACTCTAGGACACCTTCAGATTTTGATATCACATTCAGATATATAGTATATAGTAATCATTAGAATTGTACATCAGAATGATTGATAGAATATAATGATTCTTTGTGCAATTCTCATTATGGGTGTGCACGAAAATACCCTTTCTTATAACATTAACTTGTTGGTAATAATCTATCTTGACTGACAAATGTAGATTTGTTATCGGTAAAGATAAACTCAAGTTCACTTTTACGTAGGATGAATGGAAAATTCCAGATTCTTCTGTTCTTTTTTTTTTCTTTTTTCCAACCAGAATTTGCTTTTACACTTGTATGTTATTTCAGTTCATGTATCATCTCAATACACAGTTGATTTATTTTTTTTATTTTTTTATTTATTTCCAATATAGATGACTTGCTAGTTTGGATTATAGATCAGTGGTTAGAGCATCAGATTAGAGTTAGGTTATTCATTTCATATAGCTTTCTATACTTTATTGTCAGTGTATTTGGCAGGGGGATATACCATAGGATTGATGGCACATTCATAAAAAATAAAAACAAAAAAGTAACTTTCTTTAAAAGCTCATTAAGATGTGATTTAGCTAAATCCTGTTTTCACAGGCACATGGCTAAACGATTAGAACGTTTACCTTCTGACAGTTAGATCCAGGTTTGAATATGACCATGTTGGTCATTTTGTCAGAAAGGTGACTTCTTGATGTTATCAGCCTGAGAAGCTGATCCCATAATGTTGCACTTTTGGAAAGTGCCTAAAAACACTATATTACTGGTTGACTTTAGTTTTGTGAGTAAAATTAGGTAGATAGAACTATTTGAGAGTTGCTGATGGTTTTGCAAACACAAAATCACAAGTCATTATGACCAAGTGTTTGAAAGCGTCAGATAATGCACTCTCTACCAGAAAGGTGATTTCATGATCAACCTGGGGAAGTGATCCCAAAGTGCTGCATCTTTGGAAAGAAAGTGCCTGAAAAACTATAACACAGGTTGAGTCAAGCCTTGTGTAGATAGAATTATTTGTGAGTTATTGATGGTTTTACAAACACAAAATCACATGTCATTATGACCATGGGTTTGATCACATCAGATAATGTGATCTCTCTCAGAAACTATAAGTAATGTCTGCTCTGCATAATTGCAGTATAAAACATAGGTAGGATCTGTGGGTGATGAACAAACACAAATGTGTCTGAGCAAGTATCTCCATGATTTTGTCTTACTAAACTGTTTGCCACCCATAGCAGTAGTTTGAGAAAGATGGATTCATGCTTTTCCCACAAACATTAGTGTGAAAATGATGGATTCATGCTTTTCCCATAAACATTAGTGTGAAAGTGATGGATTCATGCTTTTCCCACAAACATTAGTGTGAAAGTGATGGATTCATGCTTTTCCCACAAACATTAGTGTGAAAGTGATGGATTCATGCTTTTCCCACAAACATTAGTGTGAAAGTGATGGATTCATGCTTTTCCCACAAACATTAGTGTGAAAGTGATGGATTCATGCTTTTCCCACGAACATTAGTGTGAAAGTGAATGCAACTGTTTAGGCTGGAATTTAAACTCTGCCTAACAATTTCACTTTCCATGACAATAACCGTTTTGCTATTCTTAACAGATGTTGCATAAACTGTACATACAAATGTAACTATTATAGGATACCTCAGCCTTATAATAGTTGCTAGATTTGGATACACATTTCATAAACTTAATTTTTATTACTATGGTGGGACAGAGATGTTACATTTGCATACATATTTCATCGATAAAAATTTGTATTTTTATGTGACCATCTTTTTATGTTAACAATCATCATACAACTATGAATATTAGCAGTTGGCATTAGTATCGGAGATTGAAGAAACCTAGTGCAGCACCCAGACTGCAATACAGCAGACACATGAATGACCTCGACCTGCTGGAAAAATATACAGTGTGAAAAAAAATACAAAGGACAAACCGGAAACGGAAACTCTAAATAGGACACACAAAGAGAAGCATTAGTGTCATCATCAAACAACATTGTCCCAAAGAAAAATGGATTAGAAGGAAAAATGAGTGGCTCACAGATGAGATTCTCAATATGATGCAAAACAGACAGAAAACAATGTCAAGACATGAAGTGGAATACAGAAAACCATACAAAGAAATAAGGAGCAGATGCAAACAGGCTAAGGAAGAATGGCTCAACAACAAATGTGCAGGAATAGAGAGATTGACTGTGACTAATAAAAAAAGACATGGAAAAAAAATAAGAGAACAAGACAAAGGGTATGCTCATCAACAAGATGGATAAAATCTGAGGATGGAATGCTTATATTAGAGAAAGAGAAAATACTTCAGTGATGGGAAGAATATATAGGAGATCTCTTCCATAAGAAGAGAGCAACCAACAATACACAGAAATACCAATGGACTAGAAATATTAAAAACCAAAATGGAAGCTGCACTGACCAAACTGAATAGAAACAAAACAGCAGAACCACATGGCATTGTAATATAGATACTAACAGTCTGAGAGAATTCTGGTGTAGACAAAATTAAAGAAGTAATAAATTAAATCTACAACAGAGGCAATATACCAGAAGTCCTAAGCAGATTGATATTCATAGCACTGCCTAAGAAGCCAAGTGCAAAGGAATATGAACTCCATCGACAATCAGCTTACTCATCATCTGAATTCTGATGAATAGAGTGTGAAGCAGAATCAGGCTAGAGATAGGACAAGAACAATGAGGTTGCATCAAAGACACTGGAATAATGAATGCAATATTTATGCTCAGAATATTATCAGAAAGGGCAATACAAATGCAGAAGGATGTGTTCCTGTGTTTAACAAGTTACGCAAAGGTGTTTGACAAAGCATGCCACAAAGACTTGATAGAGGTACTCAGAAATGTTGACATAGTCAAGAAAGAGTAACCAAGAACCTGTACTGGAAGCAAAACAGATGCATGTGGACAGGAAACCAATTCAGCAGATATACAAAGTTAGAAAAGGGGTGTAAGACAAGTATGTGTCTTCTCATCAGCTCTATTCAGTGAGGCAATTCTGAAAGATCTAAAAATCCTGCCAAGATTCATCATTGGTAGCCATAATCTGAACAATGTAAGATATGCAAATGATACAATGCTGATAGCAGACAGAAAGGAAACTGCAATAACTACAGGATGTAGCTAAAGAAAGTGGAAAGAAAGGACTACATATGAACCACTAAAAATACTGGATGTACTGTCATCAGTAAAAAGAGGAACCCAAAATGCCAGCTACAGGCCGAGGATACTTAAATCAAGCTAGTACAGAAATTTAAGTACCTGAGTAGTGCTTTATCAGAGAATGGAAAGTGTGAAACTGAGGTCCAAAGGTGTATTGGCATGGCCAATGATGTGCTCCAAAAGTTGAGTAGAATATTGATAGGCAGGAAAATTTCATTGGAAACAAAGAAGGTAGTAATGGATTGTTATGTGATGTCTGTCTTTCAAGATGGCAGTAAATACTAGACAATCTTATCAAGAATAAAGGAAAAACTTGAAGCAATTGAAATGTGGCTCTGCAGAAGAATGCTGAGGATACCATGAATCGAACATGTGAGTAACAACAATGTTTTGGAGAGGATGGAAAAGAAAAACTAATACTTAACATCAGGAAGAGACAGCTAGTTTCTGGGACATGAAATAAGGAAGGAGGGCTTGGAGAATCTGATACTCATAGGGTGGATAGAGAGATGGGAAAACAGTGCATGACATACTTGATGGGCTTAAAAAATGGATGGCAGAACAGGGTTTGGGAGTGGGTACAAGGCATAGAAAGATATGGAAGGCCATGATCACCTACATCCTGAAGAGACACGATGCATAGAAGATGATCAGCAAGGGTAAGCCTTCCTTTGCCTCATTTAAGGTTTATACAACTGCTTTGGGATGTTTTACGTGATATCATTTAGAATAGAGAATAATGGCTAGAAAAGATAGAGGAAATTGATTTATTGATAGGTGTCAAGAAAAGAAAACAATTTATGGAAATAAAATGAAACTTTTATATATATATATTTACTAAATTTAGTTTTAGAAAAGTTCACAATAGTGTGTCCTCAAAGAAGTAACCACTTGTAAGAGGAACAGTTGACTATGTCAAAATCAAACAAGTATTTTAATGGATGACAGAAAATGTGATGCTACAATCCAGAGGCACTTTAGAATTTCAAAAAGTGCCTCCCAAAATACTATAAAATTGTTAAAAAAAGAGAAAAAATTAATTGCAAACAAATAAAAGTGCTGAACTACCGTATCATATTATTTTCTCTGTTAGTGAATGCTAAGATATGCGGTTCTAGCAAAGGATCCTGAGAATACTGTGGACAGAGCATATAAGTAATAAAAAAGTTTTAAAGAAAATGAAAACAGAAAGAATTACCATACTTAAGATCAGAAAGAAACTATGAAAATTTGTAGGAAGCTTACTTAGAAATGAAGGCTAAGAAAATTCACCAATTATAAGACAAAACAGTTAGAGAGAAACTACGAGCAACCTATATAATGAATTTGTGCAAATAGATGGCAGAACAGAGTGGTTGGGATAATAAAATGACAAAGATTGCTAAGAGCCAGAAAGGAGAGGAAGTTGTGGAAAGTCATGATCATCTACATCCTTAAGTAACGTAGCAAAGAATGAGTGGGTTATCTGTTGAAATTGATCATGTAAAACTTATGAATTGGCTGACATAGCATGCCAACACTGTACACTTTTTTATTTTTATTAAGCCACTTAGGATTTTAACAAGTATTCATGTTGCTTAACTTTTTCACACGAATTTTTACACAAGTTTCTTAAATTTTTCATGCCAGAATTTAAAAAATTGAAAAGACATTTCAACGTAAGTAAATAAGTGGAATTTGTACGATTCTTGGATACTGCATACAATAATGTATTTTGTAATTCTTTTTGTTCAATTTCACATTTTCCTTTTCTGAGTTGCTTAAGCTGTGTTGACGTCAGTAGCAGAGTTGTTTAAGATTTAGTCAAATTTTAAGATAGATGTTTCTAAGCAATTTGCTTATAAGAAAAAAATGTTGCACTTAACCTCCATTTTGAGGCAGATATAAACTCCAGATATTGATATCATTATTTACTAAAAATAATTTAGTTATTACAAGGCCACAAATATAGAGCACCTAATGAGAATAAGACTTGCTACACTATGGTAATGATCTGTTAGATCAACTTGTTAACCATAACTGAAATGAGGCACTCTTTTATGAATTTTGTTATTATTTACAAAGATTAGTTTGATGGCCATAAGTGTAAGGGGCACTCAGTGAGGATTGAACTCATGGTTCAGTCATAATGATTTGCATGACCAGCTTGCTAGATGTTACATCTTTATAAATAAAAGAAAGAGATGTACTTGAGGAAGTACTACCTGATTCATTTCCTCAAATATGATTCAACATCAATTTTTTTTTTCTTGGTTCAATTCAGAATTTTTCATCACCCCCTTTCATATTGTTAAACATGGCAACTCACATTTTGTAGGATTTGTTAGAAACATATCGACATGTGCTTATGTAGGTATAAATTTATAGATAATGTATAAGAATAGTTTATAAGTTAATATTAAAAAATGTGAACTTATAAATTGAATAGGGGTGATGTAATCTGAACACACACATGCACACAAAGTTATGATTATTTACTATTGTAAGAATAGTATATATATATATATATATACTCTCTATTTTAATAAAGACCATTATGTCTTTACTTTTGTGTGTGTGTGTAACATAGAATATTTGGTATTTAAGTCAGGTAATTTTCAATTAAGACAAACTCAAAAGAATTGAATGTTAAATTTATTTAAACTGTTGTATCATTTGGGTCTGAAGAGCAGCAGGTTTTTGGCTGTGAAATATGTATTATGCATGAAATTGTAGAATATCTAAAAAAAAAAGGTTTCTAGAGTGTGTGTATCTAAACTTATTTATAAATGAAACTTTGTGTGTGTGTCTGTTGCTTACAGACTCCAAAACGGCTGAACCTATTTTCTTGAAAATTTACACAGTTGTACTATAAGCATTTGTGAGTGTTCTTAGCTAGGTTTTTTGACAAGGTACCCCTGATAAATATTGATAATTGAAAAAATTGGGTTATAGAAGGAGTGGTCCAATTTTAATAAGATTTGATACACACATAAACAAAGACATAAGAAATGATATTCAGAAGTTTCAAGGTTGCAGTTCTTACAATAGTGCAGAAAATCGATTTTATATATATATATATATATATATATATATATATATATATAAAAGGCAAGATGTGTGTGTTTGTCTGTTTATCTGCCTGTATGTCTGTATTTTTTTCAGCCCTTTTATTTTAGTTTTTGCTTCAGGTTTGGCTCTAAGTAGATATAATTGTAGTTCTTAGTCTCAGCCATGATATCATTTACTTAGAGGACTTATTTAGCCTTCAAAATTCAGTTTACGACGAAAAAACTTATTTGATATCGATAGCAGGAAATCAAAATTTGACTTACATCCATTCATTTTTCTTTCAGTCTACAGTTTTGCTTTAACTGGAAACAACTATTGCTTTTTAGTCTTTTGTGCCAACATCCAAAGAGTCTGAGCTCCAGGACCATGGATTAGTTTTAAAGCTTTCATTACACCCGAGCAACACCGGGCTATACTGCTCGTATATATATTCTAAGAAAGTGAAAGACCAGGTAGATTAAAAGCCACATTTCAAGCATTTACTTTTATCAAGAATGCTCAATACAAATT
Source organism: Ascarosepion bandense (assembly GCA_037127315.1). Lineage (NCBI taxonomy): Eukaryota > Metazoa > Mollusca > Cephalopoda > Sepiida > Sepiidae > Ascarosepion > Ascarosepion bandense. The sequence goes on along the minus strand of JBBBDQ010000387.1, from coordinate 1,457,089 downwards.
AGAGCTTAATATTGTCATTTTTTTTATTTCAGTGTTTTATAAAAGCATTATATCACTACACAAACATTTTTATGATTATTTAAAAACTGAAGGGGTATTAGTAGAAGGGGTAGATAGAGAATATGCTTGTAGGTGTATCAATATTGTTCAATCAAAAACGAGAATTGGGTAACTATAGAGTTGAAGATTTGGATCACAAAAGGAAGTAGAATTGTCAAGGCATGTCACTTTCTAATTTCAAATTAAAAAAAACGTTTAACCTGCTGTTAAAAATTATTGTCTACCCATTTAAATAATGTAGAGTCCCACTATATATCTTCCCTAGACAAAATTAAAAAGTGACATGCCTTGACACCAGACAATTCAACTTCCTTTCATGACCCAAATCTTCAACTTTATAGTTAACACATCATTGAATAACTCTCGGTCTTAACTAATAAAACAACAACTTTTAGGCAAAATTCAACTTTATTCATCAACATAGTCTCCTGGAGAATAGGGTGGATGTGGAAACAATTTGAACTGTAATTCATGTAGTTTTGCCATTTTTATGATCAACTTGAAACACAGTGTGTTATCTTGATGAAAGATCACTTTTTCTTCATTTGTAACTGTTTTTGGTTATTTCTTCTATCAAATGCACCAATAATTCTATATAATGTTCACTATTGATGGTTCTTCCTTTCTCAAGGTAATCAATGAACAAAATACCTTGCGCATCCCAAAATACAGAGACCAAAACCTTGCCTACTGATGTTTGCATTTTTGGTCGCTTTGGACAGCTTTCACCTGCTGCTGTCCACTTAACTGACTCTCGATTTGACTCCAAAGTGAAGTGGTGGATCCATGTTTCATTCATGGTCACATATTTATGCAAAAACTCCTTGTTGCGTTAAACCAGTTGCAAACCACACTCTGAATTGTCAATGCGTTTTTGTTTTTGATCGTCTGTGAGCCAATGCGGCACACACTTTGCAAACAGCCTTCTCATTGACAAATGTTCATTGAAAAATGGTGAATACACTGCCTTCTGATATGCTCAACTCCTCTGCTATCCCATGCAACTTCAATTCACGATCAGCCAAAACAAGTTTGTGGCTTTTTTTTTGCTTTTTTTTTTCAAGACAGCTGCTGATTTCAGGTGCTCTGAGCATTCAGTATCATTTGTGTCTGTACAACCATGTTAATATCAGCATATCACCTCTTAACTGTTATTTCCAATGGAGCAGAGTCTAAATAGCACTTATCAAGCCATTGCTTTGCTTGAACAGTATTTTTTCCCATCAGAAAGCAATGCTTTATCAACACACAAAATTCAGATTTTTTTAATGTTTTGAAAATTTGCAAGGGTAACTTCATTTAAATATTGTAATTTGTAAACTACTAATCCAATTGGGCCCAAATTTTGTCATGTGCCATTTGAAGATTAGTACTTCATAAAAATCATATGGATTTTTTGTTAGTAGCGTCATCTATATGTCAGGCTTGGGACTTAGAGTGATTTGTTACCCAATTCTTATTTTTGATTGAACAATATAGACATACCTAAAAACATATTTTCTATCTAACCTTTCACTACTATCCCTTCAGAGTCTAAATAACCATGAATTTATCTTGTATTTTCTAAATAAATCATTTTCCCAATTTGTTTTAAACTATCACCTGAAGAAGAACAGTATTTTTCTAAAACATGAAAATTTTTGTGTAGTGATATTGTAATAAAAAAATTACTATATATATAATCCTTCTGTCATACTCAGTAGGGATAGCCTGTGAGGAAACAACTAATAATTCAATCAAATATTTTGTCGACAGGGGTACACTCATATATAAATAAAAGTAGACATTGCGGTCAACACCCAGAGGCAACAGTATCTTTCATGTTAAATGCAATTGCCAATATATATAAAACAGGCTGTCACTGCTCGGTGTCGATCTCAATGTCCACTTTTATATTTACATATGCTCTATCTCTGATATTGAGCATTGAATATACACCTTAAAAATATGTGAATATGTGTGTGATAAAATATATATAAAACTGATTATTCAAGTGAAATCTGTTTCCTCTTCAGTGTACGATTATGGAAAATCAACCTGGATGCCTTATGACGTATTTAGATAATATAATGCCTGATTGAATAGCTATACTATACATTTATCACTGAATGCTACATTTGTGTTTGTCCTGGGGAGCTTATTTCCCCACCTCTTAGTAAAATTGCTTTATTATATCAATGAATGGAAGAGGTCATCTCAAAGTATTCTGTTCGCTATTGCTTTGTGGGCAGCATAGTTGCTGCATAGCTGGAAAAACAAATTCGGTATACTCTGCCAGGTAGAAAAGGAAACACAAATGAATAAATAAGTAAATAAAATGTAGCATTGAAAATTGTAGTTCTTTATTGGGTATTTCCTTTGTACACCTCCACCCCAAACACAATTGCTTGTTTTCTTTGATTTTATTATCAGCATCTTCATCTTTCTCCTAACTTCTTTCTTTTTATTTTCTTTCATCACTTTTCAACCTTCTTTCTTTTTATCCACTTCACATTGTTAGATTTCTTATCTTGGCTTTCACTCTACTTTCTTTCTTTCTTCTGATACTTTTTTCTCTTTTTCATTATCACTTCATCTCTTCTTTGTTGTACTTCTCTTTTTCAGATTCTTCCTCATTCTTCTTAGAATAATTTTCCTACTACTAGTAATAATAATAATCATTATTATTAAATCTGCTCACAATGTGTTTCAATAAAGAGAAGCTAAATTGGAATTCTTCAAATATAGAAGCTACTAAATTGATGCGGCAGTTGAATTCAACAGAATTTAGGACTAAATAAAAACCAAGTTAGTTGTGAAGATTCATTGCATCTATGCTTTCAAATCATAATCTATTCTTAGACAGCAAATGTGTTTTCAGTATACTCTTATAAACTGGGAAAAAACATTGAAGAATTAAAAGTACTGTCATTTAGATAAAGAAATGCTAAAGTAAATATTTTGATTCGTGATAATGCTTTCGTCTGGCCTCTGTTTTAAGATAAGCCTTTATTTGAATTTACTTTCAAGAACTTCTGTGATATGAAAAAAGCTAATCCTTTCAAACGTGAGTTGAATCTTTCAACTGATAAACCTATTCTAAATTTGAACTTGGCATTAGATTATATTTGCTTGGGCTTCTGCCTTTAAATACCATGTTGTATATAAAAAGAGTAAATTACTTTTTAAATAGAACAAGACGGCAACCATTATAAACCAGATGTTTTGAAAGTATAACTCTTCTGCTTGCATCCGACCATACTGCACCAAAGTGCTAAAAGATAGTCCAGCTTTACCCTTGGCATTGACACAACACAGGGAACAACAGTTACTGGTTATAAACTACTGCTTGATAGGTGTAGGGCACAGTGCCAAGGGTCATTCTTGTTGGTAGGAGAGATTCTGATCAAATCTCACTGTACAGTTACCATCCGCCTCAAGCTGAGCAGCCCTCTGCCAGTAAGGTGTTGTCCTGCCACAGTCTGCGTTTTTTATTGGGTGCTTGGAGATTAGGAGACATCCGATTAGTAGACCATAACATTTACATCATGCAACAACAAGAAATCTCTAAAACTAGGCTGTTGGAACATCTGGACTATGCTGACTGGCCTATCTGAAGATCTCTGGGATATCAGTGATGAGCTTAAGAAACTTCATGTGGGCATTGCTACACTGTAGGAAACACATCTGGCAGACTCTGGATCACTGAAGGAGAGGGACTGCATGTTCTTCTGGCAGGGAAAGAGATTGAACGAACTTCACCAACATAGTGTGAGCTATGCAGTTAAGAACAGCCTCCTGAATATGGTGGGAACTGTTCTGAGCAACTTTTCACTCTTCGCTTCAATACTACAGCAGGTCCTGTTACCCTTGTCAGCATATATACCCCGACACTCTCTGTCACATCAGACTCCAAGCTTGCAGCCATCAGCAGCAGCATCCCTAACAAGGATGAGCTTGTTCTCCTGGGTGATTTCAATGCCAGATTGGGTGTTGATCACAACTCATGGCCCATGTTTGTTGTCGGCAAGATGAATAACAATGGCCAGAGACTACTCGAGTTATGCACATGCTACAACCTGTGCATAGACAACTCCTTCTAGACCAAGCCCCAGCTCAAGTTTTTTGGCAACACCCATGCTCAGGGTACTGGCACCAGTTAGATTTAATCCTTGTCAGACGAACGACCATGAAGAATGTTCTTCACACTCGCTCTTATCACAGCACAGACTGTGACACAGACCACTTCTTAGTGTGCTGCATGATCAAGCTCCAGCTGAAGAGATTACATCATGGCAAGAAGCAAGGGAATCCTCACATTGATGTCAGCAAGATTAGACAACTTGTGGAGCAGTTTACTGAGAGATTTGAAAACCTCACAAACCAAGGACACTGCCACAGAGAAATTGAGCTACTTTACGCCATGCACCACACTACCTTGGCCACCTTTAGAAGAAAGACCTTGAAGTCACATATAACTGGTTTGAGTCAAAGTCCTCCAATATGACTCATCATTAAAGCCAAGTGCACTGCTCTAGCGAAGTACAAACAGTCACCCAATGAGTGAAAGCTACAAAGCTCAGCGGACTGCCAGACGCTGCACCAATGAGTACTGGACAGAGATCAGTGAAAAAGTTCAGACAGCAGCAATCACAGGGAATATCAGAGGAATGTATGATGACATCAAGGCAGCAATGGGACCAGTGCAGAACATGACAGTTCCTCCATAAATCCACCACTGGGATAGCCATGACAGACAAAGAACAACAGATGGAGAGATGGGTGGTACACTATTCCAACTTCTACTGCCTATTTGTCATGGACGAGCTCAACACTAGAGGAACTCAGCAAGGCCATCAACAGCTTGGCCACAGGGAAAGCCCCAGGCATTGATGGAATTCCCCCTGATCTTATCAAGCACTGCAAAACTATTCTATTGCTTCCTCTGCATAAAGTCCTCTTCCAGTGCTGGAAAGAAAGGGCTGTACCACAGAACATGAGGGATGTTATGATCACCACCCTCTACAAGAACAAAGGCAAGAAAATCAACTGCAACAATTACAGAGGCATCTCTCTACTCAGCGTCAAAGTCTTTGCTCAGATCATCTTGTTTCTTCTGTAGAAACTTGCCAAGCGTGTTTACCCAGAGTCACAGTGCACCTTTTGATCAGAATGATTAACAGTAGACATGATCTTCTTCACTCCAGGAGAAGTGCAGAGAACAGCAGATGCCCTTGTACATTGCTTTCATTGATCTGATGAAAGCATTCAAGCCTCTTCAGAATACTGTCTAAGATTGGCTGTCCACCTAAGCTACAGAGCTTAAGTTCTTTCATAATGACATGTGGGTGACTGTGCAGTTCAACGGCAGCACCTCAGAGCCCTTCAACATCTGCAGTGGGGTCAAACAGAGTTTTCCTCGCTCCTACTCTCTTCAGAATCTTCTTCGTGCTGCTTCTGAAGTATGCATTCGGCACATCATCAGAAGGAAGTTATCAGCATATGAGATCAGATGGCAGGCTTTTCAAACCTGCCCATTTCAGATTTAGAACCAAAGTACAAAAAGTCCTTATCAAAGACATGTTATTTGCTGATGATACGGCATTAACATCCAACACCCAGCGTGAACTTCAATCACTTATAGATCATCTCTCTCTCAGGCCTACAAAGACTTTGGGTTGACCATTAGCTTCAAAGAAAAACAAGTGTCTTGGGTCTAGGTACTGCAGCAGCACCAACAGTCATCACCATCAATGACTGAGCTGGATGCAGCCCATCAGATTACCTACCTTGGCTCCACCATCACTCACAACCTCTCTCTGGACATAGAGCTTGACAAGAGAATTAGGAAGGCAGCCACAACTCTTGCATGCCTCACAACATGTGTTTGGACCAACTCCAAGTTGACAGTGAAGACAAAGATGGCAGTGTACAATACCTGTGTCATGGCAGCAAGACATGGACCACATATGCCAGGCCAGAGAGGCGTCTGAACACCTTCCATATGAGAAGAATCTGCCACATATTGGGAAGCTCATGGCAAGACAAGGTACCCAACACTGAGGTTCTGTCTCTGGCGAGTCTGCCCACCATGTTCACACTCCTTAAACAGCTCAGATTTCACTGGTTAGGCCATGTACACCACATGCCGACAGTCACCACCTAAAAGACCTCCTGTATAGAGAGCTGGCCTCTGGAAGAAGATACACTGGGCGGCCACAGCTGTGGTATTGTGACCTTGTAAAACATGCCATGAAGGCTGTGGGCATCAATACAGAATCATGGGAGAGCGTGGCAGTCAACTGATCCAAGTGGAGAGAAACCCTGGCCAAACAACTCATATTAGGAGAGGATCAGCTGACGTAAGCCGCCATGTAAAGGCGAGTTCGCAGAAAGCAAAGTGACAGCTCCTGCATAGCAGAAACAGAACATAAATACAGTGTCTGCAAAAGGGACTGTCACAGATGCTAATGATTCAGCCAAGCAGACAACTAGGATGCTACCCATGGTCAACCCTGACCAACAGAAGCCTACTGAATAGATATTCTTGATTTTTTTTTTTAAATATAGATTAGTATATTTTCATCATTTCTGAAATTTCTATAAAACCCTTGATATTGTTAACTTAATATAAGCAGTTACATATGACAAGCCACAAACTATGCTCATGCTGTGTTGACTGAGCCTAGTACAAGTCGACTGCACACCCAGTAGAAGTCAAGTATAAGATGCGAGCTATGTTTATCTGCAGGGGCAAGTGCAAGCAAAGTCATGTTTTCCTCACAAAGCCAAACATAATAAAACCCTTACAGACATACAACCCAACAAAAGCTTGTCATAAAATCCTCAAACTCAACCAATATTTATTTCTTTAGAAGGAAAAAACATTTTGATTTCATATTTCTTTCCTTTGTGTAAGGTCAACACACCACTTGCAAACACCAGGTACTACAAACAACCTCCTACAGTTTGAAATGTTTAAACTTTGAATAAACCACAAAGTGTTGATAAATCATAAAAAAAACAAATCCTTTGCAGGAATCTATGCAAAACAAACAAGAGCAGTTGTTAGAGTGCAATAAGTCTTCTGTATCTGTTCAATCCTTGCTTGGTACTCTCAAAATCAGTCCTGGTACCAAATATCTGAACTATATACTCATAGTGGCCTAAATAATCTCATTAGCAAAATCACTTCTCACTTAATGCTCCATTAAAATGACCTTTTGTCAGACTTAGCTTTATTTAACATGAAGAAAGTGAATAGAGGATAGTAATTATGTTAATTACAAAAACTATTGAAACATGACTAAATTACATCACATTGAAACACCAGTTTCAATACGATCCCCAAAGTTAAGCAACATTGAGACTGGTCAGTACCTAAATGAGTGACCACCTTGGAATACTTGGTAGTGTAATGAATAATGACTTTGAATTGTTTATCAAAGAGCTGAGTTCAAATTCCAGTTGTGTTCATTATATTCTCTTACTTGCAACTACTCTTGTGAATAGTGTGAATCCACATCTTATCGTTCAGCTATTGGTTAATTAGTAAAAACCATTATTATTTTAAAAACTGCTTACACTCTAAAAATATTCTCTGGCTTTATATAACCTGCAAAAGGTTGATAAGCCATAGAAAACGAATCAATCAATCACTCACTCACTCAAAATATGACTGCAAAATGTAAGTACTTTTGCAATTGCATTAGTTATATATTCTTTGTAAATAATCAGATTTCTATCTGCAATTAACTCTATTATCATTCCCAAAGAAAGAATTGCTGTTTAAATCATTAAAATGTAAAGATATTCCAAGAAAGTTAAAATGGAATAAACAAAATAAAAATCAATATACAAGCTACATTCATGATACAATCCGTCCATATGGTAATACTAAGTATGTTTGTTTGTTACCATCAGGTAATGCCTTCTGTTACCATAATAATGAAATATCTCATCACCAAGAATGAAAAATCAGGCTGAAGTATTCTTATGGAATAGCTGTAAAATCAAAATGAGAATCTTATTAATGGTGCCAACAGGTTTTCCAAGTCTTTTAACAATGCAGTGTAAATCAGTCATTGATCCAGACTTTGTTTCAATGATGTTTTATTGCATTTAAACTGCACATGGCACAATTGATATCAATATTTCTAAATTAAGCAGTGCATTGCCAGATTTTTTGTGCATATAAATCAGTAAAGTCAGCTTCAATGCAAATGCAGTGATTTTATTGGCAATATACAAATGGAGATAGCTACAGAGTATGCCAAGAGCCATCAGAGATCAATTAAAAAGTCATTAATTTGTTTGATTGCTTCTCTTCTGCATACAATTGATCAGTCAAAATCGATTGATTACTTTTCACAACCAAAAGAAAGATAAGATGCTATGGTTAATGTATTTCTCTTTTTATGGTTACAAGTATTTTTTTCTTTTCATTGCATCTACAAATATAGAGAGAGAACAAGTATATGATGCTGACTTGTTTAAATTTTTTAGAAGTGTTTTCATTATTAATTCTTGACTTGTTTATCTTGTTATTACTTTTTCTTTAAATGTTCGATTCTTAACATTCTGTAACCATGAGGTTAGCAGCAGGGATCAGAAACGATGTAACCTTCAAACCAAAATATTTTGAAATTGCATTCCATATCCTTGGAAACTCATTTAATATGGGCATCACTTTACCAATATGGGCATGGAGACCAGCTAGCAGGAAAAATTCAATTCTAGGCAATATATGATCTTGGATTTTATCATGCATGTCAATGTTTTTACATGGATACATATTTCCTGTATATTTTTATTAGAATAAATATATTATACTCCATCCACCCTTCATCACATGGATGTGTGCATAAGGTAGTTGTTATTGGTATAGAAAATGGAATTAGTTTGCTAAGTACAAATTCTGATCATGGCCATTGCATTCACTTTCATATCCTGAGGAAGGTATGAATCTGTTTCTTTTTCATGCAGCTATGGGCTAAATATCAGGGAAGACTGACTTTTCTTTCTTCACAACCAGTCTTGGGGAAGGGATAACTCTGAATTCAAACTTTGTGGTGAATCTGCTGCCTTTTACTCCACGAGTGAGAAGAAATCTTTCTTCTTTTGTTTTTTACTCTATTGTTCACCTAATACAAGGCCCAAGAGCCACAAGATATATGATGACTGAATGGAGTTGTTTTATATATATAAGAAATATAGTTTATGAGGATATGTGGGCTAGATAACAGTTGATCCTAGATTCAGAGATAAACAGTGTAGTGATTGGAGAATCATCCTCTTGGGAGTTTATTTTACAAAGTAACTATTCTTGGGAAAAAAGCTGTCCAAATAGAACTTCCTTCTTAATGATGGCATACGAAAGAAATGGTTCGCCCCTGCGTACATGAAATGGTGGGACTTACCAGTAAAGCTGATAGAATTAGGGAAGTGTTGTATTGCCAAGATCGCAGTATAATACCTGGGGATCTGAAATATCTACAGTCCAATATCTGTGCTAATGGATATTAAGTACAAACAAGACAAACACAGATAAAACAGAACAACAATAATTAGAATAGAGGCGAGGTTAAGTTGTTAGAGTCACAGAGAGCACAGTCCAATAATAATCATCAATGACACTCCGAGTTCCTGACTGGTATTAATCTTTATTTATCTAGTTATTTTGACCAACAGACCATTCCATCTTTGAGAGTGCTAGAGGGGTGTCAGCTACTCTACATCAGCATATTTTGCATGGAAATATCAATAGAGAAGCAAAATGTCTGCAATGTTAGATACATATGAAAGGAGCTGAAGTTGAAAAATAATTTAGCACTTTTTCATTTTTGCTTTTGAAGAAGGTTGGAAAATAACAACTGTACAACTCCAGCCCAGATATAGAAGCAATACTCAATTGTTAATCTGAGCTGACTCTTGCAAAAATAGAGCTTGGCAGGTGGAACCAACCATTTTTACAGAATCTTTAGCAATGGATAATATATTGGAAATTCCATGAGAAGTGTTGGGTAAACTTGTCCCTATACACTCTCAAAGCAAGGCACCTCTTTGAGATTGCTATCATTCATCATGACTGATGAGAATTCAGGGTCAGTTTGGTGATGATGAAAACTTATGGCTTGATTTTTTGGGGGGAGGGGTGCTGAAAATTACAAGCCAGTTTTTCCTCCATCTGGCTGTGAGAAAGGCTAGGTCAGCAGAAAGATCAGATGCAAGACACTGGTTTTCTAGATTTTTGGATGGGCTTAGTTGTTACATTTAGTTTGTATTTATGTTGCACTTTATTTTATTTTTATTACTAATGATCACTCTATACAAAGCCTGCAAGCCACTCAAGCTAGAGAGCTATTGAAGGGGGTTGTTGTATGAACAATAAGAGGTAACAATGCAGTTTATGAGGATATATGGAATTAATGGAATGAACTAGAACCTCTCTCATTCATGTTATCCTGAATGTGATAATAAAATAAGCACATCCCATATCCCTTCTTGCTTGTAATCATCCATCACAATAAAATAAATGGTTTTCAGCACTAAAGCAGAAGGAATCAAATAAATCTTCATAACCTTTTACTATATAACTCATCAGTACTACAGTTCCTTACAAATTTTCCTCAATATACAAAATTAATTCAGAAGCAACACATACCAGCAGATTCTTGTATTTTTCTTAATTGATAGCTTACCAAGCCATAAGAGGTATTACATTTTTAATACACATTTATGACACTAAATGTAATTACTGTTATGAGTCAGAGTTGGGTATACATTTATTCTAATAAAAAATATAGAGGCAATGCATAAACATATTAAAAAAAAAAATTAAACCTCTTGGGTTTGTTTCAAAATATCAGCACAGTTTATTTTTGAGAATATAAGGTTAGTAATCATGATGGGTTCCTACTTCTGGCATTTTTGTTTTTTTAAATCAGACTTTGCCTTTTATGAATAAATTCCTGTTTATGTTCTTTTTTTTTTTTTCCTCAATGTTTTTTTTTCTTTCTTTTTATGCCACTAACCTTGATTTTTTTTTTATATTAACTTTTTCTTAATTTTTTCTCTCCCCCACCCTCACTTTTGTTATACATACTAATCCTCTGTCACTCACTTAGCACTGGAGTGTCACTTCTTGCTGCCCTCAAGTCTGAAATGGTTTTCTCAACTAAGCAGAAGCAGCTTCAAATGATAGTTTAACCAAAGACAAATACAGCTAATATTGATTATATGTGGTGGCTCAAAAGTTACACTGCAACTGGAAAAGAACATGTACTTGCAACAGGTAAAGGGGAGAACATTTGTGTAACACCAAATTAAATGCATAAAATTTCCAAATTACGTATTGTCATATGCTGAAACATTTGTTCCTTTTTGTAAATGAATATAAAATTTATACAAATTTATAATAAAGTAGAAGTTTTAAGCCACCCTTTATGAATTCTTTTCTTTCAAAATTCTACTCTTCATTTATACTGTACTAGCAGTATAGCCCGGTGTTGCTCAGGTGTAATGAAAGCTTTTATATATATATTATCGATTTTCTGCACTATTGTAAGAACTGCAACCTTGAAACTTCTGAAAATTGTTTCTTATATCTTTGTCTATGAGTGTATCAAATTTGATTAAAATTGGACCACTCATTCTGTAACCCGAATTTTTTGATTATCGATTTTCGATATTTATCAGGCGTACCTCAACACAAAACCTAGATAAGAACACTTGCAGACGCTTATAGTACAACTGTGTAAATTTTCAAGAAAATCAGTTCAGCTGTTTCGGAGTCTATAGGTAACAGACACACACACACACACATACACAGACAAAGTTCCATTTATAAATAAGTTTAGATAAAGTTTAAAGATAAATCATTGACATTATAAACTAATGTAAACTTGATTTCATCCTTGTTTTTTGTTTTCCATCAAACATTCTCATTGGTCTTTTTCCTGTTATACTTTATTATGGTGATTGTTTTTCCTCTTTTATTTGAACAGCAATGATTCATGTAGGCAGAAATAAACTTTGGCAGTTGAATTTTGAAGCCATTTGTAAACAAAGAAAAATCCAACTAGATGTTTCACATTAGGAATGTTCAAGGATATGTTCAGTAAGTCATTGTCATAAAAAAAGAAATGAATAAAATTAATAGTACCTTCTAAAGTCTACTTCAGCTCTTCATATCTCTAAACTTGGAAATTTTATTAACTAATTACTTTTTTTCTCCTCAATAGGAGTAGATATGTTCACCTGTCATTCAGTTCACACTCCTCCATGAGATTTTGAACAGGAGTAAAGGTTGATTCTTTATTCCCTGTTTTGGATTATGTATCCAATTCCTTCTCAAGTCTTTAATAGGTTTAGTGTTGGTAGGATTGATTTTATTTTATTTTATTTATTTATTTATTTTTTTTGGTCCTTTCCCTTTATTGATTACTTGGTTTATCATATATATATATATATATATATATATATATAAAACAACAAATAACTCAAATATGTGTTCACACCAGAAATTATGCTTATAGTAATAAGAAATAATGTCAGATAAAAACTTCATAAAAAAAATTACTGTTTATGTTTCGAAAGCAGAATGTGATTATTCCAGATTTTATTTTGTTTTTATAGTGAGAACAGAAATTTAGATCATTTTTATTAGTTGATTTGCAATGGACACTTAGTTATAGCCTTTAACTAAGTGTTCATCTGGAATAATTATCAGATTCTGTTTAAGAACACTCAGAATTTGTAGCCTTCAGTATTTACATGAAGTGCAAAAATACATTGAAAATGCTTTTAAGCTCATACAATACCCAAATTTTTTCATATATAATATGAAACAAAAGGCCATAAAATATTCCAAAATAGAAAATTGAATCTTCCTGATGAAACTAATGAGTCAAAATATATTGAAAAGAACAAATTTTATGTTGAATTTAGTTACAACTACTCCAAAAACAATAAAATAATCAACACAAAACAATATAAGCTAAATTTGAAGGAGGAATTGACTCTATTATCTGTAATAATTGCTATAAGGAATAAATAGGAGAAACCTCAAGGAATTTAAATAAGATTTTATGAAGACAAAAGTAGTATTTCACTCATTGCAGGAGTTGCTCATTACAATGAAACTGACCAAAATTTTTATTATAAAAAAATGCTTCTTTCATTAAAAGAGGAAGTAATTTACTAAGATAAAAATGTTAAAGTACTAATCACTAGATCATCTACAGTAAATTTACATCTGTGTTGTTACATTTCTCCTTTCTTAGCAGACCTTCTATTATAACAGTGTGGGATACTTAATAACAAGTGATAGAAACAAACTATGGAAAAAAAAAACTTCTCAGCATTCTTTTTAAGTATGTGTAGTCATGTCAACATAAACATCATTATAGTTTGAAGTCTTAAAGGATGAAACATGTCACACAAAACCTTCTTCCTCTTTGTCAGAGTTTGTTTTTTTTCCATAAAATTATACTTGATACTTAAAATTTACATATAATTTTTCCACTGAATAATATTAAAGTATTATATAGGACTCATTGTAATGAAATACTAAAACTTCTACAAGCCATTATAATACAAAGTAATAACCAACATTAAATAAAATATCTTTCTTTGTAAAAGAATTTATATTGAAGTGTGTATATAAAAAGATAAAAGGCATGTATCAATATTCAATGCATGATTTTCCATTTAACCCTTTCCAACTCTAATTCAAGGAATCAAAAACACCAGGATTTACTAAAACAAATTGTACATACCATACTGTTATTACTCATTCTTGACATTGACTGTGATAGTTGAACTTACTTCAATCTGACAAAAAACAAAAAAACTTCATAACTTCAATTCAGATGATCAACACCTCAACTCAGAATTCAGATACAATAAAAAGTTGACCTTGTCAGTGGGGTTTAATGAAACTTGTTTGTATAAATTCTTACTGCCTAAAGACAGTATATATATATATATATATATATATATATATATATATATATATTGTAATTTTGTTATTACAATGGTTTATAAAAGCATTATATCACTACACAAAGATTTTTATGTTTCAGAGCAATACTGTTCTTCGGGTGATATTTTAAAATAAATGGTAAAAATTAACTATTTAGAAAATTAGGGAGTGGTAGTTGGAGAATGTGCTTTTAGGCATGTCAATATTCTTCTTCAGAATTAGGTTTAGCTGTGATGTTGAAGATTTTAGGTTGCAAAAGGAAACAGTAGCCTAATGACATGACATGTCACTTTGTAATTTTGCCTGGGTGAGATACATAGAAGATATTGTCCAATATTCACTCCAATATTGAAGAACTGACATCATATAGCAATACTTGAAGCAGCTGAAATGTGGTTCTACAGAAGGATGCTGCAGATATCATAGACCGAGCAAGTGAGCAATAATGAGGTTTTGGAAAGGATGGAAAACGAAAAGTAAACTAATACTGAGCATCAGGAAAAGACAGCTGAAGTTCCTGGGACATGCAATGAGGAAGGAGGGCTTGGAGAACCTGTTACTAACAGGCCAGATAGAGGGGGAAAAGAGACAAGGGAAAGCAGTGGATAACATATTTGAATGACCTAATCAGGTGGATGACAGAATGAGTGTTGCATGGTGCAACAGGAAAAACCGTGCTAAGAGCCACTAGGGATAAAGAGATGGAGAAAGCCATGATCGCTTACATTTTGAAAAGACATGGTAAATAAAAGAAGATACAGAGTGAGACCATACATTATTTAAATGGGTAGACAATTATTTTTAAGAGCAGGTTGGATTTTTTATTTTTTATTTTGTACTACCTCATGAGTTAAAGGGGCTGGAATGTTTAGGTTTTAATTAGAATTAAATAATTATGGTATACTAAGGTATATTGTAGTTAAGAAAACCAAATAAGTATTGTGTGAGTTATTTTAGTAAAATAATTTGGAATATTTAAGTTATATTGGAGCAAATGTTATAAATGAAAAATTGTAATTAAATTTTAGAGAAAAATATTTTCCATGTTTACATAAAACCATTAATTCATCTTTACATTTCAGTAGTACTTTATTTTTAGGGAACCTTAAAATCTGCAGCTTTTCATTCAGGTCCAGAGTGAAGATATCATAGAACAACTTACAGATTCTGTTTTTTCCAGTATTTTCCATCTTAGTTTGAATATGCAGAAAGGGATGTTTGGTTTCAGTACATGTTATTTTTTAAGAAAGTTAATGCAAATACCAATGCTGCTTAAGTGTTCTTAGTAGATCCATTGTAAACTTTTTTGATAGTTATGTTTTCATTTGATTTTATAGTACAATGGTACACAAAAGAATTTGTTAGAGACCTATTTTCCAGTGGGCAATTGTTAGAATTTTGACAATTATATAAATTTGTATTATTGTTATTTTCATTATTTAGATAATAATAAAATCTTCAATCAGCACGTAAACCTAAGTGACAATTATGATTTTTAATAATTTTTTTCTAAATTATTTGTACAACTATAACTTAATTTAAGGGTATTTTTATTAAAATTTTAACTTAGAGGGTTATTATTAGGGAAATGTTTTTTCATTAAATTGAAGAACTTCAGCCCTAACTTAGTACTAACCATTTAACCAACTACTTGTTCTTTCACTTCCTTTATTATATATATATATATATTTTCTAAACATATGCTGTTAAATATAAGAGACAATGAATGTCTATTATGTTTAATCATGAGCCATTCTAAACGTATTTTGGCTTTAATTTCAGTTGAAAATAAAGACAAAAATTCTCCAACATTTGGATAATTTTTTATTAATTTGCTTCTAAGCTTTCAGCTCACATGAGCCATCTTCAGAGAGGTTATTTTGACTGTAATACAATAACATCCACCATCACCGATTTTATTTTGTGTTGACATAAAACTCTGCTTGGCAACGGCAATAGTTACCAAAAATAATAAACGCAGTTCTCAAATTTTCAATACGGTTTTATGACGTCACACTGCGTGATAGCGCAAAATGACAACAAAACCATGTGGTCAAATGCAATGTAATGTGTTATGTCCAGATTTAAAGGTGATTTTATTGAGTGTTGGTTGTTTAGATTTGATGTACATGGCCTCCAATATCTGAAGGTTCCTCTTACTGTGTGTATGAGTAAGGATCACCGTATTGTTGACCAAAATCTGTCTGATATTACCTACATGTTTATGTTTTTTAGAGAAATGTTGTTTAATTGTACTCGGATCAGAAAGATGACATGTAAATCTACGGGAGAGCGTGGTTGTGGTAAAACCAATATATATATATATACTGGGTTTTTGATTAGTATCAGAGATGCAATCTCTGAATGGGCATGTAAATTGGTACACTACATTGGTTTTACATATATATTCTGCATCCATCCTATTCCCTAGATCTGGCCCCAAGTGACTACTGGCTGTTTGCAGATCTCAAAAGAATGCTCCAGGAAAAGAGATTTGGCTCCAACAAAGAAGTGATATTGGAAACTGAGGCTTATTTTGAGGCCAAATTGTTTTACAAAGAAGGCATTGAATTATTACAGAAGTGTTGGAATCAGTGTATCACCCTAGAAGGAAACTATGTTGATGAATAAAGTCAAATTTTTGCCTGAAAGTTGTTGTTAGTTAGGCCCGGGATTTATTGAGTGATGTCTTATCTCTTTTAGTGGAATAAGAACAGTCTACTCTTGTAAAATAAAGTGTTTAGTTTCGACTTTCTTGTAAGTTACCTGGATCAGCATAGATCTGATGAAAACAGAAGTGCGCAACAGTTGAAATGTGATAATAACGATAACAAAGATGTGGACACTAGTCTGCATGTATTGATAATTCATCATCCCAGAAATTGTGGCACTGAATGCTGGAGAATTTTGTCACATATAGAAAAGACTTGGAGCAATAAAGATGTGTTTCTTTCAATAAATATTAGGAATAACATGGACTGAGTCTTTGAGAAACAAGTAACTTCTGGGGAGACAATCAAGAAACAGTTAAAATTTTACGGATATCTAATGAAGGAAGAAGGAATAGTTGCCACAAAGATAAAGTGGTGTTGTAAAAGTGTGAGGCTTACTTAGAACAACAAATGACAGAAAATTGTGGAGAGCTATGATTGTTTGTTATGAAAGGATTTAGCACATGGAAAATGAAAAAGATGTCTCATTGAGTGTTGAATGTTTAAACAACTCATTGCTATATTACATACATTTTGCACTGAGAAAGTGATGTTTTCAAATAGTATAAAGTATATAATTTCAATATATACTTATATACTATTATACTATTTGAATAGTATAATAGTATATAAGCTGTTTCATGTGTTTAACTATTATAACAGATCTGCCATTTTGTATTTTTGAGGAGGTGCCAAAAAGATCCCAACAGATTTCCCAAAATTTGACTAAATAGCCAAATATCAGATTTTGTTGACAAGGAAGAAATTCTTGTGTTGATGATGAACCTTTCAGTTCCCTTTTATAGTTACTGAAATAAATTTCACTAAATTCTAAGTCATGTACAAATTCATCTAAAATGTGAATGTTTACAAAACAATTGTCAAAAACATTTTGTAACGACTGCTAGCTGTAAAAATAAATTGACTGAACATTCACAGGCCAAATTCATTGTTGATATATTAGGGATTACTAATGATTCTTAGCCATGTATGTTTTCTTTACTTAACTATGATCATTTTCATCAACCAAAACTTAATTCAAGCCCTTATTTTATGTTAAGATTAATTTCCAAAAGTAACTTAAATAAAAAAAAAAAATAATCATTATTCTTTCCTCTTAACCCACAATGTGGACAGTAAGTTTAAAGATAAACCTTGCTTGATCAAAAGTTTATTCAAGAAAGCTCTTTTCAAATATGAAAATCAACTTTAAAATATGCAAGAATTGGTAGACATATGAAATCAGAATTAGAAAATTACAATTTGATACAATTTATGATCATTTCATTATACACTGTTATTTAGTTAGCATATGTGACCAAATTGATGCTTGAGACCTGGACTTTCTGTAAGTAATTAAAATTCACCATTATTTGAACCCTATAAGCCACTTAACATTTGCTCCAGTTGTTATAAAATCAGCTGTGTCATTTGCAAATGTTAGTTGAGAGCACTGGTTTTACTGATACATGTTGAAGATTTCATCTTGAATTAGACATTTTACTCACAGATTCTCTAAGAAATTATTTTGAAATGTCTGAAGGAAACACTTTTAAAACAGCACTCTCAATGAGACTCTTTCCTTTGAATGTCTACTGGGATTCATGTTCACCCTAGATCTCAAGTGGCAGTCACATATTCTATGGGTAAAAAGACAGCTTCTTCCCAAGAACTGCTACTTTGTAGACCAGATTCCTGAAAAGAGGCTTTCCAAATTATCATAATCTCTTCAAATCTTCAAACATTATCTATCCTACATATCCTCATCATATGCACTTCTTACTTCCTCCTTACCCCTCCCTTATAACAACTTCATTGTACTTTGATCCATTCTTGATCCATATATTGGGTGAACATTTAGTCTTCCCTCAACATACCTGTATTGAAAGCTGGAAAGATATTCATTTGTATAGCATGTTTTGAGTAAGTAGACATGGCAGAGCCCATCTTCCTTGTAAAACAACAGCTGGTTTGGTTTATTTTGTTTTATGGTATATCAACCTTCATGGATTATTTAATGCCAACAAGATTTTTCAGGATAGGTTTGTATGAATAGAATATGTATTCTTTGTAATAAGTTAGTTTGTAGATCAAGTTTCATTTTTTTTTTTTTTTTTTTTTAAGCGTTTCACCCCGAGCGAGGCATGTCACTGCCACTACTGTGCAGGGGGCTACATAGAGTGGAGAAAGGCTGATTAAATATAGGAAATGACAGAGGGTGGGTGATAGGCGGGTAAGGATACCGAGAATGAGGGTTGGGTAGATGAGAGTGTTGTGAGAATAGTTGGGAGTTAGTGTGATAGGAGGTGTCTATTGACCCTACATTTAAACACCTGGAGATTGTAATTGTCGGGAAAGCAGACTTGTGGAAGGGAGTTCCACAGGCGGGAAGCGCGAGAAAAGAAGCTGTTGGAGTAGAATTTACGGTTACATCTTATTTGTTTAACTGTAAAAGGGTGGGACCTAGTTGCTAATCTAGTATCTCGTGTAAATTCGTGCTTAGGCGGCACCAGTGATCTAAGCTCATCGGAGCAGAAACCATGAAAGTACTTGTAGAAGAGGCACAGGGAAGCCACATCACGCCGGTGAGAGAGCGGCTGCAGCCGGTCTGCCAAGTCAGTATCAACCACGTTACAGATCCTCCTTTGTATTTTGTCAAGAAGCCCGAGGAGAGCAGCAGGGGCACCCAACCAGATATGGCAGCAATATTCAATACACGGGCGGATGGTAGATTTGTATATGTGCAGAATAGATTCAGATGGGAAAAATTTCCGGGCCCTGCACAGGGAGCCCACTTTCATAGCAGCAGATTTGGCAATGGATTCAATATAGTCATTCCATTTGAGGTCCGCCGAGAGTGGAAGGCCAAGGAGGCGTAGTATTTTACTCTCTGGGAGGCTAGCCTGTCCCATGCTAATGGGAGGTAGATACGATTGTCTATGGTGATTAGTTGATAACAGCTTTGTTTTAGAGGCATTGAAATTTACCATTTCCTACCCCAGGCCACTATGGATTGGAGGTCCCTTTCAAGTACGGCAGCGAGGTTCACTTTTTCGTCCAGACCTGGTTTCTGATCGATGTGGGAGTAGATTGTTGTGTCGTCGGCATACATGCCAACTTGGGATCTAATGGCGTCGGGGAGATCATTAATGTAGATCAGAAAGAGCGTGGGACCTAGGATAGAACCTTGAGGGACGCCCGCGTTCGTTTGGTAGTTTTGGGAGGCATGCCCATTTAATACCACCTTCAATGTGCAGTTAGAGAGGAAAGACTGGATGAGGTCAAACAGATGTCCAGTTATCCCATAGCTCCGCAGTTTGCACAAGAGGCCAGCATGCCAGACCCTGTCGAATGCTTTGGAGATATCCAAGGCAACGGTTCGGGCTTCACCATTCTTGTCGAGTGCCTGGTATATGTACTCGGTAATGGTCGTTAGCATATCAGCAGTAGACTTGGTGAAGCGAAACCCATACTGTTTGTCAGAGAGAAGCCCGTTGGCCATCAGATGCTGAATCACCTCGGCGTTGATAATGGCTTCGAAAACTTTGCCAAAGATTGGAAGGAGACTAATAGGACAGTAATTGGTGGGGTCTGAGGGTTCACCAGAATTCTTAAATACAGGAACTACGCAGGAGGACTTCCAACAGGCAGGATAGCAGGAAGCAGATAGGCAGAGGTTATAGAGTTTAGAGAGGACAGAGGAGAGTTCTGGGGCACATTTTTGTAAAGAGGGTTTTTGTTGGGTCAAATGCTTTGCTGGAAACATTTTTTTTTTAATATATTGCTGATATTTTTACAATAAAAATCTATTTTTATGCTTTCATAGTGTGTTGACCTCAGTTTGGAGGCTAGATATTTACTCATAGCTGGAACTCACAGATGCTAACACTCTGGGTCAGGGTGAACCTGGAAACAGAAATTTAGAGGTGGTTCCATGCTCATCCCAACCTCCCAATCAGAGGCCTTGCAGCTAGATGTTGTTTACCGTCATACCCAGGACCTTGAATTCAGAGTTTTTCCTTATAGACCAATTGCCACCCAAGACTATAGGACCCAGTCTATCTGCTATTTATCTTGGGGGAAGAAGAGATGGATTCATACCTTTCTCAAGAGCATTAGCATGTCAGTGAATGCAGTGAACTTGATCGGAATTCAAACTTGACTCTCAGATTCCTCAATCTCAGCCATAATCCATTACTCCACTGTACCTCTTATGATTCTTAAAATAGCTCAATTAAGCCCCAATTAGGAAGATGTATCTTTATTTCATTTTTATAAATACAATCACAATGAAATACCATGTCTTAAGTGCCCAAAATGACAGCTGTTAGTATTTACAAATTCCTGTAGCTTATTTCTTTTTGATTCACTGAAGTTGACCCAATACAAAGCTGAAGAGCCACTTAGGGTAGAAATTACTGAATTGATATGAATGCAAGAGGAGATAGAAGGAAGTGAAGATTATAAAGATAGTTAATCGTTGACTCATGACTTGAAGAAGCTAAAATAGGTTCACCTTTTTAGTCTCACCAATCTGAATATTTGCCATGAAAATAATGGAGTGGTGATTGACTTGTAACATTGCAACCTCTTTTCCCATAGACAGAAAGTGGAAAATGAGTACAAGACTACATAAACAATTTTAAACTCTATCAAGATGGAACAGTGAAGATTGAATAGTTCCAGCCCAAATACAGCAATCATACACCATTTTTGGTCTAACATGACTCTTGTAGCATAAATGTATAACAGTTGATTGATTGATTGATTTTGTAAA
Organism: Ascarosepion bandense; assembly: GCA_037127315.1. Taxonomy (NCBI): domain Eukaryota; kingdom Metazoa; phylum Mollusca; class Cephalopoda; order Sepiida; family Sepiidae; genus Ascarosepion; species Ascarosepion bandense. The sequence continues at coordinate 1,435,578 of JBBBDQ010000387.1, read as the reverse complement.
GTGACATATCAACACCTCTATGGCTTATTTACTGCCAAAATATCACTATTTTGAACACAGCTTCAACTACAGATAAAATGTATCACTGGTCATTTTGCTGTAAAATATTTTGTTTGTAATTCTACTATAAAATGTATTGTTGGTCATTTTACTATAAATAGTTATTGTTTTTAATTTTTTTTTATATAAAGAAGTATTGCTGATATTTTTATTATAAAATTAAAATTCTATTTTATACATTCATAGTGTTTTGCTTTTGTTTGTGGTGGGGGGGGATATTTTCCCATAGCTGAAAACAGCTGCTGCTGTTCTCGGGTCCACCCTGGGTCAGAGTGGACCTGAGAACAGCAGGAATTAAGAAGTGATTCTATGCTGCTCAAAACCCCAATGTTTCAATCAAAGACCTTGCTGCCAGATGTAGTTATCATCAAACTCAGGACTAATAAAGCATAGCAGAAAGAGTCAGGTACTTACTTGAGTGGTAAAATGAGATGACCATCTTTCCAGCATCTTTAGCAATGAACTGTAGTTTTACTCTGAAGCACACTTTGACACAGAGCTTGTTATTGTTATCAATTTCTTAGCTGTTTTTACTCTTATGAATCATAAAAAGGAATGCCAAATCATAAAAGAGACAAAATAAATAGTAAAGAACTCTTTGCCAACTGCATTTCTCAGATTCGTAAAACAGTGCCTAGTTTAGAACAGACCCCTCATTCCCTGTATTTAACACATGAACTAAATGCTGTCGGGTTGTCTTTGCCAATTGAATAGAAATGCACACTGCATTGTAGGTGTCAGTTTTGATTACCATTGGATATAACAACCTACATTTTGCCATAACAGATGCCATCAACTTGAATGGCATATTTACTTAAACAGCAGTTGAAATTATATATCTTTGTAGTTTAGAAATCGAAGAAGAAACAAATCATATCTGTAATATTTTTCTGTATTTCTTTTTGAAATGGAATTTCACACGTTGAATAATTAACACAAGAATGAATATTCAGCTTGTTGTTATAGAATGCGGTGGTCAGAGTCAGAATGGTCAGTGATTGGCCAGAGTGCCTCATGAGGATGGTATTCTGACAATGATGGATTGCTTTTGTCTGGGTTTTGGATTTAAGTCCAAAACAGTGCAAATTCAACAAAGAGCCACAAGAATTCTTAAGTGTTGATACACCTCCCACATCTAGGTTCAAAACCTACTAAGACCACACATACAGGATGCTAAGTTAATGTGTGACAAATGTTCTCATAACGTCATTTCTCCTGCTACCTCTTAGAATCAAAGCTGCCATGTCTGACCCTCTCTCCTAATAAAGACGAATTAGCAAAAGAAATCATCCTTTTCATTAATACCATTTTATATAGTACTGTAGGGATCCAGAGATGATACAGAATGCAATCTTGTTCATCAAACCAGGACCTAGTTTGACACTATAACTTAAGTAATTTGACCATCATAGTACTTAAATATCTGCTGATTTTTACCTTAAAAAAAAGAATTGTATTTTTAATGTTTGTAATTGCTTGAATTAATCCGTGTAATAAACATTCATAGAAAATTTTAAGTTTAGATCTTGTTTTAAAATGAGTTTAACTTGTTGGTATTGTAAATTTAAATTAAGCAACTGACAAATGATGCAGAGAGAATGATTTATTTGAACTGCTTCATTTTCTCAGTCAGTTCTCAGTGAAAGATGATTATTTGACACTTGTGGGGAAGATTGTCTCTTCCTAGGTAAGAGAGTTTTCAAGGGAAGTATTCATTTTAAATATAAGTGATTAAATCAAATATTTACAATCTTAAAAACATTTTCTTCTTCTATGTGTCTTGTCTTTTCAGGACGTAGGCGATCATGGCCTTCTACATCTCCCTATCCCTGGTGGCTCTTAGCATGCTTTCTTCTGTAACACCATGCAACCCGCATTTTGTCATCCACCTGCTCAGGCCCTTCAAATATCTTATCTGTTGCTTTCCTCTGTCTCTTTTTCCTTCTATCTGGCTTGTTAGAATCAGATTCTCTAAGCCCTCCTTCCTCAGTGTATGTCCCAGGAACTTTAATATTGAGCATCAGAGAGAGACAACTAATTTCCATTGCATTTCCATCCTTTCCAAAACCTCATCATTGCTCACATACTCAGTCCATGATATCTGCTGCATCCTTCTGTAGAGCCACATTTCAGTTGCTTCTGTCTACTGGTGATGAAATGCTTAAAGACATAGCAGGAAAAAAAAAACATTTTAGTATTTTTAAAATTATTACACTATATTCAAGCATTTTTTATATTCTAGCCATAAGCCTGCAAGAATTACCAAGAAATTGCAGTAAAATATCAAATATGACTTGGGTGGGCTGCTTTTGGGAAAGGTATGCTGAAATCAACAATACTACCAATCCATATTAAAATAAAGGTTATACCTTATATACATTCTTCCAGTTGTTTAGATCATGTTACATATAGAGTACCAAACCAGACATTTCAAGATTCTTCTGAAAATCAAATGGGTCTGTAACAGGCATCTAAACTTCAGTGCCTTTCTGACCAATGTGATGTAGCTTCCCTGTATTTAAACTACAAATACTTTCATAGCAACTTCTGTGACAATGTTTTTTCCATGGTGCTTCGACTATATGAATTTAAGCATGCTACTAAATTGGCAACTAGGTCTCACAATTTTACAATAGAAATAGCTAAATCAACTGCCACTTCTGCTCCAAAAGTTTCTTTTCTTGCATTTCCCACCCATGGGAACTCCTTTCCATTTCCTTGCTTTCCTGATAACTACAATCTTCAAAAATTTAAATCCAATGTCAATTGCTGTCTTCTATCTGCTTGAACTCTGTTGATTTGTTGTCCTTTCCTTCATTCTCTCAGTCTTCTTATTCTCTTTCACTTCCTGTACCACTCCCTGCATACTAGTGGCTTTAACACCTTGCTTGGGGTGAAATGATAATGATTACAAAAAGAAAATACACTCAAAAACTTTTAGTTCAAATTGAAACATTCCAAAATCATGATGTGCATCATCACAGATCAGAAGCTGATAGAAGAATTGAAACCAATTTTCTTTCACTCTTCAATACAATCCATAACAAATTCTTGAAACTGTTTAAACACATTAAAAGAACTAATGCAGGGCTCAATAAATTGTGTTTGAAGGTGTCTGGAAAAAAAGAACTAGAAAATGTCTCAACATTACTTTTTTTCAAATTATCAAAAATTACTGTTTCTAGAAAGTACTTTTCACTTCTTGACAGACACTGCAAATTTTTACCATGAGAATTAAGATCATGTTTGTTCATAAATAACTAGGCATGATGAAAATCATTGCAGTGATGTCTTATCACAATGACTTTAAAACTTTGTCCATCCTAAATTCTAAAGAATTGAAAGGTAGGGAAAAAGCAAACAGCTATGTTAATTAAATATAATGAATATATAATTAGTTACTTGCATACACAAATTCCCAACTTTCTCTCTAAACAATTAAATTTAAGTTTTTGCATAAAATTTAAATTTAAATGAGTTTTAATTTTGTATTCACTTTAATACTTCATGTATGTGTGTGTGCATATTCTTATCCTTTTATATGTCCAGATAAAGATTTTTGTGTTTTGTTAAAAAATCTACTTTATAGATTTAATAGGCATTTTTGTTTTTTTCTTAACAGATTTAGTATTTTGATGTAAATTTTTTTTTTTCAAGGAAAATGTAAATCAATTCCTAAAGATTAATTTTATTTGTTCAGTGCAAAAAACATGTTTTTTTTTCGCTCTGAGGCAGCAAAGAATTTACATGGTTGTCTTCCTCATTTATTATAATTGAATATGTTGGAAGCAGCAATAACATTTTTCCCATTCATTCCTTCTTGAATCTGATTTATTACAATCCCAAACCCTCACACTTCACAATTTAAGGAGAGAAAATAAAAAGTTAAAAAAAAAAAGAAATCCTCTCTGAGGTTTATTCAAGAATGTCACGTATTAAAATTTGTCACCATTTTTGATAGAATCAAGATTTTGATATCCAGGAAGACAGAAAACGCATTTTTTCACATTCCAGTTAGTCTATACATTTCAAGTAGGGGAAAAAATCAGAATGCCAATAGCTTCAATGAAAAAAAAAAAAATTTAACTCATTATTTAAAAAAAAATGTGTTCTTCATGGTTAACAACTATAGAAGAAAGAGGCTGATATATTCTCCATGTCTTATTTGTTATGACTTGGCTTCATGAATAAAGATGTAGGAGGGTCTTCCATACCTGCTGAAGGTGCCTAGATAGTATTGATTTTTCTATGATTTGGCACAAGGATGTATGTATAGGGGTGCCCAGTGAGGATGGAACTCATTACTTAACTGTAAGTTCTAGCGAATCATGCTTGCTATCCATTACACCATGCCAAGGTGCCCTGATAATAAGCAAGCTGTATAGGAAATGCTGTGCTTTTCTGCATCAAATAATTTAGCCACTGCTTCTTTTCTTGGTTCTGCAAGTGGTGTAATGGTTAGCAGCTCAGCTTGAGAAATTGTAGAGCCAAGTTTAAATTTCAATCAAATTCGTTACATTCACTTACATGGGAAAAGTATGAAGCTGTATATTCCTGAATTTTGTTTGATGAGTGTTTTAATTATTATATATGATTTTATGCAAATTAATTATCTTGGTTTTATTTGTCCTCTCCATTCAAAAAACCTTTTGGCCATGTCTGTTTTCCTGATTGTAGTCAAATTCTACTTTAGGGATACATGCGCATTTTACTCATGCACTATGGCTTTTATGTCCCTTGACTGACCTTGTGATCACTGTTTAAGCTTTGTTTAGGTTTCAGTAATTGGTCTTCATAGAGACAGCATTAAAAAATCTGTGCCAAACAAACACCACAGATTTTATCACTTTTCTTTTATATATATATATATATATATATATATATATATGAAATTAATATTCTGTTAAGTCCCTATTATTATGAGAAGATTTTCACAGATTTTTTTCCAATTATTATATTGACATATTCACTGCTATATTGGCATAGAATTGTTAATTGTTGCCTGTCTCATTTTGGGGAAAAAACAGGAAATCACCATTTACTTGAAATAAATGATTATGGGCACTGACATTTTGGTTTTGATTGGATATACCCTGCAATACACATTAAGCTAAACAATATCCTCCCAACACACAATATGTCTGCACTGATTTAGAAATATCACTAAGCGCCAGTTATTTTATAATATAAATGTTAGGAACCAACACTTCCCAGTATCTTATAAACACATATATATGTTAACATCAGGCAATATGTTTCATTAAGATGTATAAGTACATCTTAAAAATCTATATTGCATTGACAGCAGGCAATTTTAGTCCATACATATAAATATATTTTAAGAACATATATAATTGAGGCATGGTGGAGAAATGGATGGTAGCTTGAATTAAGGATTTGGAGAGCAGAATTCAAATTCTAGTCAGGTTCATTATATCCACTTCTGTGCTAATACCCTTGGGAAAGGTATATATCCATACCTTTTCTGCCAAGTTACAGGTAAAAAAAAAAAAAAAAGGACAGACTAGGCTCTATAGCCTTAGGTGGCAACCAGTCTAGGGGAAGGAAAACTCTGAATTCAAACCAGCCTGGAAAGGGTTGGGCTCTGTCAGGCTGCCATGCCCCCCACCCCCCAAAATGTAAAAAAAAACACCTTCTACTTCAAACCAAACCCTTTATTATAATCACTGGGGTATATTCTCATTCTATGTAAAATGCCACTTCTAATAGCCATGTAGTTATTGAGGAAATATACTTTTTTTTACTAATTCTATATTCTATGGAGGAGAGTAAATGTTTGATTATACTTGTTTAGGTGGATGTATAATGGATATTCATTGGGTTTTAATAAATGATACTTATCAATCATACATAAGTCCAGTGTCACAGCAAGGAAGTTTATTAAGTTTATTAGACTTTTGAATTTTCTATTGATTAGTTTTCTCATTTTATCAGTTTTAAATACTTTTCTAATGAAGAAGTATTTTATAAATAGAGATTTTTATAATAATGCACTATAAGAACCATGATATCAAATATAAAAAAAATATGATAATAACAGAAAATAGAAAAATCATTTGGTATACACCTGCTTTTAACCAAATTGTTAGCACTAAGTTAGGACTGAAGTCTCTCAATTTAATGGAAAAACATTTTCCTAATAATAAGCTTCTAAGTAAAATTCTTAATAAAAATACCCTTAAATTAGGTTATAGTTGTAAAAATAATCTAAAAAAATTATTACAAATCACAATAATAAAATATTAAATCAGCATGTAAACCAACGTAACAATAACTATCCAAATAATGAAAATAACAATTATACAAATTTATGTAATTGTCAAAATCATTACCCACTGGAAAATCAATGTCTAACAAATTCTATTGTGTACTAATGTATTATAACATCAAATGAAAACCTAACTATGAAAAAAGTTTACATTGGATCTACTAAGAACACTTTTAAGCAGCATTTAACTTCCTGAAAAAATAAAATGTAGCGAAACCAAATATCACTTTCTGCGTATTTTTGGAAGTTAAAATACAAACAAAACCCCAAAAGTAAAATGGAAAATTCTGGAAAAAACAGAATCTGTAACTTATTCTATGACATCTTCCCTCTCAACCTAAATGAAAAGCTGCAGATTTTAAGGTTCCCTAAAAATAAAGTACTACTGAATCAGAGATGAATTGACAGTTTTATGTAAACATCGAAAATATTTTTCTCTAAAATTTAATTAACTGCAGTTGTTCATTTATAACTTTTACTTTAATATAACTTAAAAATTACAAATTATTTTACTAAAATAAATGACCCACACAATACCTATTTGGCTTTCAGAACTACAGTATACCTTAGTTGTTTAATTATAACCTAAACATTTTAGCCCCTTTAACTCATCAGGTAGTACATAATCAAATTTGTAAAAAACCTTAAATCCAGCCTGCTGTTAAAAATTATTGTTTACCCATTTAAATAATGTGTGGTCCCACTATGTATCTTATCCAGACAAAATTAAAGTGTCATGCCATGTTTCCTTTCACAACCCAAATCTTCAACTTCATAGTTCAACCTATTTCTCATTTTTGATTGAACAATATTGACACACCTCCAAGCATATTCTCCAACTACCACTTCTCTTATAAACTAAATAACTATGAATTTATCTTATATTTTTAAAAAAATATTTTTCACCATTTATTTTAAAGTTCATGTGAAGAAGAACAGTATTGTTCTGAAACATTAAATTTTTGTGTAATAACAAAATTACTATATATATATATATATATATATATATATAGTAGGCAATGTAAGTTTTTTAAAGATGTTTATGTACATTCATAGCAGTGGAAGTTAATATAGGTAATGCTTTTATTCAGGTCTCTCAGGTTGAAATGATTAAAAAACCTGTTAAATGTCTCCTGCACCTCCCATTTGTTGTTGTAGTGATCTCATTTTGTTGCCTATCAAAAGCAACATCATGGTTTTAATTTTTGTCTCAATTTATTTTCCAGTTTTCATCACTGATCTAAGGTTAGATTTAGTTTAAGTGACTCAACCCTCAAAACCTTTCTATATTCTATCAGAGTTTTGATGTTTCATGTTCAGATGTACTTAATTGTATTAGGTTTGCAATTTGTCTATATTTTCCTATTGTCTGTTATCAGATTGTGGGGAAAAAAATAGACATGTTGCCTGAACAAATGTATTCCTAGGTGGTGTGATTTACAAATTGTCTGATGAAATTAAGTATAGCATAAAAAAAAAGTTGAACCTGGAAAATTACGTTTCTGAAAACAGAAGAAAAATAAACAAAGACCCTTTCTGTTGTCTACTTTTGTATTCAAAATAGCCTTTCAATGATGTAGGGATCATGGCTCTCCACAAATTGCTTTTCTTTATTATCTCTGTTATCATTCCCAAGAAGTTATAGCAATTCAGAGTTGTTTTCTGTTGTCTTCTCTATAGTTTTGAATTCAGAGTAGTCTTTTTCCTTTTGGACATCGTCAGTTATGGCTCTCCACAGATTACTTTTCTTTTTATCTCTAAATTGGTATGCCTTATTGGGAAAAGAAAGTAGAGTGGTTTCCTGTTGCCTTCTCTACAATTTTGAATTCAAAGTAGTCTTTCTCTTTTCCTTCTTATTATCTGCAAATTACTGTGACTTCTTATTGAATAGTACTTTCATGGTAATTGTTTTCAAATGCATCTAGACTTTATGAAGTTAAGTGCAGAATTAGATTGGTGGTAAGATTTCATCAGTTTACAATTGAAATTGCTCAATGTAACCACAAATTCTTCCAGCATTTTCTTTCCTTGCACTTCTTGCTTGTGAGACTCTCTTCCAACTCCATGCTTTCTAATCAACTTTGATCTTCAAATATTTGAATGCAATGTCAATCATTAACTAGTCTTCCTGGTTACTCTTCTATTCTTTTCACTCTCTAATAATGTTTTGTTTTTTTTGTTTTTTTTTATTCTTTCACACTCAGTAATCCCTTCTTTCTTAGTAACTTGAATGTCTTGAATGGGGATAAAATTGTAAAAGTCAAATAACTTACCTTCTAACATGGGTGCCTTTACATAAAGGCAGGCCAGCTATCTACCTCATTTATAGGAGAGTACCTAATGCAGCATGTGGGTGAGTCCACTTTACTATAATGGACTTGCCCAACACATTTTCATGAGTGGATTCTATTCACTCTATATATCTCTCCATTAGATCACTCAGTAGGTTTTTTTTCTATGTTAAGTGATTACACCAATCTACTTGTGTGTCAAAAACAACAACAATTAACCAATATTCAACAAAAATGATTAGAAAAAAAAGTAATAAGAAATTCATACCTTTCTAATGAACTTTAATACAAAGTTAATACCCTCTTCTTGGTCAAAATCTGAACTCAGCCAGCCAAATCTGTTTTCAAGTAACCACTATGCCACCCTCTGATTGACATCAGTTTTCTGCTTTATATAAGAATTATTAAGTAATTAATAAGCAAATATATCTAACTGTTTTTATTAATAATTCAGTATCCAAACCTGTATTATTGTATTATAATCTGGAAATGTTAATAAAGAATAACTTTGAAACTAACAATAACATGGATAGAAAATTTCCTAATTGAGTTTGTGACTAGCTTCCTAATTTGGTTAGATGTGTTTTATCAAAGGGGCTTTTTAAACATAAAAGCCAAACCAGCTGGCATATCAAAGTACTAGTGGAGATACACACTCGTTTTGGGTAAGAGAGTCCCAGACTAATGATAGCAAAACTGTCCCTTCAAGGAACTAAAAAGAAAACAACTGCTAACAAAAGGCACTGATGAAATTTTTATGTCACATAATGAAGAAAGAAGGCTTGGAGAAGTTAACATTCACAAGACATCAAAGTCAAAAGAAACAAGGAAAAACAGAGTAATCACCTTGTGTTTGAGATGATGATAGAACAAGAAAAAAATGGTGGTAGAAGGAGCAACAGTTGCTAAGAGCAACAAGGGATAGGAAGTTGTGGAGAGTCATAATCAGCCACATTCTGGAGGTAATTTACATATAAAGGAAATAAGTGATAATTAAATTGCAACTCCTTACACAAAGAGGAAACTAATGAAATGCGTAATTTACAATCATTTTTGCTAATGAAAAATTTGTTTCTTTTTATTGGACAACATGCCATATTAGTGTTTATAATAATTGTATATAGCAATTAGAAGCATGAAAGAAAAACAAGGCAAATTTCATTTGTGTCTAATAAGTTCCCAATGAAGAAACATTATGAAAAGCATAGGCTATTTTTTCTTGAGGCAAATTTGTTTTGTGATATGACTTTTCCAAAATGTGAATGTTTTTCCTCTCAAGATATTATCAGAAAGATTGTAGTATTATAATGAATGGTTACAAAAAAAATGTTACTAGAAAAGATAAATCCAGTATAATAGAAAATAGATGGAATCCTGCTTTCTCTATAAACAATACTCTTTTATGTTAAAGTTTTCCTCTGGTTCTAAAATTTAAGTATACCAAATTGGAGGGTTTTACATCAGACAGCTTTCTTGAGGATAGTGAACAAACAAAATTTTATTGCTGTTTATTTAGCTCCTGCTTGGATCTATCCAAATGGTAGAACAATTTTGGATGAAAAGGGACATAGTTCTTTGGGTTTTTCTACTGATTTTTTTTTTTCTTGGCCTTAGGTCCATAATTATTATCTAGCAGGTATTTAAAACACAGCATGATGAGTTCAGTTAATATATTTACGACCCAAAACTTTATATTTCGGTTTCACCCTGGTAGGTATTTTAAGTTGGCATTATAGTATACTACATTTCTTTTTTTTAATCGTATCACCCCGAGCAAGGTGGTAACGCCACTGATGTGCAGGGGGCTACGTAATAGTTAAGATTGTCAAAGAAAGCTGGAAACCACATTCTAAACAGGGAACAAGGGGTGAGCCTCTTACCCTGTTCAATAGACGTGGGTGGAGTGTGAACCGAGCGATAGATAGACCTATCTACTCCAATTGAAAAAAAGAAAAAAAAAAGAAACCAAAGTGAGAAGATTGGAAAAGTGAAAGCCAGAAACCACATCCAAAACAGGGAACAAGGGGTGAGCCTCTTAACCTGTTCAATAGATGTGGGTGGAGTGTGAACCGGGCGATAGATAGATCTATCTGCTCAAATCATCTACCTGAGGATTGTGTATTAAATGAAACTGAGTAGAGGTTATTAGAAACACTGTAGTTCTTTCTTGTGTACCTAGTTAATGTGAATGAGTGTGAATACCGGCCTGTTCCTGGCATTGTCTTTTATTATGATCCAGGTTGAGATTCCTAGTTTCCCCAGTTTTTAATTTTCCCATTTTATCTTGTCTGGGTCAGGTTTATATTTTCCCCATCCATTTTATTTTTTCTCTCCACTCTCTGTAGAAAGAGTGACTATTGATTTTGTCATAAGGAAAGAATACAGCAGCCTCTTTGTTTTGTGGGTAGGTTGGGTCCAACTAACATCATGGATTTATTTTGTATTTTAGTTGAAAATTTTCAGTTGGGAATTTGTCATACCCTCGCCCAGTTATCATTTCATATTGGATTTTTTATATATTTTTGTATATCATATATTGTATATAATAAAATTTTTGTCATTTGGGTTTGTTAGGTCCTCAGATTGTATGAGGTATTGCAGTATATGAAGGTTTCATTGGTGAAGGATAAGTTTTTATGGTGAATGTGGAAATTGTCAAGTATGTCTGGGTCGTAATTCAGATTAGCTAGGTATAGGATAGTTACTGAAGACCATCCAAAGTTTTTGTTTCCCCTCCCCAATTTGGCCTTGTGCCACATCAATGTATTACACTGAAAATAAAGGTTATTAGAAACACTTTTCCTTATGAATAATATATATAAAGAAAGTACTTGGACTTACAGTGGAAAAATTTCATGGGATGTTTTGGCTCTACTAGTGGTTCTCAACAACATGTGGTGGGAAGATTTTCCCACAGTAGGTTGCCAATTCTTACTGCCGCAGACTGGTTACCTACTAAGGCTGTAGAACCCAGTTTGTCCTGCTATTTACCCATAGCTGGTGGGAGAAGAGATGGATTCATGCCTTTTCCAAGGGTATTAGCACTTAAGTGAATTCAAACTCAGCTTTCAAATTCCTTAATCCAAGCCACTATTACTCTACCATGCTTTCTATATAAAGAAAGACAAAAGGAAAACTTTTCTTTACCAACATGTTTTTTTCCTCCGATAGACTTTATAAAGGCAAATGTAAGGATTTTATTTTGTAACAAGTTATCATTAAGTTCGCAAAGTTTTTTTTCTTTAATTTAAGAATGCTCAGAAATATACTTCAGGCTAATTGTGAAAACCAATGAAATCTATGGAAGATACAAAGTGATGTAATTTAGTGCTTAATAAAGGGAAGTGAATAAATGTGCTATTGAATATTTTTTCTAATGTACTACTTTATTTTAAGATATTAATTTTTGTATTTATTTGTTTTTGCAGAATAGGTTTTGAATTGAACATTTTCGTTGAATTACTAAAAAAATTTATAGTCATGTATGTTGGCTTAAGAAATGGGTGTATCATTTAGGAAAGGAAATATTTGAGAAAATTTGGGGCACACATTATATTTTGGTAAAATTTAATAGCAGCATTATCAAAAATCTTTCCATGTAAGTTACTTTTTCTTTTAGTAAGTGTGGTATTCTTTACATCAAAATTGTAGTTGGACTTATTTCGGTATATGATTATTGCATTTGATAATTTATGTATAAGATTCTTTTTGTGTTCATAGGTGTTGTTTTCTTTTATTGTCTTTGTACAGATATATTTTTATTTCTGTCAGAATTGGATGGAGGCACTCTCGAGAATTTTCATTCTGAATAAATTTTCTCTTTTTATGAGTGTGGCATTTTTTAAGTTGAAATTGTGGTTTAATTCATTTCTGTGAATCACTAATGCATTCATTGAATTATTATTATTTGTGATGTCTTTTCTGTGTTCATATATATGTTTTTCTTTTTTTAGGTTTCTGCTTGTTACTTTGCTGTACTTTGAGGGACAACTTTGGCAATTTATTTTGTATATACCTGCAAAAAGAAGGCACATAAAATACACAACTGCAACAAAAACCACATTATCAACAATAATAAATTAAACAATGGCAAATATATTATACTACCTACCAACTTCATAACTTTCACTATCCAGGACAACTCATCCCATCTAAACAACACCTAAATAGTAACAACTACCTCGAAAACTATTATGGACATAGATCTTTAAAAAAAAAAAAAAGAAAAGAAAAAGAAACAAAACCATAATAATAAATAAGCAGGTATGTACAAAGAAGGGTGGTATTTGCCAAGATCCTAAGGCTTTGCTCACTGAAAGCCTTTTTTCACCATTTATAAGGGTTTCTTTCCTAATTTTGATAGTCCTCAAGTGATGTGCTTTCTCTTATTTGGTACACTTCTTTGTTTATGGTTTTGTCGCACCAGTCCTCAATGTTCAAAGAAAGATGATCTTTGCCAAGATTTTCAGGCTTCACTTGCTCAAAGACATTTTTTTTATCATTGATTTCAAGAAGTGGTTGTATACAGCTGACAGTTTAGATATTTCTGAATGGGTTGGCAGTAAAATTATAGGTTCCTTCAAATTTGAAGATCAAAACAAATATGGAGAGCTACTAAGTTTTTTGGCCAAGATGTTTTTTTAATGATCTGAATCAAAAACAAAAACCTTAAAGCCAAAGTCTATATTCAGACTGACCAGTGCTCCTTTTTATTCTGCAAAGCTCACTATTGTCCACCTTGCCAAAAAAAAATTAAAAGGCACCATATTATTAGAAAAGCTCCTGCTTCTCTAGATATTAATCTAAAAAAAGACTTGTGGTCCATCATTAAAAGTGTTGTAGATGAGAATGAAAAACAATATTCAAGTAAAGATTTCTGGCAAATGATAAGAACTGCTGCAAATGGTGTTAAAGTCAAAAGGATAGAAAAGTTAATAAAATCAATATTTGAAAGAGTGGTAAATGTTGTAGAATATCAAAGAGCTTATATTAACATGTAAAATAATTCATTCAGATAAATTATAGATGAAAAAATTATGTTGCTCAATAAAACCTGAGTTCCCACAAAATGAGAGTTCTTTTATCAATATTTGTAAGAAGCTTAAGCTGAAACTAACTCGGTATAATACTCATAAAGATATATCCTGAAAGTTTTACCAACATTGAATAGTTAATATTGATTTCATTGTTATAATGTTGACTTGCATAATAGCAATTTTATTTTAATATCATTTGATTTTTTTTTAAATGATAAAGACATGCATAATACTGATATAATGTAGATGCTTTCCAGATTGTATAATAGTCATTCAGACTTTAGCAAACAAGGACAACTGGCCAGTTTCAATTTCAGATCAAATATTTTCACATTTTTCTGCAAATTCCTTTTACATGTTTTGAAAATGCTTATGTATTTATCATATACATCAAAGGTGTGCAAATGAGTAAATCTTTACTTGAAACACCCTTTATCATTTTTTAATGTTTGCCTAGAATTGTAACTTGTGAACTAATTAATTAGATAACTGCCTCAAGTTTATCTTTACTGCTGTAGGCTTTGGGCTAAAATCAGTCATTTTTTTAAAATAATTTATTAGTTATAAATTAAATATTGGTCAACAGTAAATGCATTGAATTGATTCAATTCATTTATTTTACATTTACATTTGAGGAGGTGGAATTCAAATTCAATCATCAGCATTTCCATGAAAAATTGATTTCTTTTCCTGACCTACTACAAACTTGTTGCATGTACAAAATATACCACGTTGGTTGTATATTAAATAAGATATTTTGTGTGTATATATATATATATATATATATATTGTACATTTTCGTGACATGATATAAATTTATATATATGTATAGCAGTTTGCATTGTAATGTTTCAGTATATGTATTCATATATGTCTTAAGTTTTTAGCTAAAATGTCTTCGTTCTTTGAATATCAGCCAGTCAGATACAAAATACATGATTGGGCAATTATGTCTCTTTTAAGACATGACTGATTGATATAGACTGGTTATCAACCAAGGCTATAGAACCCAAAGTGTTCATTCATCCCATAACTGGAGGGAGAAGAGATGGATTAATACCTTTTCCAAGGGTGAGTGCAATGAATTCAGCTGGAATTTGAACTTGGATTTCTCATTCTGAACTGATATTCATTGCACCACAATGCACAGGAATGAATCTGAAGGCAGGTGCATTAAAATAATAACTCATGTTAAATTGAATGTTACTGCCAATCTACATACTCTCATCCTCTTGCTTTTAGTTGTTTTTTTTTGTTTTTTTGTGTCTAATGAGGATAAAATGATTAAGCATAATATCTTGAAAGATCATGCCAATCACTTTTCAATGCATAGGTATTCTAAATGAATAGAAGACTATACTAATATTATAAAAAGACAATTTGAAATGTATGTTTTAATTCCAAAGCAATATAATTATTGGTGATCTTCAAAGAAAAGGGGAAAAAAATCAATTTTTAAAAATTTATTTTTAACTTAAGTGAAAGATTAGTGTAAACATACAATGAGACCCTTACTCAGCTTTCCACTAATGACAATTTGTCGTGTGTGGAAAAAGAAATAAGATAAAGAGAAATAAAAGATGCAACAGAAGACCAACTAAGTTTTATAGTAAACAAAAAAAAAATATTTTAATTTTAGTATTTTCATCAATGGGTTAAAAAAGAAAAAAATGCATACTGGCAAGAAGTTAAAAGTAATTCAATAAAGTAACTTTAGTTAGGAGTTATTGGTTTCTTTTAGGATACACATTCAGTCAGTGAACAGCAGCGAATGAACTGCTCTGAAGAAGATTTGTACAACAACTGACTGTGTCACCAAAATTAAACAAGTTGGCTGGCAATCAACAAATATGAATAACCAGATGAAATATCACTACTTTGTAAAGACCATATCAAAGAGTTCTTTTAAGTCTTTGATCTAAAACAAAACTCTGCATTGAGTCTCAATTCTTGTTGATGTTGGTGTACACCAAAAACTGGGAAATGCCCATGGCACATTCACAAGGAAACAAAAAATGGAAACAAGCACCATGTTAAGGAAAAAAAATAACTTGAGCCTTGTTTCTAAGATACTTTGGTGTTTTGTTCAAGGCTTTGCTTGCTCAGTTTGGGTGGGTAGGTGGGTGACATTTGAGATAAATTCTGTCATGTCAGTCTAACAGATCAGCTCTTCCCACCTACCAACTCAGTCCCTTTGCACATGATGCAAGGTACACAATACATGTTGGTAGCATTAGAATTACTTGAAGGTACTCTGTTCCCTGCCAAGGTGGGACCAGAACAAACTTCTTCACTTCTGACTGTTAATATAGACCAGCAACTGAAAATACTTTTGATCCTAAATGTTTTCTTTTATTTATTTATTTGTTCAATTCCTTTAAATCAAATGGATGTCACTTCAAAGGCTTCATACACCTGTCATAAAAAAGAAACATTTGAGATTGACATAAAATCCCACATTCCTCTTCTATGAAGATGTGTCAATCATAGTGTCACATACTACCCCATATCCCCCACCATCCACATCACACCTCTTCAAAAGTGGTTGAGGGTGGCAGCAGAAGACTAATGTTGTTGTGTTCAATAACGGTATACTGGTCAGCAGAAGACCAATGTTGCTGTCCACAGGCTACAAATCACCACACTCAATCATGGCTGTTGATTGGATATTCTTACCAACTACACATGCACAGGCTTGCAATCATCTCTGCTCTTCAGCTACCACCAGTCCTGCATCATCTATGTCACAGCCAAGATGCACTAACTGGAAGAATGAGGCAACTCTACAAGCAAGAACACCTATCACATGTGGGACCTGGGCAGTTGCAGTGTGCTGCTTATGGAACAAATTTTACCAATAATAATGATAGAATTCTTTATTCCGCTGAAGATGAAGAAGACTACACAATTCCAAAACATAACCATGGAGTAGATTATTCAAATAAAACTTTTCTTCTTTTGCACTAACTCTGCCAGTATATTATTGCACTAACTTCCTATGTCTGCATGGAAACCATTGAGATATTTTGCAACTATTTTCCATGTAAAACTATCTTTAACTGCTCTAATATTTTGCTGGTGTACAATCTATAAAATTTCCCTTTGTTTTTTTGCAGATTCTCTTTTTAAAATTCTCCTTTTTTTGTTTTTGGAATTATTAGGTTGGCTGAAAGATAGCAGAACAAAATGGTAAATATCTTGTTAAGTAAAATCAATGGCAAAATAAAAAAAATACAAGGTCTGATCAAAAGGTATCAGGACTGGTGCTATAAAAAGAAAACTACAACACATATTAATATGACATTTGATCTCCTTTGAAGCAGTCCCCCTTCTGAAGCCACACACTTTATCTAACATCATTTCCATTGATGGAAGTTTTTCTTGAACTTTTTTTTTTTGTTTCTAGTGGAGTGGGGTTGGATAGCAAGCAGTTGCCTTGTCACATTCTCTTGGATTTCCTCAACATCCTGAAATCTTGTTCCTTTCATGTGGGATTTGATTTTTTATGAAGAAAATGTTGCAAATGGGTAAGATCTAAGGAATATGGTAGTTGCTTGACTTGGAGAATGTTGTTCTTTGCCAAAAACTGCATCACAAGTTATGTTCATTGATGGAACCTCTGTTGTGTGATGAAATGACCACATTCTATACACTTTCCTTCCAAGCACAGCTATAATCAATGGAAGTGAGTGAAAACATTATAATTTAAGTGTGTATGTGCAACAGAGTTCAACATCCATCTGTGTCGAGCAGCTTGACTCTGTATACTTTAGTTTCATTACCATAGCAACAGTCAGAATGCATTTTGATCAAAGCTCATATATATTTTTTTATTTAAAAAACTGAAAAAGAACCTTTTAGTCAACCAACCATGAAGTACAAATTTATTAAAAAGAAAAATCCACAAAAATCTTATTTTGGTGATTAAATTGTAATCATTAATTTTTTTATTTTGGTTACTTCTATTTTTACTTCTTGTCAGAAACCCCATTTCTCACTCTCAGAGCATGAGATGAAAAGGGGTTTGTAAAAGAATCTGGTTGTGTAGTTAGAATCTCTCCCACAGTTTAAAGATAAAGTTATGTTTTTATCTTATACTAGTAATTAAAATGAAGGTCCTGCAGGTACTAAACCATATCATATGACAATATTATTAAAAAAATACTTTTGTGATCCCTTATCAAAAGCATTAGCCATAAATAGATTCTATTTCTTCTAGAAGTGTTTTCTTTTTTATAATCAATATTACTATTATACACTGATTAAAGAAAAAGAGTTTAACAAAACCTGATATACAAGATATAAGATAGCTTCATAGAAAAAGATTGTCTTGAGCAATAATGGAATATTATAAGAATTTAGAAGATGTAATTCTTAGGCAATATTCTTAATGGATTTCTGGCATTGACAGTTTCCCAGCAGTTGTTTCCAAAGACTTCTATACTCCTACTTGCAAATCTTATACAGAGCCATGGGGATGGAAGAAATATTTGGTGAACTCCTAAAGGAAAATATTTAGGAGCAAAATAACAAAAATAATGGCAAAACTTTTGTCATGCACCAACAATTCAAGAAATCATCAGATTTGTATGAATAGAAAATTGCGTTATGTACGTTTATATATTTCTAGAGATAATCTCCCAGGATCTTGTAACTTTACATTTCCAGTGCAATATTTCTGTTGTTCAAACACCAGATGACTATTATTCATTGACTAAGACAGTTTTAAATAGAAAAATTAAATTTTTACCAGCTTAAGAAAATTACTGCTTCATAAATCAAGCATAATACCTTTTTTGTTTTTCCTAAGCACAACATTTTTAGTTCCTTTTATTTGATTATCCCCCCCCCATCAGCAAGGCAGTAAAACTACTAAGATGCAAGGGGTTACTGAATATGAAATAATATGAAAAAGAAAAACCATTATTAAGAAGCAAGAACAATAAAAATACAGGAATAAAGGAAAGAAGAGAATTCCACAAGTTGAGAAGTCCAAGAGAAGAAACTGTTAGCATAGAACTTATGGTTACATTTAACCATTTCAACTGTAAAATAATATCCTATATATGCATGTATTTAGTTATGTTTCAAGGATAATTGTTTGGGCTAAAAAGCCACATTTGGGCCCATGGTTGTTTACAATTTGACATCTAACTCAGTGATGTATAATTAATGAGACAATAATCACTTGTAAAGATGTTGCACTCATCATCACATATGTAGTAGTTTTCTCATGCCATCAAAAATTATAGAATATTGTATTTGCTTTTTACTATTATTTTCACATATCAGTGCTTAATTTTTTAAATTTTTTTTTCACTTATTATATTAATATATTTAATGGCGGTTTAGTTTATTATTTAATAACTGCAAAAGAATGATTCCCACTTCTTGACCCTTATATTTATACTAGCTTACTCATGCCATAAATATAATGACAGCATATTCTCTCCTTGCTAATATTAAAAGAGAGATTTTAAATAAGTTTGGTTTGTTTTATGGTATATCAACCTCAATTGGTTATTTAATGCCAGCAATTATTTTTTTGATTAATATATATTCTTTGTAAGAAATCAGTTTGTAGATCAGGTTTCATTGACATTTTTATAAAGAGGGTTTTATCAAGAGTCAGATGTGTATTGCTGGTAATGTTTTTTTTTCTTCAAAGTATGGGTGACAATATTCTTTCCCTTGAATTTCTTCAAAAATGTATTGCCGATAATATTTTCTTCTCAAAGACAGTGTTTCTGGAATTTTTACTACAAAAATGTATTTTTATACCTTCATAGTGTTTTGGCTCCCATTTGGGTGTTAACTATTTGCACATAGCTGGGACTTAAACACATGCAACCACTCCAGGTCAGGGTGGACCTGGGAATAATAGCAATTAGGAGACCATTCTATGCTCCCCACAACCTCCCTATCATAGACCTTGCTACCAGGACCCAGACAGTTTATCATCACCCAGGATGAAGGGTACCCCTCTGCAGAGTTGCAGTCAGTGCATTCTAAAGCCCCAGCCAATTCCATATATCATATTAATATATAATAATTATTAGAGGATCAGTTTATTATTTAATAACAATAATAAACTGATCCTACATTTTATGCCAAGTAAAATTTTATATTAATGCAAGTGTGCGCATACTGTCAAAAAAGTTTATTTTGTAAAGTTCTTAAAAGGTTTTCACATATGAACGTTTAAATATATTTTTTCTAGTTATTTTCTGGCAGTTAGTACATACCAAGCAAGTACTGTAAGTGGAAGCAATTGAAGGTAATAATTTTTTTGTGCTGACACTCTTGTATTTTGTACATGAGTGTATCTATCTTATTGCCAATGCTTTTGAGATTGAAACAGTAAAGCTTTCTGACTGAGAGACCTACAAAATAATATAAAGCAGGAAGAAATTAATAAAATGTGTGAGAAGAGAAGAAGGTACAAAGTAGGAAATAAGAAAAATGAAAGGGGAAAAAAAATTAACGCATACACACACCTATAAGCAAGAAGGGATTTAAATGAAAGAAAGATATTGAGGGGCAAAACATATTGATTGGATATCAAGAGACAATGAATGATTAAAAGATGGCCTGAGATGAAAAGGTGTAAAAATTGCTATGTGTTCAAACTTTTCATGGAACATAAAAGCAAAAGAATGCTAGAAGAGAGGTGATATTAGAAAATATTTGTGCATTCTTTAATTCTTGTTTTTTTTTTCAAGTAGAATTAATCCAAATGAAATTCATTGTATAAGATTTAGATAAAAATATGAACAAGCATTGAAGATCGGAAGTAATAAGGGAGGAAATGCGAAGATACAGGCAAAAAGAGAACATAAATCTTCAACATCTATGGACTTTTTACATGTCCAACTTGAACATTATTACTTTATCATTATGGTGGCCATTAGAATGGAAAAAACTAAACCATTCTGATCAACCAATGACTGACTAGGAAGCAAGATGAATTATGAGTACTTTCAATAAGAGTTGTTTCTGTCAAAAAAAAAAAAAATCCAAATGGCTAAAAGTGATAAACAGGGAAAAAAAAAATCGAGAATAATTTAAATTCAATCTGGTTCATTACACCAAATTTTAAAATCCAACCTCCTTGAAAAAATGGCTGATTGAACTTTTAAAAAAATGAACTGTTTATTAATTACCCTAATTTTTAAGCCTGAATTTCCGGAAAAAAAAAATTAAAATAAAAAGCAAATTTGTGTAATGGAAGAAAATTTAAAATCACAAAAGACTGACTTCATCGTGGTGAGAAAATGTACAAAATACATTTTGTGCTGTTCATCAGGGACATCAAAATGAAACAAGTATAGAAATCCAACTATATCAACAGTGTAATAATGGATGACAGCAAATGTGATAAAGGAATCTAAGGATGTATAGGAACTGTGAAAGGTCCTTTTCAGAAACTGGGCAAAGTATTTATGAAAATATTAGCTGTTTCCTTATAAGGAAATATTTGTTGACCGAGCAGCCAGTACAACAGCCAGTTTATAAAATCTTTCTTTTAAAACAATTTTTCCAGCAAATAAGTTAATCAAGCCTAGTCACATTCCAGTTTTGATGGAGGTTCCCTCCTTAATCTTTTATTTGAATTAATGTGGATCATCAACATCTTGATTATCTTATCATTTTCTCTTTGAGTTACACATTTTATCCATTTTAGTTGCTGCTGCTGCTAGTCCTCAAGTGCTATGGTTTCTTTATTTAATACAATTCTTTGTTTGTGATTCTGCAGAGTAGCAGTCCACAAGATTCAAAGAATTTTGGTCTTCCTTAACCCTATAGGCTTTACTCACTCAGTCATTTTTAACCATCGACCTTGGAAAGCAGTTGTATACAACTGACAGTTTAGGTACTTCTGAATATATTGAGTGCCATGCAGGACATCCATTTGAAAGTTTTGATATAACAAGACTATTTAAGAAAATGACAATTATGTGGTTAAAATGTATCAAATATCAATTGGCTTATCAGGTCATTGAACCATTTTATTTCAACCTCTAACTTTTATGTGTCTCTTCTTCATCCTTCTGATTTATACTTAAATTTTCTCTTTTTCAACATTTACAGTGAGGTATTTATTCATTCACATATTTTATTGCCAGTATCAAGCTGGTTTTCTCTAGGCATCATTGCCAAAAATAGTCATGTTACCCTGGAGACCATTAACTCAGTATTTTAATGTCCAGACTCATCTCCATTCTGAAATCTTAGGCTGGAAATATAGAGGGAGGAGCAAGATGGCATCCTGCCAATTGCCTCTGATCTGCTAAACTGTTTTCTTCCTTACAAGCCTTTATACATATAGACAAACAGTTGATTATTTTGTTTCCACAGCTTAGAGACTTTAATGTAAAGCCTGAGTAACAAATTGATTGGCTGTGGAGAATCACATCTTGCAACATAACCAAAGCTCTGATTGGTTGAAAATTATCATGTGGTTAGTTATTATTATACCCAGTGGATCATGCACTGCCTTCCATTCACCAATTGTCAAGTATCATTATTGTTTGATGTTCTTTCAAAAGCTTTTCCTTCCTTTTTCTTTTGCTTTAGCTGAGTGACATATGGAAATTTATGAATCAGTTGTCACAGATTTTCCAAGACAAAAAACAACAGACAGAATGAACAGATTAGCCTTTAATGTAAATCTCAAAGATGAAGATTTACAAGATAAGCAATAGATGTTCTCAACTATAAATATTTCTCTTTTTTTTTTAATACTTATGAAGATTTGAATGCACTTATTTAAATGAATTTCCTGAAACTTTTCTGGACAATGTCCAACTTAAGCAAGGACATTGTCTAGAATAGTTTTAGGAAATTCCAAAGCCATCTGGAGTCTGTGATTGAAGCCAATAGCAATTTTATTGAATAAATTTACTCTTTATTATTTCAAGATATATTTACCAAAATTACACAAAAATATCTGTTAAAATGAGCTGTCAGTGTTATTTTTATTTATGCGTAATTTTGACACTAATGCATTGATTGCACTATGTATAATTACTGTGTTATCAAAAGTATAAAAATGCTTAAAGCAGGTAATAAAACAATTATTAATGCTCCCAAACAAGGATTTTATTGTTTCATACAATACAAAGGTTTAAAAAGTCTAAACCAAAAAATAATTTTTACTTATCCTGAATGGGTAAATATGCAGTTATATATAAGAAATGAGTAAGACTGTATCACCAAAACACCCTGCTGTTGTCAACTGCTGCAGAAAGCAGTAAACAATGTGTAGCATTATCCTTGTAGCCACTCTATGAATGAATGTCAGCTGACCCCCCCCCCCCACCAAAAAAAAAACACCTATATCATAGAAATTGCTAGACCACAGAGTGCTGGATTAAAGCAGTCAGACTGTATACTGTAATCTGACACCCTCAGAACCAAACCACTGCTGGCTCACAGAAACTACCTGATGACAAAAATCACCAACCAAAAACCCTTTGTAAACAGTCTTGCCAGCTCATTCCAGATATATATATTGCTGTTATCAAAGGTAGAACAGAGCTTAAAACAGGAAATAAAAGAATCATTAATGCTTCCAAACAAGGTTTTTGTTTCATGCAATACAGAGGCTAAAAAAAAAAGCCTAAAACCATATTATCCTGAATGGGTAAACATGCAGCTATATACGAGATATGAGCAAGACTGTACACTCCAAAACACTGCTGCTGCAGAAAGTTTTAAACATTTGGCACTGATTCTTGTTAACTGCTCAACAATCTAGTAGAAGCTGATTCAAAAAGGTGCTGGACTATGGGAGTTAATGGACCACTGAATGTCAGATTAAAGAAGTCAGACGGTATTATTCATGCCAAAATATTCACTTAAAAGACCTTTGTTTACAACAGGAGAGCAGAATTTTTTCTTTCTTTAGATAAAGAATTTTTATTGTAAGATACTCGATAGTAATTACATCAATATATATGTTGCCGTCATTTTAGACGGTATATCAATATAAATATTTTGCCATCATTTTTGACTTGTATGGTATAACATTTCCAAAAAAATTCATATATGAATTGCTACACTACAGAGTTGTATGATATTCAAGGGTATAATTTATTCCCTGTTTTTAGCTTCAGAAACAGAGACTTAATATATAATTTATAACTTAATATACTCAAGTTATATTATACACAAGAAAATAGGGTATTATATGTCATTATAAAGAATTGATTTCTTGTTTCTATCATATTCTCAAGAATAACCTTGATTTTTGTTGAAGGTTGTCTGCTGTTCAATCATTAGTAATGATAGATTGACTTCTTAATTTCTTAGATTGATTTCTTAAGTTGCATTTTATTGAAAAAAGTCTGCAGCCTGAGCTTTTGTTTTGACAGTTGTGACAGAAAGCTCATATTTCACTGACCAAGAACTTAGATTTTGGCTTTTATAGTCTGAAGAACTCGGAAATAGTTTCCATAAGCATGCTGTTTTGAAATATTTGTTTGAATTGATTGGTCAAAAAACATCATTAAATTTGTATTTGAGTTTTTTGATTGGTTAAATATTACTGAGGATGTAATAAGTGCATATGATTATATTACTTGGCACAAGTTTTCTATTTAGTAAGTTGTTGTTGCATGGAGCCAGAAATAACTTGAGTTATAGTAAATTTATCATATTTCAAAACAGCTTCTGATTGCCTCCTAATCGGGATATAGTGTGAATAAAATCCAAGATGAGCATGCTGATCCAAATAGAGTACATAATGATAATTCCTCATTTCAAAAAATCTGACATTAAAGAAAGTTCAAATATTAGTTCCTTCACTTAAACTCAGAAACATTTAATTGGAGTCAAAAAGGTCTTTGGCCATAATTTAAATGATGAGCAGAGGTTAGTTAGTTATAAATGTTCTGATATTTGGGATATTTTAATGTCCTTTTGCCCTGAACTAGCACTAAAGAATGTCAAGATTATCATTTAATACAAGCAAACATTCAGATTATTCTCAAAAAAATTCATGTTGATCTACCAAAACTCTTCACTGTGGTGTACCAAAGAAAAAAAAACAAAAAAAACTTTGCTATCATTCTTTACTGGAAAGTTTATCTCAGTTTTTATTAGGATATATATGTTTTTTTTTTTAACATTATCTTGTCACAATATCAGTCAAAAATATCATCATAAGTACCTTACCTGTTTAATCAATGGTAGCAAACAAGCTGCTATATTATTAGGATGAAAATAGATACTTTCAAAAATAGCAATACCTCAGAAAATGAAAACACTTTCTGAAAGCTTTGATGCTAGTTTTAATTTTAATCTAATAATTTAATATTTCTAATAAGCAAAATACTTTGGCATATTTCAAACCAAATTTAAATTGATTAGAAAGATTTTTTTTCTGTTTATTAAAATCATCCATGCTAGCAAATTTGTCTTTATTAAAAAAATTTTGAAAAATAAAATATACTTTTCTGAGAAAAGTTAGCTAATTTAAACTCTAATTAATCTAAATTTAAACAAATATTACTTAAAATATTGCAGAAAAGCAATTTTTAATACAGAGATGAGGGTTTTTTACGAGGTGTTGACATATTTATCAGTAGTCTGATATTCTTTATGTAAAGGATAAATAATTGTGATAAAATACAACATAAACACCTTTGTTTATATAATTTTTTGACTACTCTGTAATATAAAAATTTGAAATATTCTAAGTATTCAAATATTTTATTGGATTTTGGAAACTTTGTATTTATAGCTTTACTTATGGAGACACTTGTTGAGAAAATGTTAGAATAGATTTTAGATTTGTTATAGTTACTTATTTTCTGATAATGTAATGCATGACCATTCCTTGCATTCACTTTCACACAAATACCCTTGGAAAAGATATTAATCCATCTCTTTCCTCCAGTTATGGGTTAAATAATAGGACAGATTGGGTTCTATATCCTTGGCTGGCAACCAGTCTACCACAGAAAACAATGGTAACCTACTGTGGGATAATCTTCTGCCCAATCAGTCATGTCACTTTTGAGATATGATCGCCCAAAGCGTGTGTCACATGTGTATCACTTAACTGAATGTATGAACATACATATTTACAAAAATCGGCATGTTTATAAACACAAAAAAATTCTTTGTAAAATAATGGGTGGATTGCAGGAGGGGGGGGGGGTCATTAAATTGTAGTAAGCTTTTTTTATTCATGATTAGTAAATGCAGTTTCTGTTTAGCAACAATATCACTTGACCCCTAGAAATTAATACAAAATTGTTAAATTTTACAAGTTTATAAATTATTTCTCATTCAAATATTAGAAATTTGAAAACAATTCTTATAAAATCTATTATTCATCACAAAAAAATCTGTTCCTATGACAATAATGTCCATAATATATCTTATTCATAAAAGCAATTAAAAGCTTTTCTAATTAGATAATCTCTTAATCTCATTTCATTTTTTACTTCATAATTTAGAGCAGATTTTCTGTAACTGGGCATCATGGTTGACCAAAACATTCTGAGGATTTAAATTTCTCTGAGGACTTTTTAGCTAAGAAGTCAAGTGTTACAAAAAAAGAATATCTCAAAATTTCATTAAATTAAAAATTAAGTAAGTGGTGTTAACAGATGTAAAAAAAAAAAAAAAAAAAAAAAAGAAATATTTTTACAATATTTTCTAAAAAAAGAGAGAGACATTTCAAAGATTATTTCATTCATTTGAGAATAAATCTTGTTTGTACATTTCATTTAAATCCAACAATTATTCGGTTTTTGCAAGAATTTTTAAATCAGTGTGTTTTATACTACAAAAAGAGGCTAAAATTTCCTATAGTTATTAATATTAGAAAAAAGATTTTTAACTAAAATTTCAAAGGTTCTAAAGTATTTTAAAAACATTTGCATCAAAAAATCCTTTGGTCTTTCCTCTTTATAATAACAGATTTTGATGATAAATCTTTATCAGGTTATTTATTAAGTTTTGAGCATTTTTTTTTCATTTTGTATGCTTCTTTTAGTGAATTTGTGGAGGTACCTATACAGGGTGCTATCGATAAATTGTTGTCTAAATTAAGCAAAAAATGAAAATAACACAAACATCTCTTTAAAGATGTACTTACCAAATAGGCACAAAAATATCCATAAATACTAAACAGTAAATTTATTCAATAAAATCACCATTGGCATCAACCATGGTCTCCAGACAACTTCAGAATCTCTTACATCTCTTCCTGATGGTTTCATTGGGTTGAGAATGCTACCATTAACTTGCATCTTTGGTATTACAGGAAGTTTCCAGTGGTTCTTTAAAAAGATGTACTTACCAAAATAGCACAAAAATATCCATAAATACTAAACAGTAAATTTATTCAATAAAATCACTATTAGGATTAACCATGGTCTCCAGACAACTTCAGAATCTCTCACATCCTCTGGATGGTTTCATTAAGTTGAGAATGCTACCATAATCCTTGCATCTTTGGTGGTATTACAGGAAGTTTGTGTGGTCTCTTTTAAAGATGTACTTACCAAAATAGCACAAAAATATCCATAAATACTAAACAAGCAAACTTTATTCAATAAAATCACTATTGGCATCAACCATGGTCTCCAGACAACTTCAGAATCTCTCATATCTCTTCTGGATGGCTTCATTAAGTTGAGAATGCTACCATAATCCTTTAATTGGCATGTTAGGAAGTTTCAGTGGTCTCTTTTAAAAGATGTACTTACCAAAATAGCACAAAAATATCCATAAATACTTCAAACAAATTTATTCAATAAAATCACTATTGGCATCAACCATGGTCTCCAGACAACTTCAGAATTCCCTACATCTCTTCTGATGGTTTCCATTGCTGGAGAATGCTAACATAATCCTTGCATCTTTTTGTATTGGCTATGCAGTTTGTGCCTTTTAAAGATGTACTTACCAAAATAGCACAAAATATCCATAAATATTAAACAGTAAATTTATTCAATAAAATCACTATTGGCATCAACCATGGTTCTACAATCTCTCTAGAATTTACATCTCTTCTTGGATGGTTTCATTAAGTTGAGAATGCTACCATAACTTTTGCATCTTGGGTATTACAGGAAGTTTCAGTGGTTCCTTTTAAAAGATGTACTTACCAAAATAGCACAAAAATATCCATAAATGTATTTCAAACAGTAAATTTATTCAATAAAATCACCATAGAATTAACTATATTCTAGACAACTTCAGAATCTCTACTTCTTCTCTGATGGTTTCATTAAGTTGGAGAATGCCACCATATCCTTTGCATCTTTGGTATTATTGTGAAGTTTCAGTGGTCTCTTTTAAAAGATGTACTTACTAAAATAGCACAAAAATATCCATAAATACTCAAACAGTAAATTTATTCAATAAAATCATCATTGGCATCAACCATGGTCTCCAGACAACTTCAGAATCTCTTACATCTCTTCTCGGTTTCATGTTGAGAATGCTACCATAATCCTTGCATCTTTGGTATTATAGGAAGTTTCCAGTGGTCTTTTAAAAGATGTACTTACCAAAATAGTGACAAAATATCCATAACACTTCAAACAGTAAATTTATTCAATAAAATCACTATTGGCATCAACCATGGTCTCCAGACAACTTCTAGCAATCTCTTACATCTCTTCTGATGGTTTCATTAAGTTGAGAATGCTACCATGTATCCTTGCATCTTTGGTATTACAGTGAGTTTCAGTGGTCTCTTAAAGATGTACTTACCAAAATAGCACAAAAATATCCATAAATACTAAACAGTAAATTTATTCAATAAAATCACTATTGGCATCAACCATGGTCTCCGGGTATAACTTTGTGAATCTCTTACATCTCTTCTGGATGGTTTCATTGGGTTGAGAATGCTACCATAACTTGCATCTTTTGGTATTACAGGAAGTTTCAGTGGTCTCTTTTAAAAGATGTACTTACCAAAATAGCACAAAAATATCCATAAATACTAAACAGTAAATTTATTCAATAAAATCACTATTGGCATCAACCATGGCTCCCAGACAACTTCACCTCTTGTTCTTTCTGATGGTTTCATTGCTGGAGAATGCTACCATAACTCTGCATCTTTGGTATTACAGGAAGTTTCAGTGGTCTCTTTTAAAAGATGTACTTACTAAAATAGGCACAACATTCATAAATACTAAACAGTAAATTTATTCAATAAAATCACTATTGGCATCAACCATGACTTGTGACAACTTCTGCACTTACATTCTCTGGATGGTTTCATTAAGTTGGAGAATGCTACCATAATTCTTGTGCATCTTTGGTATTACAGGAAAGTTTCAGTGGTCTTTGATGTACTTACCAAAATAGCAAAATATCCATAAATACTAAACAGTAAATTTATTCAATAAAATCACTATTGGCATCAACCATGTATTCCAGACAACTTCAGAATCTCTTACACTCTTCTGATGGTTTCATTAAGTTGAGAATGCTACCATAATCCTTGCATCTTTGGTATTACAGGAAGTTTCAGTGGCCCTTTTAAAAGATGTACTTACCAAAATAGCACAAAAATATCCATAAATAGTTTCAACAGTAAATTTATTCAATAAAATCACTATTGGCATCAAACTATGTCTCCTAGTATAAACTCTCAGAATCTTCTACATCTCTTCTGGATGGTTTCATTAAGTTGGAGAATGCTACCATATCCTGTGACCTTGGTATTACAGGAAGTTTCCAGTGGTCTCTTTTAAAAAGATGTACTTACCAAAATAGCACAAAAATATCCATAAATATCTAAACAGTAAATTTATTCAATAAAAATCACTACGGGCATCAACCATGGTCTCCAGACAACTTCAGAATTCTACATCTCTCTGGATGGTTTCATTGCTGGAGAATGCTACTATAATCCTTGTATCTTTGGTATTACAGGAAGTTTCAGTGGTCTCTTTTAAAAGATGTACTTACCAAAATAGCACAAAATATCCATAAATACTAAAAACAGTAAATTTATTCAATAAAATCACTATTGGCATCAACCATGGTCTCCAGACAACTTCAGAATTTACATCTCTTCTCTGGATGGCTTCCATGTTGGAGAATGCTACCATAACTTTTGCATCTTTGGTATTACAGGAAGTTTCAGTGGTCTTTTAAAAGATGCAAATTTCACAAATAGCACAAAATATCCATAAATACTAAACAGTAAATTTATTCAATAAAATCAATTATTGGCATCAACCATGGTCTCCAGACAACTTCAGAATCTCTTACATTCTTTCTGATGGTTTCATTAAGTTGGAGAAGTTACCATAATCCTTGCATCTTTGGTATTACAGGAAGTTTCAGTGGTCTCTTTTAAAAGATGTACTTACCAAAATAGTACAAAAATATCCATAAATACTAAACAGTAAAATTTATTCAATAAAATCACTATTGGCATCAACCATGGTCTCCCCTGTGACAACTTCGTGAATCTCTTACATCTCTTCTGGATGGTTTCATTAAGTTGAGAATGCTTACCATAAATCTTGCATCTCTTTGGCATTACAGGAAAGCCTAGGGTCTCTTAAAGATGTACTTACCAAAATAGCACAAAAAATATCCATAAATACTAAACAGTAAATTTATTCAATAAAATCACTATTGGTGACCAACCATGGTCTCCAGACAACCAGAATCTCTGCTACTCCTTCTTGGATGGTTTCATTAAGTTGGAGAATGTTAAATTTCATAACTTGCATCTGGTATTACAGGAAGTTTCAGTGGTCTTTAAAAGATGTAATTAATAAAATTAGCACAAAAATATCCATAAAATGTTTCAAACAGTAAATTTATTCAATAAAATCACTATTGGCATCAACCATGGTCTCCAGACAACTTCAGAATCTCTTTACATCTCTTTCCTGATGCATTTCATTAAGTTGGAGAATGCTACCATAATCCTTGCATCTTGTAATATGAGTAGTTTCAGTGGTCTCTCTTTAAAAGATATGTACTTACCAGTCATCAGCACAAAAATATCCATAAATGTTTCAAACAGTAAATTTATTCAATAAAAATACTTATTATATCAACCATGGTCTCCGACAACTCAGAATTTACATCTCTTCTGGATGGTTTCCATTAAGTTGGAGAATGCTACCATAATCCTTGCATCTTGGTATTACAGAAGCTCTAGTGGTCTCTTTAAAGATGTACTTACCAAAATAGCACAAAAATATCCATAAATACTAAACAGTAAATTTATTCAATAAAATCACTATTGGCATCAACCATGGCTCCAGACTTAGAATCTCTCTTGTTACATCTCTTCTAGATGGTTTCATTGTTGGTGAATGCTACCATAATCCTTGCATCTTTGGTATTATTGCGAGTTTCAGTGGTCTCTAAAAGATGTACTTTTACCAAAATAGCACAAAAATATCCATAAATACTAAACAGTAAATTTATTCAATAAAATCACTATTGGTATCAACCATGGTTCTGTGACAAACTTCAAATCTCTACATCTCTTCTGGATGGTTTCCCTATTAAGTTGGAGAATGCTACCATAACTTGCATCTTGGTATTACAGGAAGTTTCAGTGTCTCTTTTAAAAGATGTACTTGAAATAGCACAAAAATATTCATAAATGTACTAAACAGTAAATTTATTCAATAAAATCACTTACATTAAGCACAACCATGGTCTCCAGACAACTCTCAGAATCTCTCTCTTACATCTCTTCTTGGATGGTTTCTTCATTGCTGAGAATGCTACTATCCTGTATCTTGTATTGCTATGGAAGCTTCAAGTGGTCTCTTTTAAAAGATGTACTTACTAAAATAGCACAAAAATATCCATAAATATCAAACAGTAAATTTATTCAATAAAATCACTATTGGCATCAACCATGGTCTCCAGACAACTTCAGAATTTCTTACATTCTTCTGGATGGTTTCATTAAGTTGAGAATGCTACCATAACTTTATCTTTGGTATTACAGAAGTTTCAGTGGTCTCTTTTAAAAGAGATAAAATTTACTAAAATAGCACAAAAATATCCATAAATACTAAACAGTAAATTTATTCAATAAAATCACTATTGGCATCAACCATGGTCTCCAGACAACTCTAGAATTTTAGCTTTCTTCTGGATGGTTTCATTAAGTTGGAGAATGCTACATAATCCTTGCATCTTTGGTATTACAGGAAGTTTCAGTAGTCTCTTTAAAAAGATGTACTTACCAAAAATAGCACAAAAATATCCATAAATACTAAACAGTAAATTTATTCAATAAAATCACTATTGGCATCAACCATGGTCTCCAGACAACTTCAGAATTCTTACATCTCTTCTGATGGTTTCATTAAGTTGGAGAATGCTACCATAATCTCTTGCATCTTTGGTATTACAGGAAGTTTCAGTGGTCTCTTTTAAAAAGATGTACTTACCAAAATAGCACAAAAATATCCATAAATACTAAACAGTAAATTCATTCAATAAAATCACTACTGGGCATCAACCATGGTCTCCAGACAAACTTCAGAATCTCTTACATCTTCTGATGGTTTCATTAAGTTGGAGAATGCTACTATAATCCTTGCATCTTTGGTATTACAGGAAGTTTCAGTGGTCTTTTTAAAAGATGTACTTACCAAAATAGCAATAAAATATCCATAAATACTAAACAGTAAATTTATTCAATAAAATCACTATTGGCATCAACCATGGTCTCCGTGACAACTTCAGAATTCCTTACACTTCTTCTGATGGCTTCATTAAGTTGGAGAATGCTACCATAATCCTTGCATCTTTGGTATTACAGGAAGCTTCATAGGGTGGTCTCTTTTAAGATGTACTTACCAAAATAGCACAAAAATATCCATAAATACTAAACAGTAAATTTATTCAATAAAATCACTATTGGCATCAACCATGGTCTTATAACTTCAACTTCATCTCTTCTGGGATGGTTCTTATTAAGTTGAGAATGCTACCATAATCCTTGCATCTTGGTATTATGTGAGTTTCAGTGGTCTTTTAAAAAAGATGTACTTACCAAAATAGGCACAAAAATATCCATAAATACTAAAACAGTAAATTTATTCAATAAAATCAATTATTGGCATCAACCATGGTCTCCAGACAACTTCAGAATCTCTTACATCTCTTCTGATGGTTTTATTGCTGGAGAATGCTACCATAATCCTTGCATCTTTGGTATTATGTAAGTTTCAGTGGTCTTTTAAAGATGTACTTACCAAAATAGCACAAAAATATCCATAAATACTAAACAGTAAATTTATTCAATAAAATCACTATTGGCATCAACCATGGCTCCCGACAATCTCAGAATCTCTTACATCTCTTCTGGATGGTTTCATTAAGTTGGAGAATGCTACCATAATCATCTTTGGTATTACAGGAAGTTTCAGTGGTTCCTTTAAAAGATGTACTTACCAAAATAGCACAAAAATATCCATAAATACTAAACAGTAAATTTATTCCAATAAAATCACTATTGGCATCAACTATATTCCCTAGACAACTTCAGAATCTCTTACATCTCTCTTGGATGGTTTCAATGCTGAGAATGCTACCATAACTTGCATCTTTGGTATTACAGGAAGTTTCAGTGGCCTTTTTTAAAAGATGTACTTACCAAAAATATTAATAAAATATTCATAAATACTAAACAGTAAATTTATTCAATAAAATCTCCATTATTGGCATCAACTTTCATGGTCTTGTGACAACTTCAGAATCTCTTACATCTTCTTCTGATGGTTTTGGCTGTTGGAGAATGCTACTCATATCCTTGCATCTTTGGTATTACAGGAAGTTTCTGCGGAGTCTCTAGTATACACAAAATAGCACAAAATATCCATAAATACTAAACAGTAAATTTATTCAATAAAATCACCATTGGCATCAACCATGGTCTCCAGACAACTTCTCAGAATCTTGCTTATCTCTTCTGGATGGTTTCATTAAGTTGGAGAATGCTACCATAATCCTTGCATCTTGGTATTACAGGAAGTTTCAGTGGTTCTTTTAAAGATGTAATTTTACTAAAATAGCACAAAAATATCCATAAATACTAAACAGTAAATTTATTCAATAAAATCACTATTGGCATCAACCATGGTTCTGTGACAACTTCAGAATCTCTTACATCTCTTCTGATGGTTTCATTAAGTTGAGAATGCTACCATAATCCTTTGCATCTTTTGTATTACAGGAAGTTTCAGTGGTCTCTTTTAAAAGATGTACTTACCAAAATAGCACAAAAATATCCATAAATATCAAACAGTAAATTTATTCAATAAAATCACCATTGGTATCAACCATGGTCTCCAGACAACTTCAGAATTTCTTACATCTCTTCTGGATGGTTTCATTAAGTTGAGGAATGCTACCATAATCCTTGCATCTTTGTATTACAGGAAGTTTCAGTGGTCTTTTAAAAGATGTACTTACCAAAATAGCACAAAAATATCCAAGCAATACTAAACAGTAAATTTATTCAAATAAAATCACTATTGGCATCAACCATGGTCTCCAGACAACTTCAGAATCTCTTACATCTCTTCTGATGGTTTCATTAAGTTGGAGAATGCTACCATAATCCTTGCATCTTTGGTATTACAGGAAGTTTCAGTGGTCTCTTTTAAAAGATGTGATTACCAAAATAGCACAAAAATATCCATATAAATACTAAACAGTAAATTTATTCAATAAAATCACTATTGGCATCAACCATGGTCTCCAGACAACTTCAGAATCTTCACATCTCTTCTGGATGGTTTCATTAAGTTGGAGAATGCTACCATAATCCTTGCATCTTTGGTATTACAGGAAGTTTCAGTGGTCTCTTTTAAAAGATGTACTTACCAAAATAGCACAAAAATATCCATAAATACTAAACAGTAAATTTATTCAATAAAATCACTATTGGCATCAACCATGGTCTCCAGACAACTTCAGAATCTCTTACATCTCTTCTGATGGTTTCCATTAAGTTGGAGAATGCTACCATAATCCTTGCATCTTTGGTATTACAGAAGTTTCAGTGGTCTCTTTTAAAAGATGTACTTACCAAAATAGCACAAAAATATCCACAAATACTAAACAGTAAATTTATTCAATAAAATCACTATTGGCATCAACCATGGTCTCCAGACAACTTGTGAATCTCTTACATCTCTTCTGGATGGTTTCATTAAGTTGAGAATGCTACCATAATCCTTGCATCTTTGGTATTACAGGAAGTTTTCCAGTGGTCTCTTTTAAAAGATGTACTTACCAAAATAGCACAAAAATATCCATAAATACTAAACAGTAAATTTATTCAATAAAAATCACTATTGGCATCAACCATGGTCTCCAGACAACTTCAGAATCTCTTACATCTCTTCTTGGATGGTTTCATTAAGTTGAGAATGCTACCATAATCCTTGCATCTTTGGTATTACAGGAAGTTTCAGTGGTCTCTTTTAAAAGATGTACTTACCAAAATAGCACAAAAATATCCATAAATACTAAACAGTAAATTTATTCAATAAAATCACTATTTAAACAACCATGGTCTCCAGACAACTTCAGAATCTCTTACATCTCTTCTGGATGGTTTCATTAAGTTGAGAATGCTACCATAATCCTTGCATCTTTGGTATTACAGGAAGTTTCAGTGGTCTCTTTTAAAAGATGTACTTACCAAAATAGCACAAAAATATCCATAAATACTAAACAGTAAATTTATTCAATAAAATCACTATTGGCATCAACCACAGTCTCCAGACAACTTCAGAATCTCTTACATCTCTTCTGGATGGTTTCATTAAGTTGGAGAATGCTACCATAATCCTTGCATCTTTGGTATTACAGGAAGTTTCAGTGGTTCCTTTAAAAGATGTACTTACTAAAATAGCACAAAAATATCCATAAATACTAAACAGTAAATTTATTCAATAAAATCACTATTGGCATCAACCATGGTCTCCAGACAACTTCAGAATCTCTTACATCTCTTCTGGATGGTTTCCATTAAGTTGGAGAATGCTAGCCATAATCCTTGCATCTTTGGTATTACAGGAAGTTTCCAGTGGTCTCTTTTAAAAAGATGTACTTACCAAAATAGCACAAAAATATCCATAAATACTAACACACAGTAAATTTATTCAATAAAATCACTATTGGCATCAACCAGTGTCTCCTAGTGACAACTTCAGAATCTCTTACATCTCTTTCTGGATGGCTCTATTGTCAGAGAATGCTACCATAATCCTTGCATCTTTGGTATTACAGGAAGTTTCAGTGGTCTCTTTTAAAGATGTACTTACCAAATAGCACAAAATATCCATAAATAAGCTGAAACAGTAAATTTATTCAATAAAATCACTATTGGCATCAACCATGGTCTCCAGACAATCTGAATCTCTTACATCTCTTCTGGATGGTTTCATTAAGTTGAGAAATGCTACCATAATCCTGTATCTTTGGTATTACAGGAAGTTTCAGTGGTCTCTTTTAAAAGATGTACTTACCAAAATAGCACAAAAATATCCATAAATACTAAACAGTAAATTTATTCAATAAAATCACTATTGGCATCAACCATGGTCTCCAGACAACTTCAGAATCTCTTACATCTCTTCTGGATGGTTTCATTAAGTTGAGAATGCTACCATAATCCTTGCATCTTTGGTATTACAGGAAGTTTCAGTGGTCTCTTTAAAAGATGTACTTACCAAAATAGCACAAAAATATCCATAAATACTAAACAGTAAATTTATTCAATAAAATCACTATTGGCATCAACCATGGTCTCCAGACAACTTCAGAATCTCTTACATCTCTTCTGGATGGTTTCATTAAGTTGGAGGAATGCTACCATAATCCCTTGCATCTTTGGTACACAGAAGTTTCAGTGGTCTCTTTTAAAAGATGTACTTACCAAATAGTTATCACACAAAAATATCCATAAATACTAAACAGTAAATTTATTCAATAAAATCACTATTGGCATCAACCATGGTCTCCAGACAACTTCAGAATCTCTTACATCTCTTCTGGATACTCATTGTTGAGAATGCTACCATAATCCTTGCATCTTTGGTATTACAGGAAGTTTCAGTGGTCTCTTTTAAAAGATGTACTTACCAAAATAGCACAAAAATATCCATAAATACTAAACAGTAAATTTATTCAATAAAATCACTATTGGCATCAACCATGGTCTCCAGACAACTTCAGAATCTCTTACATCTCTTCTGGATGGTTTCAATGTTGGAGAATGCTACCATAATCCTTGCATCTTTGGTATTACAGGAAGTTTCAGTGTCTCTTTTAAAAGATGTACTTACCAAAATAGCACAAAAATATCCATAAATACTAAACAGTAAATTTATTCAATAAAATCACTATTGGCATCAACTATGGTCTCCAGACAACTTCAGAATCTCTACATCTCTTCTGGATGGTTTCCCATTAAGTTGGAGAATGCTACCATAACTTGCATCTTTGGTATTACAGGAAGTTTCAGTGGTTCCCTTTAAAAGATGTACTTACCAAAATAGCACAAAAATATCCATAAATACTAAACAGTAAATTTATTCAATAAAATCACTATTGGCATCAACCATGGTCTCCAGACAATCTCAGAATCTTCACATCTCTTCTGGATGGTTTCATTAAGTTGGAGAATGCTACCATAATCCTTGCATCTTTGGTATTACAGGAAGTTTCAGTGGTCTCTTTTAAAAAGATGTACTTACCAAAAATAGGCACAAAAATATCCATAAATACTAAACAGTAAATTTATTCAATAAAATCACTATTGGCATCAACCATGGTCTCCAGACAACTTCAGAATCTCTTACATCTCTTCTGATGGTTTCATTAAGTTGGAGAATGCTACCATAATCCTTGCATCTTTGGTATTACAGGAAGTTTCAGTGGCTTTAAAAGATGTACTTACCAAAATAGCACAAAAATATCCATAAATACTAAACAGTAAATTTATTCAATAAAATCACTATTGGCATCAACCATGGTCTCCAGACAACTTCAGAATCTCTTACATCTCTTCTGGATGGTTTCCATTAAGTTGGAGAATGCTACCATAATCCTTGTATCTTTGGTATTACAGGAAGTTTCAGTGGTCTCTTTTAAAAGATGTACTTACCAAAATAGCACAAAAATATCCATAAATACTAAACAGTAAATTTATTCAATAAAATCACTATTGGCATCAACCATGGTCTCCAGACAACTTCAGAATCTCTACATCTCTTCTGGATGGTTTCATTAAGTTGGAATGCTACCATAATCCTTGCATCTTTGGTATTACAGGAAGTTTCATAGTTCCTTTTAAAAGATGTACTTACCAAAATAGCACAAAAATATCCATAAATACCAAACAGTAAATTTATTCAATAAAATCACTATTGGCATCAACCATGGTCTCCAGACAACTTCAGAATCTCTTACATCTCTTCTGGATGGTTTCATTAAGTTGGAGAATGCTACCATAATCCTTGCATCTTTGGTATTACAGGAAGTTTCAGTGGTCTCTTTTATATTGCATGTACTAAAATAGCACAAAAATATCCATAAATACTAAACAGTAAATTTATTCAATAAAATCACTATTGGCATCAACCATGGTCTATAGACAACTTCAGAATCTCTTACATCTCTTCTGGATGGTTTCCATTAAGTTGGAGAATGCTACCATAATCCTTGCATCTTTGGTATTACAGAAGTTTCAGTGGTCTCTTTAAAAGATGTACTTACCAAAATAGCACAAAAATATCCATAAATACTAAACAGTAAATTTATTCAATAAAATCACTATTGGCATCAACCATGGTCTCCAGACAACTTCAGAATCTCTTACATCTCTTCTGGATGGTTTCATTAAGTTGGAGAATGCTACCATAATCCTTGCATCTTTGGTATTACAGGAAGTTTCAGTGGTCTCTTTTAAAAGATGTACTTACCAAAATAGCAACAAAATATCCATAAATACTAAACAGTAAATTTATTCAATAAAATCACTATTGGCATCAACCATGGTCTCCAGACAACTTGTGAATTCCTGACATCTCTTCTGGATGGTTTCATTAAGTTGAGGACTGCTACTATAACTTTGCATCTTTGGTATTACAGGAAGTTTCAGTGGTCTCTTTTAAAAGACACTTTATCAAAATAGGCAAAAATATCCATAAATACTAAACAGTAAATTTATTCAATAAAATCACTATTGGCATCAACCATGGTCTCCAGACAACTTCAGAATCTCTTACATCTCTTCTGGATGGTTTCATTAAGTTGAGAATGCTACCATAATCCTTGCATCTTTGGTATTACAGGAAGTTTCAGTGGTCTCTTTTAAAAGATGTACTTACCAAAATAGCACAAAAATATCCATGCTTCAAACAGTAAATTTATTCAATAAAATCACTATTGGCATCAACCATGGTCTCCAGACAACTTCAGAATCTCTTACATCTCTTCTGGATGGTTTCATTAAGTTGGAGAATGCTACCATAATCCTTGCATCTTTGGTATTACAGGAAGTTTCCAGTGGGTCTCTTTTAAAAGATGTACTTACCAAAATAGCACAAAAATATCCATAAATACTAAACAGTAAATTTATTCAATAAAATCACTATTGGCATCAACCATGGTCTCCAGACAACTTCAGAATCTCTTACATCTCTTCTGGATGGTTTCATTAAGTTGGAGAATGCTACCATAATCCTTGCATCTTTGGTATTACAGGAAGTTTCAGTGGTTTCTTTTAAAAGATGTACTTTTACCAAAATAGCAAAATATCCATAAATACTAAACAGTAAATTTATCTCAATAAAATCACTATTGGCATCAACCATGGTCTCCAGACAACTTCAGAATCTCTTACATCTCTTCTGGATGGTTTCATTAAGTTGGAGAATGCTACCATAATCCTTGCATCTTTGGTATTACAGGAAGTTTCAGTGGTCTCTTTTAAAAGATGTACTTACCAAAATAGCACAAAAATATCCATATCAAACAGTAAATTTATTCAATAAAATCACTATTGGCATCAACCATGGTCTCCAGACAACTTCAGAATCTCTTACATCTCTTCTGGATGGTTTCATTAAGTTGGAGAATGCTACCATAATCCTTGCATCTTTGGTATTACAGGAAGTTTCAGTGGTCTCTTTAAAAGATGTACTTACCAAAATAGCACAAAAATATCCATAAATACTAAACAGTAAATTTATTCAATAAAATCACTATTGGCATCAACCATGGTCTCCAGACAACTTCAGAATCTCTTACATCTCTTCTGGATGGTTTCCCCATTAAGTTGGAGAATGC
Source organism: Ascarosepion bandense (assembly GCA_037127315.1). NCBI lineage: Eukaryota > Metazoa > Mollusca > Cephalopoda > Sepiida > Sepiidae > Ascarosepion > Ascarosepion bandense. Next base: position 1,395,565 of record JBBBDQ010000387.1, on the reverse strand, counting down.
TACCATAATCCTTGCATCTTTGGTATTACAGGAAGTTTCAGGGTCTCTTAAAAGATGTACTTACCAAAATAGCACAAAAATATCTTTTATTCAACTGTGCACCACACATAATAATCAAGTGGTTTGCCATCTGGGGAGTTAAGTGGCTGGATGTAAGAGGTGATGTGGTTGCAGAAATTGTCTGACAGCTATGACTGGGTTCTCTTGCTTGTGTGGCATGGTGCAGAATCCTGTTGCCAGGCATAGGTTATTTCAGCAGCTACACTCTTAACACAAAGGAAAGCAGTATCACCTCAAGACACGTGATGTAGTCCCGTATGTTGAGCTTGAGCTCCCCACCAACATATTCAGGAGTTCCTTTCTCATCAAAACGATCAGAGTGAATTTTCCTAACATCTGTACATTTGTAATCATTATTATTCATCCCAATCACTACAATCAAGTCACGATTCAAATCTAAAGTTAACCATTATCTTCCCTTTACATACCCATAAATTGTACTTCATACTCTGTAACCCTCCAACTTGAGTAGCTCTTGGGCTTTGTACATGGGGAATATTATTGAAAAAATACATGAAATTCAGTGTTTGTTGTACTGTACATTGACTCAGATGTTCAGTAACATCAGCATTGAATTGGGACATGATTTGATGCAAGGATCTCTGTTTTTGGTTTGTTACCACTTTTATTAGTCGCTGATTACCCTGTTCTTGTATCACCTGTAGTTATCTTGTACTACTGACACCTGTCCAGAATTTACACTATTATTGGTAACATGCTATGATTGTCTGAGACACATCTAACCAAATTACCACTTCAAAAATAATACTCTCTTTCTGGCTCTAGCAGTTATTCTGCTGTCGAATGGTGTTAAATACTTTGCACATCCCACAGCTACCACAGCTACATTACCTCTGTACCTTCTGTGGAAAATATGTATCATTTGCATATATATAGATAGAGGAGGATAAGAACCATTCAGTGTATTTCTACAATTTTGGAGGCTTTTCTGTTTATATCAATCAATACACATTGTGTTGTATGCGACTATACTTTAATGTTACATAGATTTCATACTTGGTTGTTTTCTTTTCTTTATACTTCTTTTTACAGGAACAACTGGAATTGGCAGTGATAAACCTGTTGATAAGTGATTTAGCAAGAACGAAAATAACTCCTTCAAAAAAAGATAATATCCTTCCATTTTTTCTTTCTTTTTCCAAACCTCTCAAACCAGCATATTCAATTTGGCAAATCACTAACTAATACACACTCAACAGTTGTTCTTAGTAAATTCCTTTACTTGATCAGTTGTTGTTGCCAAAGGAAACTCCATTAGATATCAAGTCCAGGACGTGACTTGAATAAGTAATTTCATTAGATCCTCACCTCTTGTTGTATTGACAATTACCTAGTGTAAACAGTTTCTTCACTTTTTATACCTGCAGGCCGTCAGATTATTTGGAAAATTCCAAATAAGTTGCCAAAAGCCTATTCAGATCAAGCATTTATCATTGGTTTCTAATCTGAAAAGCAATCTTCCTGTAATGCTTTTCCATGGACCCTTTAACAGCATATACTTCTTTCTGAAAGAAAGTTACCGGTTTTACATTTATCCTGTTATTTTCCTGTCTATTCAATCAGTCAGTTAAGTGCCATACGTGATACATACTTGGGCAATCATGTCTCTTTCAAGCCATGACTGACTGGGCAAAGGATTTTCCAGCAGTAGGTTGCCATTACTTACTGCGGTGGACTAGTTGCCAACCAACGCTATAGAACTCAATCTGTCCTGCTATTCAACCCATAACTGGGGTGGGAAAAGATGGATTCATACCTTTTCCAAGGGTATTTGTGCATAAGTGAATGCAATGAGTTCAACTGGAAATCAAACTTGGCTCTCCAATTTCTCATTTCAAGTTGATATCCATAAACAGTAAATTTATTCAATAAAATAGCTATTGGTTCAACCATGGCCTCCAGAACATTGCACGTTCTTGCCTATTATCCAGTGTAAAAATTTAAATACTTGGAAAGTGTTCTGACAGAGGTCAGTAAATGTGACTCTGAGATCTGAAGGCACATTGGCATGGCCAAAGAGACATTTCAAAAGCTAAGTAGAGTATTGAGAGACAGGAAGATCTTGTTGGAAACAAAGAAAAGAATATTGAACTGTTATGTGATATCTGTCCTTCTATATGATAATGAATGCTGGACAATCTCTTCAAAGATGAAGGAAAGACTCAAAGCAACAGAAATGTGGTTTTATAGAAAGCTGCTGAGGATACCATAGATTGAACATGTGAGCAACAAGGTTTTGGAAAAGATGCAAGGGAGAAGGAAACTTATATTTAACATCAGGATGAAACAGCTTCTGTACCTTATTCTGGGACATGTAATGAAGAAGGAAGGCTTTGAGAATCCAATACTCACAGGATGGATAGAGAAAAAAAGAGACAGGGGAAAGCAATGTGAAACATACTTGTTGGGCTTGAGAAAGTGGATGGCGGGGCAGGATTTGGGAGAGATGCCAAAAGGAATAGTGTTAAGAGTGACGAGATAAGGGGGTAAGTAGAGGTCCATGATCACCTACGTCCTAAAGAGAGATAACATATAAAAGAAGATCCTGTGTAAATAACTGTCCTATTTGTCTTTTATTATTACCTTAGTCAGTAAGAATGGAAAAAATAGCATATCTAGTATAATCAACAGGTCTGTAACAATAAAAGGAGTCTTTTTTTTTTTTTATGCACATATTGGTCTCTCACCGGGACTAGACTTGATGCTGCACAACCAATACAGATGTCAAATTTTTGAAAATTTATGTTTAAATTCTCATGTTTTAAGCTTGTATGTTATATAATGTTTACATTCAAGTAATTTCATAATTATTTATTATACATGAACAATAGAGAATCTGTATCTACATTTTCATCTATGTATAATGTCCCTTGTAGTTGCTGTTTATGATGGTTCACCACAACTTCTTGTCCATTGTAGCTCATAATAAATTTTGTCTTTTAGTTTTCTCTCTTAAACCTTGTTCCATTATTTATTCACTCAAAGCTTACTAGGTAGGTTATACCCAGTTTTTGTCTATCCCTCTTGCCTTCAATGTATTATGTGAGTATCAAATTTTCCAAGCCCTCTTTCCTCATTGTGTGTTTGAAATTTCAAATATCTGATGCTAAGTATCCTTTTTGTTTTGATTTTTGTTGTTGTTCATATATTTAATCCACAATATTCTCAACATCCTTCTGTAGAACCACATTTCTGTTGCTTCTGGTTTTTTCTTCATATTGTCATTTGCAAAAAAGAATTCAACTTTTTGAATCATAAAAGTCAGATAATTTGAAACAAAACAAATAAAATGCAATGCATAATCAGCCTGATCTATCCTACTTATTAATGAGAATCATTGACCATGGTAACACAATGCATGTTCACTTATTATTGAATAATGCCTCCTGTAACCATAATAATGGAATATCTCATTACTAAGAAATCCATGTAATGCACTGGAATAGATTTATTTTCTTGGTGTATTGGGGGGTCGTATTTACTATTCTAATCTCAAGCCTTCTTCAGGTATCTATTGAAGTTAGTCACTTGATGGGAATTTAAAACTTCATGCCAGAAGAGATGATATCTTATATCAGTTTTTACTGATGATGCTTGTTTGTTTTTATTTTTTTATAAATACCATCTCTTAAAATTTTACACTACTTGACTAAGGAATGCAAGTTAATTATCTCCTGCAAACTAATACTTTTATCTAATAGGTCATGCATCACATCAATTCAAACAAAAATTATTATAGTTCAAAAAGTTCTTCTAATTTCTTGGAAATTCTTGAGAGATTTATATTTCCATTTTATTTAATTAAATTTTACATGAATATTTTTTCTGTACTTTGTGAAGTTTTTCAAATTGATCAGGAAAGGAATGCCTTTAAAAAAATATGTTTAGCCATTTGATCATATTTGGGGAAGGGGGATGGGCCCAGAACTTTTCAACACCCTGTCTTATTTTTATACAATTGCCATTTTTTCTCATTAACATTTGGTTACTGAGGTGATTTTTTTCCTGTTCTTGTGAATTTTCATTTCTCTTGTAACTTTTTATTTCATGTCTGTAATTATCAGCAAAAACATTGCAAGTCAACTCACCACTACATTTTAAATTTAGTTCGGCTCAGATTTTGAGTGGACCCATGAAAATCTGTAATTATTGATTTGGCCACTGACAGAGTGATTATATTAAATTAGTTTCATCAATTCTTGATAATTAGATGAGCTTCAAGAAAGATGAACATGAAAAACTTTTTTTCACCCACTTTTTATAATCATTAATTTATCATCATAATTTTGACAATAGCAATATTTTTTTAAATTCTTAGAATTTATTTTTCTTGATTCCATTTGAACGATGATTATGTATACTCTTCTCTAAGTTTCATGGAAGATATTTTTCTGCATCATCATGTCTTGGATGCAAGTGTTTGCACAAACTAATGAAGGTTATTTGTAAGGACAGGCTCTGAATGTAGATATCTGTTCTTAGTAATTTTACCCCAAGCAAGTCAATAAAGTCACTAAAACATGGAAGGTTATCGAGTGTGAGAGAATATGAGAAAAAGAAACCATTATTAAAGAAAACAATAAAAGGAAAGAATTTAAGCAAACAGTAAATAATGATTAACATTGGATTAAATTTTTAGAGATCAAAGTTGGCTGGAAAGCAAGCTGAAAAAAGAGTTCCATAAGAAAGATGTGCATAGAACATACTAGCTATTTCAATTGTCAAACTTTGCTACCAATCTAGTAATAGGCTTAAATTCATAAATACTACATACAACAGTTCCTATCAGAACAATTACCTTGAAAGCATTTATAGAAAATCACAGGGAAGCAACATTACACTTTTTTTTTTTTTAATCATTTCACCCCGAGCAAGGCGGAAACGCCACTGACGTGCAGGGGGCTACATAAATGTAAAAATATTAATTAGAAAAGAGTGAGGAGTACAAACTAGTTAGAAAGGAACAATAGAAACCTGAGAAAGCAGGTGCGATGACAGATACATAGGTGGAGAGAAAGGGAAGGTTATACAGGGGTGGGGAGAGAGCTAGAGTCCAGTGGTTAGTAGATGAGTATTGACTTTGCATTTAAATTTCTGGAGGTTGTAGCCGTCAGGAAAGCAAGAATACGGGAGCGAGTTCCACAGGCGGGAAGTGCGAGAGAAGAAGCTGCAGGAGTAGAATTGTTGTCTGCATTTGGCTAACCTGACTGTGAATGGGTGGGACCCAGTTGCACGAGTAAACACCTGTTGAGGAGGCATCAGTGACTTAAGCTCATCCGAGCAGAAGCCATGAAAGTATTTATAGAACAGACAAAGGGAGGCCACCTTTCGACGATGGGGAAGTGGCTGCAGTCGAGCCGCCAGATCAGTACCTATCACATTACAGACTCTCCTTTGGAGCCTGTCAAGAACACTGAGGAGAACGGCAGGGGCACCTGACCATAAATGGCAGCAGTACTCCATGCACGGACGGATGGTTGACTTGTATATATGCAGGATGGATTCAGGTGGAAAAAACATCCTGGATCGACATAGTGACCCAACCTTCTTAGCAGTAGATTTTGCTATGGACTCAATATAGTGGTTCCATTTGAGGTCTGAGGACAGGCTAAGTCCGAGGAGGCGTAGTGTATTACTCTCCGGGAGAATCACTTGGTCCATGCTTATGGGAGGCAGGAGAGGTTGCCTGTAATGGTTGACAGACAACAGCTTGGTCTTAGAGGAATTGAAGTTGACAAGCCACTTCTTGCCCCAGTTCACCACAGAGTGTAGATCCCGTTCAAGGTCAGCAGCGAGATTATGTCTGTCTGCCACGACAGGTTTCTTACTGGTGCAGGAGTATATTGTAGTGTCATCTGCGTAGATGCCTACTTGGGACTTGATCTCATCTGGGAGGTCGTTGATGAAAATAAGGAAGAGCGTCGGGCCCAGGATAGAGCCCTGTGGGACACCAGCATTCGTGCTGTAGGACGAAGAGGCACGCCCATTCAGAACAACCTTCATTTTGCAGTTATTTAAGAAAGATTGGATTAGGTGAAGCAGGCGACCGATAATACCATAACCGCGTAGTTTGCATAGGAGGCCAGAGTGCCAAACCCTGTTGAAAGCCTTGGAGATGTCCAGAGCAACAGCACAAGCCTCGTCAGACTCATCAAGGGCCTGTAGCATGTACTCTGTCATGGTAAAGTGACTGAAATCAGTGCCAGGTCAGGATCATTAACATTGCAGATTCTTCTTTGTATTTTATCAAGAATCTCCAAATACATAATAAAATCAGATTTAGCAATTGATTTTAAAAAATGCTTACTTTCATAAAGAAATTCTTTTTAAAACATTTTCTTTTTTCATGGTATTAATGTTAAAATTTTATATACTTTAGAAAGATGAGGAAAGCGCACACTAACACATCAAGTAAATTATGAAAGATTTCTTAAATTGAAAGAAGCTTACATTTTGAATGGAATGATGCAAATATGAAAATGTTAATTTACCTAGAAGGATAATTTATGATATAAACATGTGCACATAAAGAAATAATGGATTATTTTTGCATGAATTAATATATCTGATTTGAAACAGATTATCTGTCTGCATAGGATCAAAATGTAGTAACTTTGTGAAAAGTGTTATATATATATATATATATATATATATATATATATATATGAAAATAAATTGGATAAATTCATAAATCCATTGGCAATAATTTATTTCATGAATATGTAAGAAAAATATTCAACTCATCAGACCAAAATATTTTACAAAAATGAATGTGTTAGATTTATCCAGATAGAAGAAATAGTAGGGAGGGGAAGAAGGAAAACATTTTATTGTTGAGAGAGGGATTCAGATATACAGTGTTAAATTTAAATACTGATATCATCTTTAGAATGTTGCATTTATGAACCAAACCAGGCAATAAGATGACCTTGGTTTTGAACTTTAGGTTAAACATTAATTTCATTGTTTAATCGAATGAAAAAAAAAAAAAAACAGGAATAGCAACTGATTTTGATAAAAACTCCTTCATAAAAAAAATATATATTTTAGATAATTAGTTAGTTTTTGGTCATAATTAAATTCAAGCAGTACTCAGTTGTATTAAAAAGTGTTCAATACATTTATATTGTAGAACTTTTGAATATTTTTCATTTGGAATGAGTTATTTCCACAATCTAGGTTCCAACCTTTTGGTATCTTCAGGCAATTTATAATAACTAATTTTCCAACATTTTTCAAATGTACAAACAGGGATTTTTATGAATGTTCAACTGAAATTTTTAAAATCAGGGAGGAGTTACTTAAAACAATTTCATCTATATTTGTATGAACTTAATATACATTTAGTGGTGTGATTACATCTGGACAAGTTTCTGATCTTTCATTTAATAATTTTTTTTGTTCTGGAAACAACAAAATGGTTAAATTTTCCTCTTGACACAATCTACAGACATCACTACCATTGTATGGCTTGCTTTTTTAGATTTTCCAGTTTAAATGTAGATTTGTGATTATTCTATCTGTTCTTTAAGATTCCTTTTGCAGACTCCAAATATGTTTTTATTTGTCCATCTGTATCATATACTTCTGCTTTGTAAATAACGCCTCCTGTTTTACAAAGTCTGTTAATTGGGCATTTGTTCTATCCTTACAGTTACATTCTCTATTAGTGATGTTATGTTGCACGTTATTATTTAGGTTTCTGATGTTTTGTTGTTTTTTTTTATATAATTTTCTAAATTACTAGTTCAGCTATCACTTAATTTGATAGAATTACTATTAAAAATTTAATTTAATTCTGAGTTTGTTTAGAAAGTGTTATTTTAAAATTGTTTGCCTACTTTGGACTTTACTTCTAAGTTAAATGGCAGGTTGAACCAAATAATGTTTCAATTTCTAGCATTGTTGTTTGTTTGTTTGACTGAGGCTTGTATCCTAATTTTTATTTATGTCCCAATTCACTTAAGACCTTTTCATAACCTTTTTTCTTTTCATCAAAGATTGTTTTGTGGTAAGAATTTTTTGATAGTCTGTGTTCTATTATTTATATATATGTGTGTGTGTGTGTGTGTGTGGTATAAATAAGTATCCCCAAAAATATAAATAGAGAGAAAGAGAAACACACACAGTGGAGTCATGGATAGTGCCTCCAATTGAGGAATTGGAGTATCAAGTTTGTCACATTTATTTCTGCACAAATGTAAAACCTTGGGAAAGGTATGAATCTATCTCTTCTTCCTCCCCACCCCAGCTATGTGTAAATAGCAGAACAGATTAGTTGGCAACCAGTCTAGGAGAAAAACCACTCTGAATTCATAATTTGAGAAGTGTCATTTGGAGAACTTTTGGCATGCCATGCACCATGGTCAGTTTTGCACAGGTTTTCACTGCTATAATCAAATATGTGCAGGTAGTTTGGCTATTTGGTTCTAAGAACTGAGCTTCTGGACCCCCCATACATTAAGAGAGAAACCTAACTAAATGGTAAAGAGAAAAACAAACCCCAACCTATATAAAGTCTGAAAAATCAAGTGCTCAATAACCTATAGTAAAAAAGAAACTTCAAACCAAACCAAGACAATGGTGTAATAACAACTATATATATATATATATGTGTGTGTGTGTGATACTTCAATAAAATATTGCTGCTTTTCTACCATTTTCTGAAGATTTTGAGTACAAAGCACATGTTTACCAGTAAGGGTAGCAGATGTAACCTGTGATCTGGCAAGGATCTTGCAAGGCATGGGGGATGATAGCATGCTAAAATGAGAGGCAAGGATTCATGTCTGTGATCAGCCATAAAAATAAATTTATAGTAAAGAATGTTGGTATAGGATAAATTTAAAGCCCCTAACAGCATGCCTTTATTCCTTGACACATATATTCAGGGCTGCAAAGACAGCACACCTTAAATAGTAATGTTATTTCCATATAGGTAACAATCTCTTTTCAACCCCTTTTTCACAATGTATATCACTATCCACGCAAAAGCCACCTAAATATTAGACTGAGTATCTTATCCTTTAAACTGCCTGAAGCTTGTGAAACTGCCGTAGAACAAACTGAGAGGCCACATTAAAATTTAAGTCATTTAAAACAGCAATATTTGTGGATTGTTTTTTTTTATATATATTTCTTATATTGGCTCTGTTTATATATATTTTATAGTTTATATTGATCACTGTTCTTATGTATTTATTTGTTTTATTATGAAATATATTTATATTTGAAATAGCCCTGATGAGTGAGAACATCATGACGGTGTCCTCAGAAAACTTTGAAGTTGGTATGAATCTGCTCAGTTAAAGAAAAAACTCTTTATACTTATCAACGTTCAATCTCCACTTCAATACTGAGCACTTTACAATAAAAAAAAAAAAAAACAGCTTGCCCAAATACATTTTATCAGTAAAACCACTGAAGAAAAAACAACAACCTAGGTGTTAAACATTATCACAATTAAACACACACACACACACACACACATATATATATATATATTTGAAGTAGTCCTGACGAGTGAAAACATAATGATGGTGTGCTCAGGAAACTTTGAAGTCAGCTCTAATCTGTTGTTTAAGAAAAAAAACTCTTTGTACTTATCTTGTACTAATATGTATAACATTATTAGCTCCCACAATAACCAAATCTTGAAGAAGTTTAGTGAATCCAATACAGAAAATAGGATTATATCCCACTGTCATTGTAGATCTACAAATGTGATCTATCAAGCTACCATCTACCCTAAAGAAAACAAGGAGAAATATAACGTTTATATTGGAATTTTGGTGGGAATTTGAAAGCAAAGGCTTTATACACACAGGCATACCTTTACTAACCCAAACTTAAGGTATCAAACAGCCCTTTCCTGAAAATACTGAGAATTTAAAGAGAATGACCGAAATCCACAGATAAAGTGGAAACTAATTGTCAAGGCAAGTACTCCTAATAGCTTAAGGGATAGATATAATCTTTGTTTAACAGAAAAAATTAAGATTTTGAAATTTCAATATCAGAATGTACTTCTGAATAAACATAGATAAATCATTAGTATGTGTCATCACCTGAATAAATTTAAATTGCAATTATCTCATTCTTCTATTTAGTCACAATAGAATTTGTCTTTTACATAAACCAGGTTTTTAAAATTTGGCAAAACAGTAACCTTTTCCCACCTACCTACCACTACTAACTCAATGGTCAAGCCACATGCCTCCCACCATAAGAGAAATTACTACTAAGATTCCTCTAGCTCAACTTTATAATAGCCAACATTCCTTACCCCTTCCTTTACTAACCCCTGCTTTCGGCATTAGAATTTTTCTTCATTCTTTGATTAAACGGTGTTGACAATGCATGTCTCAAAATTGACATGTTGAAATATAGCTTTTTCTCCTGTATATATATCTGTAAATTCAGATTATATATATATATATATATATATGGTAACAGTCTGTTTCAGGCTTAAGCACAATCTTCACGCCATAAAGATTACTTTTGAACATTAAGATTCAGCAGCTTCAGTCTGATTAATGTCCACTTTTATATTTACAAATGCTCTATCCCTGATATTGACCACTTTAACTTATAAACAGAGTATACCTTCAAAATTATATATATATATATATATATATATATATACACACACTAGCAGTATAGCTCAGCTGGAAAAATACAGACATACAGGCAGGTAAACAGACACACACACAAACATCTTGCCTTTTATAATCGATTTGCTACACTATTGTAAGAACTGCAACCTTGAAACTTCTGAATGTCGTTTCTTATGTCTTTGTCTATGAGTTAATCAAATTTGATTAAAATCAGACCACTCCTTCTATAACCTGATCTTTTTCGATATTTATCAGGGGTACCTCGACACAAAACCTAAGAACACTCGCAAACGCTTATAGTACAACTGTGTAAATTTTCAAGAAAATCGGTTCAGCTGTTTCAGAGTCTATAGGTAACGGATATACACACACACACAAAGTTCCATTTATAAATAAGTTTAGATTATATATATATATATATATGTGTGTGTGTGTGTGTGTGTGTGAAAGAGTGCATATATGTGCAAATGCATGTCTGATGAGTATTTATTTTATATATTTATTATTAAAATTTGTCCACATCATTAGTTGGTAACCTACATCTATATTTCAGCACTTTTCATCCAATATCAATTACATTTCATGGAGTAGGTATGATGTAGGCCTGCCCACAGGTATGACCAAATTGGCTTCATTTGTCATAGATTACTAATGTACTGGTTACATCATTATATTCAAAATACTATACTAACTTTAGTAGCATAATGAAAAAACTGTATACTCTACTATATAAGCAACCTTTGTGAATTGACTTATAGAGAAAGACTTTGTCCTTGATGATAATGACTGCTATTCTCTACCATATATTTCTAAGAAAGCTCTTCTATTTAATCTCTCAATTTTTCTGCATGGTCTTTTCTTACTGTCCCTGCAATCAACCAACCAATCTTTTACTCCATCTGTTATCCTTTCTTTTTGCTATTTGTTCTATTCACCTGTACTTTTGTCACATTTACTTCTTCCTTGATCCATGTTGACATCATTCTATCTCTGAGTTATCCCTTGTATTGATCTTTGTGTTCTGAAATTTCTTTACCAAGTGATTTTTTTAATTATTTGCACTTTACATGCAGACTGAAGATCTTAATGTTTCACACTTACATGTTATAACTGATATTAAAATTCATTATTCACTTGGTTTTAAGCATGTTGACAAAATTTATCAAATATCTTCCATCCAGTCATTAAAAGAAGACCCATAGAAATGAAGTAATGATTTAATTTCTATGGGTCTTCTTTAATGTTAACAGATGATTTAAGGAGATGTATTCCCGGAGCTATTTCAGTTTGAACATTACTTTTTCTTTTCTCATTTTTAATATTTCCTATTCAAAGTATTTCACATTTCTTGTAATTCATTTGAAGATTCTAATTTTAGTCAATTGTAGGTGGCAGAAATGTTTACTCTACTTCCTTTTCAGTTATCTTTCTGGAACATATGTTCAACACATGCTGCAAATAATAAAAAAAACCTGCATCTCTTTGTTTCATATCTTTTTCAAATTTTGTCTTTATGGTACTGAATTATAGCAGTAATGTCATATATATTCTCTCTGACATTGACAGGATGTTTTTTTTTAAATGCTTCCTCTTGTACTAAGTTAAAAACTGTTAAATCTTTTACTGAATTAAATGCTTTTTCATTGTCAACTAAAACAGTTATATTTTTTTATTAATTAATTTATTGTTTATTGATTGTCTATTGTTGAGTAACAACTTTTACAACCTGCTTATTAACTTGGCTATTTTTCATCTAAGGTGTTAATTATTTTCAAAATCTGTATTATTTTGTTATTTTCCAAGTAAAATTACTATCAAAGACTTAATTTTTTAGGTTTTCCATTTTGAATAGTCAGTCAGTTAACATGATACACACTTGGGCAATCATGTCTCTGTCTGAAGATCTTCCTGCAGTAGATTGACATTTCTTTCTGTGATAAACTAGTTGTCAACCAAGGCTATAGTATCCAATCTGTCCTGCTATTTAACCTATAGCTGGAAGGAGGAGAGATGGATTCATACCTTTCCCAAAGGTATTTGTGCACAAGTGAATGCAACGAATTCTACTGGAATTTGAACTTGGCTCTTAGATTTCTTGTTTTGATTCATTCCACAATGCACATCCTTTTTGTATATACTGGGTAAATATTAGGTTGAATCATAAATAATTTCCATTTTTGTTCATCAACTTTATACTTCAAAAAGAAAGTCAAATACAATTACATTTTATTCCATTATATATCCACCATTATTTGCAACAATTTGTTACCAGTTATCAGGCAGCTTTTAGAAAAAGATTCTACAGATTTTGATTTGAAAAGGTTTTTGATGAACTATTGAATCTGCTTTCTTTTTTTTTTTTCTTCTTCATTAGAAAATCTTTTCTCTATCAAAGTGTTTTGCAATGGTCAAGAAAGGTAAGTTGGTGTAAGGTTTATCCTTCAAAAATGAATGTAGAGTTACATTTTATTCTGGATGTGACAGGAATAACACACCTCCCACATAATAGTAAAACATCAGCTAGATGAAGACATCATTGCCACTAATGTTTTTCCATTATGTTGGCAGTATTTACCTTCAGACTGATATCATCATCTTTGTTATTATCATAACATGCTGTCTGTTATGACCTTCAATCCCAGTAACCTTCAGGAAATTTTGAAGTGAACTTTTTTAATTTATTGGATAAATTGTTGTTGTTCCATTCATGTCTCGGGATATCTCATCTTATTCATTTTTTTTATTTTAGTTCTGCTCAGTTATTTCAAGTCTTGTTTCTATTGAGTCTGTACTTTCCACTCCAATGATTGAACCCACAATTACTATACTACCAAATACATGAACCAACACTTAAGTCTACTAATTGTGAGTTCAATTCATGGATTGGGTAATGCAGACTCAGATTCAGTGGAAACAGGGTTGGCAATAATTGAGCAGTAGTAAAATAAGAACAAGACAAAGTATCCACACAGTGGAATGAGAACAATCTACTTCCATAGATTAAATGAATTCAAAATTCCCTGAAGATTACCCTGATGAACAAACACCTGAACAAAACCAATGTCTGAAACAGTGTGGTAATAAATAAAAAAGGGGACATTACTCTAAATATAAATAATGATAACTCCTCATCCTCAAAAAGGGAAAAATCTGGTCTTTTTCAAGTTTTTGAAGCAGTTGTTTTAAAGTTTTTTTTGGGTTTTTTTTTAAGATAAAAAAAAAAAGAAAGAAAACTTTTCGATCATCTGATGTTTTTTCATGATAAGTTATTTCTGATATTTCTCTTCTTAAATTGCTGTCATTTTCTTTTCTGCTTTTTTCCAATTTTAGAACTAGAAGGGGCTCATCAACAGGTCCTCATGGTTCCCAGAGAGAGCATCATCAGCCTCCACCACAGACATCACAGAATTCGCAGTCTGGCAGCACAAATAAAGGTCAGTGTTTTAATCAATTTCATCTCATACAAGACAGTAAAGCCACTAAGACAAGGGGTTACTGGGTGTGGAAGAATTAGGAATAGAAACATTACTCATGAGCATGTAATCAGGAGGATAGTAGATAAGGATGTTAGCCTAGACTTGACCCAAAGAGTTGTGAGTTCAATACTTGGCTACACAGTGGTGAACAAATAACTTAGAGAGTTGGGTTAAAGGAAGGTAACTACAAGACATTCAGGAGTGGCAAGACATATGGAATGAGAATGATATATCCCAGTGATCAAAATAATGGGTTCAGTTCAAAATTCTAAGCACCTGATGAGAGCCAAATCGTATAACTGCTGACACATTGAGAATATGGCAATAAAGATGAGGACAACAGTCCAAACAATGTAAATAATATAGAAATTGTTAGCATAGAATTTACAGTTACTTGTAGCCAGCTCCACTATAAATTGATGAGACTAGCTACAATGGTGAAGAGCTCATTCAAACAATTACTATTAAATTGTTTAGATTCAACATAGACTTTCCACTTCATATCAGCTGAGAAAATTAGCCCAAAATGGTGCAAGAAGTTACTTTCCTAGAGATTAGTATCAGCCATGTTGATGGAAGGAAGGTAGTGGTATCTGATTAATGGAGAGATGTTTGTTTCACAGTTTATTTTCTTTTGCCATCTATAATTTCAATCTGTATGAGTAGGTACTTTAGAGATATATTACAAAGATATTTTTTGACAATTTTTTTTATTACATCTTATACTGTCTCTAAATCTGTATTTGGAATCTTGAGTAATCATGTATTACTCAAGATTTCAAATAGAATGGTAATCACCATTAGACACATTGGACTCTTTCCAAATCCTCTGCACTGTCCTCAGATTGGCTCTTACACATTCTGAAATGTTCATATTTGAGCTTCTGGTGTAAATACCAAGCAGTACAGCATGCCATTTCCAAATTTCTGGCAGAGTGAATTGCATAGCATGGGGCTCTTTTTCTCACGGACAATGCCCAACTGACCTTACTATACTCATGTAGCCATTTCTTATCCCCAGTTCACCACAGATTGGAGGTCTTTTCAAGATCAGCAGCAAAGTTTGCTCTGTCAGCCTCAGCAGATTTCTTATTGAGGCGAAAGTAAATTGTTGGGTCATCAGCATAAATGTCTACTTTCTATTTTCTCTGGCTTCTGTTTACCGGTGTGATACAAGTGCTTTTTTTTATAATCACCCCCAAAGAAGACAAGACCACCACTGGTGTGCAGGAGGTTACAGTGATAGAAAAATTAAGGTACAGGGGATGCTGAAAAAAAGGATAAGAGGTGTATGGTATTAATGGAAATAGAAAATGATAATTGACATTGCACTTAAACTTTTGGAGATTGTAGCTATCAGATTGTAAGTATATGGAAGGGAGTTCCACAGGCAGGAAGTGTGAGAAAAGAAATTGAAGAGTAGAAGTGGAAGTTAGGAAAAGTGTGGATCTGAGTCTAATAAGAGTACTCATATTTTATTTCAGGTTTATTATTTACATTTACTAGCATGTCCAACTTAATGGATATAACTAATTTACAAATTGCTTACATTATCAAGTCAATGTATTTTTGGCCTTAAAAACAATCACTTGAATTTTAATCACAGAGTTTTTGGATTGATTTGTTTTATGGCCTTTCAACATTTTGCAAATTATTTAGAGCCAGAAAATATTTTAGATTGTTATCCACAAGTTCTAAGTTCTACAAACTGAACCATAGCTGGGGAGGGAGAAGTAGTGGATTCATATCCTTTCCCAAGAGTATTTACATGTATGTGAATATAATGAACCCAACTAGAATTGGAACTCTGCTCTTTCCAGCTCCAAACCATTACCCATTGCACTATTTGAATATCCAAGCTTATAGCACCTGATATTCCCAAACAGTCACTAATCTAGGTACTGACCAGTCTTGATTTTGCTCAACTTTGGTGATTGTATCAGAACTAGTATTTCAACATGATTTGGCTGTAAGCCAAGAGTTTTTTGAAAATTTAACAGATAAATTATAAGCCATTCATTGTTTTGTTTTTTGTTTTTTTATTTTTATTTTTTACTAAATGTTCTATCAATACAAGCCCAAACAGCCACTAAAGGTAGAATTACTGAATGAGGTTGTATCCCTGTAAGAGGAGGAAGTAATTGCAGATTATGAGGATATGTAGGATAGATAATTGTTTACCCTATACTAGAAGTTGTTTGTCGTGATTGGGTAAGAATGTTTTCAAGAGTTTGTTCTACAAAGTCGCAGTTCTTGAGAAGTAGCAGCTATCTGAGTGTCACTTGCTTGTTACTAATGAAAAACAAAAGGAATTAAAATAATCTAACATGACATTGACAGGTCCTAGCTGTAAAAGCCTGAACTAATGGAACTCAGTCATGTATATTGTCAGAACATTTGTCATGGAAATAGCAATAGAGTAACAATAAGCTTATGACATTTGATCACTAAAAGGACTATATAGCATCATTGGGAGAATCTGCAGATCTTGAAAAACAGGACTGAAAACCCTACTTTTGTGTAGAATAAACAACTTGCACCAGGAGGATATATGAAACTATCTCTGCCACTAAGCAGTCCCTTCATTCTGTTATGTAATTTATAAATTACCAAAAGAGAAAATGTGAAGCTAGTTGTTTGCACATTGCTATCAGGTGCTGTATATGTGCTTGTATCGTAGTGAATTGGTAAATAAACTCCAAAATGGCTTCAGTTTAGATTTTTTTTAATGTCAGCTGCTGATTTTATCACAACAAATATACATAATATGGGGAAAGAAAAAAACATGGTAAGTGTAAAAAAAGTTCGCAGAAATAAAAAGAAATTACTGGTAAGACAGACAGAAGTTAGTCTGTCTAAAGAGACGTCACAGATGCTTAATTCATAGGTAATGGTCATTCATACCAATAACTCTGCTTCAGTTCTTTAGAGATAACCACCCAAAATAAGCAATTGAAGGATAAGCAGCTGGAAATGGTGGTGGTAGCTCAAAAAGCACCAGTTTTTCAATATTCCCACTTGAGATTTTATTTCATTGGGGTTCAGAGCAGATGCAATTTATTCTATATTTTTATGATCTTTAAACTGTTTTCAAAATATATCCTCTTGAAAAAACAAGTGTTTTTGTCAGGGAGAAAAAGCATTCTTTAGATAAATGTATTCAAATACTAGTTCATAAAACAGTTTACAAATACATGCACATATTTAAAATTAATGAATTTATTTTTAATGTAACATTTTTATTACTTCAAACATTATTTTTATAGGATATCGGTGTTTGAAATAGAAGCCACAGTTTTATTTTATTTTAAACAGTATGTATCGTGTGTTCGACCCACAAATGGATTTTTACAAACTACTACTTAAAATATTACTTAAACTTAAAATCACAATCAACTGTCCAAAACCTGCATATCTTGAATTATGAAAATTTACCTCATCCTTTATATTCAGGGAATATCTCTCCTACTGATAATCACTTATTTCAGTATTTTGAGCTTTTCATATGCAAAAAACTTTCTTCAATAAGAGGAAATCAAAACATTTAATTGTTTATCACATCAAAGAATGAGAATATTTTTCAAGATGGGATCAAGAATTTAGAGGTACGTTGGAGAACATTTATTCATCAATATGGGGCATACTTCAACTAAATATATTAGATCTTTAACATTTCCGAAGCATTTTATTTATTTTCTATAAAGTTCATCATTTCATGTGTGACAACCTAATAATATCTCAGTGTTAATTTGTGTGACTCATATATAAAGTTACACTGTATTATACATATTTTTGCATGTGTGTGACACTTTTCCAATAGTGCGCAAATACTATCAGTCAGTTAGTTGTGCCATATGTGATACACACTTATGCAGTCATGGATCGAAAGAGACATGACTAAGCAAAATATTTTCTCACAGTTAGTTACCATTTCTTTCCATGGTAGACTGGTTGCCAACCAAGGCTATAGAACCATATCAGTCCTGCTATTCAACCTATAGCTAGAAGGAGAAGAGATGAATTAATACCTTTCCCAAGGGTGTGTGCACATAAGTGAATGCAACAAATTCAATTAGAATTCAAACTCAGCTTTTCAATGTTTTCTTCTGAGCCAATATCAATTGCACGACAATGCACATCCTCACAAGTATTATACTGGCCCTAAACTGAGTGCAAAATTTCTTTTGTTGGAGACAGAAATGCCAACAGTTAAAAGGTGGTATGCTGACTTTAAATGCAGTTGTACAGACACAAATGATGCTGAATGCTCAGGTCACCCAAAATTATCCTATGTTGATTAAAACAGTATTTGTTTAGTTTAATATTCTACAAGTACTGAATATAAAATATCGAAAAATTACAAAGTAAGTAATATGAAAATGGAAACACTAATTATTGATTAATAGTTATAACACATCACTCAATGAGTTTCAAGCCTGACATATAAATGGCACCACTCATAAAAAATTCATAGAATTTTTATGAAGTAGTAACCTTCAAATACGACATGACAAAATTATTTATCCAACCAGATTATTAGTTTACAAGTTACAGTTATTTAAGAGAAGCTACTGTTGCAAATTTTCAAAACAATGGAAAAATCTTAATTTCATGTGTTGATAAAGCATTGCTTTCTGATGAAAAAAATACTGTTCAAGCAAAGCAATGGCTTGATAAGTTTTATTCAGACACTGCTCCATCGAAAACAACAGTTAAGAGGTGATATGCTGGCTTTAAATACAGTTGTACAGACACAAATGATGCTGAATGCTCAAGGCACCCAAAATTGGCAGTTGTACTGGTAAACACCAAAAAAATCCACAAACTCGTTTTGACCAATCATAAATTGAAACTGCATGAAATAGCAGAGGAGTTGAACATAGCAGAAGGCAGTGTATTCACCATTTTGCATGAATATTTGTCAATGAGAAATCTATGTTCAAAGTGGGTGCCGCGTTTGCTCACAGTAAATAAACAACAATGCATCAATAATTCAGAGCATTGTTCGCAAGTGTTTCAACACAACAAGGAGTTCTTGCATAAATATGTGACAATGGATAAAACATGGATCCACCACTTCACTTTGGAGTCAAATCGGCAGTCAGCTGAATAGACAGCAGCAGGTGAAAGCCAACCAAAGGTGCAAACATCAGTGGGCAAGGTTTTGGCCTTTGTATTTTGGGATGCGCAAGGTATTTTGTTCACCGATTACCTTGAGAAAGAAAGAACTATCAATAGTGAATATTATATAGCATTTGAAGGAAGAAATCACCAAAAAAATGACCACAAATGAAGAAAAGTGATCTTTCACAAAGACAATGCACTGGCATGAGTCAATCACAACAATGGCAAAACTACATGAATTGCATTTTGAATTGCTTCCAAATGTGGCCTCTAGTGACTACTGGCTGTTTGTAGAACTCAAAAGAATGCTCCAGGGAAAGAGATTTGGTTCCAATAAGGACGTGTATTTTGAGGCCAAAGGCAAATTGTTCTACAAAAAAGGCATCAAATTGTTAGAGAAATGTTGGAATCAGTGTATCATCCTAGAAGGAAACTATGTTGATGAATAAAGTCAAATATTGCCTAAAAGTTGTTGTTTTAATAGTTAGACCTGAAATTTATTGAATGGTGTGTTATAATATCAGAAAAGGAACTGAATCAAGTGAGCAGTCACCTTTATATTGCTTGTAACACTATCTGCATTGGAGCATGTTGCATGCTTTACACTCATTCTCTGTGAATTTATTGCCAACTTGGGGCATGTGGATGGCTATGCACAATTCTGCTCTGGTTATTACACTGCCAATATTGGAACATGTGGATTGCTGTACATCTATTCTCTGGCCATTTATTGCCAGCCTTGGATGGCCATATACACCTGCTCTGTTCATTATACTGATAGTATCGGTGCATGTGGTTGGCTCTACACTACTACTTTGACCTGTTAAATTGTCAATATTGAATAAAATCTTAAGAAAAATTTAAATATCAAACCTGTTGGTAACATCAATCACAGTATATCATTCTCTCTGACACAATTTCATTAAATCACTTTCTAATGTACATGCATGCAAAAATTTGTCCATTTCTTTTTTGATATTGTGTTCTTTCTTTGCATAGAACATTTTCTTTCAAAACAAACTCCCAAAATCCTATATGTTGGCATTAAAATACTGTGAGCTCTTAACTTGGAAACACTAACTAAATCGCTATAATGCAATTATTCAATTGGCAAAATAGTTATGGAGTTGTAAACAGAAATCACTAAAAATTTCAGGAAGTCAAATATGACAGCTTGGAAATTAAATGATAGTTGCAAGAAAAACAAAACAAAAAAGGTTAAAATGTCACTTGAAATTCTACTCTGATATTATTTGCTGATTCATTTTAATTCCCAAACTTCCTGTATCATTCTTGATTTTCTTTACATTTTCTATTTTGACAAACCATACAGCTAGTCATTCTAAGCTTGATTGCTCTCTTTCTCAAATGATGGTGCTACAGTTTTAAAACTTTATATTTTGTCTTTTTTTTTTTAATGTTTATGAGAATACAAGTGCAAAAGATTACTGACAGGAGATAAGCAAACATTTTCTTTACGAGTTAAAGTATCAAATCTACGAAAATTGATCTATGTTTCAAGATGAAGGGATATTACAAGCTACACTAGTATATATAAACATTTTGTGGGTACAAATATATATATATATATATATATATATATATATACACACACACTTGTATGTATAAACTATAAACATTTAGTTGGTACATGTATTTATTTATTGCTATTTTTTTAGACACTGAAATTAATGTATATTGGCCTAGACTCAGTCTTATTTTTAAAAAATGTCTCCTGATAGGTATTGAACAAATATTCCCTTAATTATGATCACCCACCTTCAAGCCAGGCATGCTTTACCATTAATCTACAAGAAGCCATTACTGCAATGCAAAGCTCAATTACCCTATTTAAGAAATAATAATCTTTTGAATTTTTCAAATTTATATCTCAAAACTTTGTCATACCCAAAACATAAACAAATTATTTTTAAGCAACCCCGAAATGTCTGTTATCCAAAATAAAATGAAAATTTTGTTCAGTTCAAACTACAACTTTTGAACCATATCAATATGACAAGAATGCAATGTCTAATTGTTCACAATTTTGATTCTAAACAAAAATGCTATGCCTGAGTTTGGTTCTTGAACTCCAAATAGATTATTAATCAATCTACTTTTGACAGCCGTGAAAAAAAAATGCATTGCTTTATTTCCTTGATTTTATCTGACTTTTACTAAAACTATTTTTCTATAATCATTGGCTTTGATTAAGTATATATTTTAATAATATATCTGCTCATCAAAATTCCTTTGGGGTAGGGGGAAACCTCCTCCCTGACTTTAGACTTGGATGAACTTTACCCAGTCTTGCTATATCATCACCTTACTGGTTGCTCTGAAGCCCAGCTGACCTCCTTGTATTAGATTGTTGACCCTAAAAGACAGCTCATCAATCCTTTGACAGGTCTTGTTTTTAATCCTACTATCTGTAGCTACCCTTCTCCTCAGAAAAGCCTGGTAGAGGAACCAGTTTAGTTACTCATGACTTTACCATGCATCAGCAGTACTGGGTTACCAGTAGCACAGCACAATCATCATGGGCTGAATGAGTTTTCAATTATCACCTGACTATTACATTGTGCATGAAACTGAGTTGTGTTACCAGTGAGGAAAAATAATGTATATTTATTATATATACATATAATATACATAAAATGCAATGTCTATCCATCTATAATTAATTTGCAGGTGTGTAACATTTGTTATCTCACTGGAAGAGTGCACAATAAAAAGTTGGATTAACTGCCCATCTTTATATAGTGGACTTTTCTGGTGATAGAAATAAACAGAATCTTAGATTAAGCTTAAATATAATTCCTATCATTATCCTATGTTGATTAAAATATTTGTTTAGTTTAATATTCTACAAGTACTGAATATAACAACATGCCAAGCAACAAAATGCTTTTGATATTTTAGAAGTGCAATATGAATATGTGTCTGTATTGGTCATATAGTCTAATGCCAGGAATTTATCAGCTATAAAATCATTGATGGACCATTGTTTTGGTTGCTTTTTTTTTTTTTTTTTTTTTTTTTTTTAACATTTCTGTGATATTGAACAAGTCCAGACAAAAACACAAGCCAGCAGCCAATTTTGCTTTCAATACATTGCCAGTGTCCAGCATTTGTTGCTTCTGCCACTGGACGTTTGTTTCTTAAGAGAGCCAATTTCTTTCCATGGTCAAAGAGTTCACAGATTGATTGGCTTCTCATCTCTAATGAATTGGACAACTGCTAGATGTCCATAGATCGTTACTTTTGAGTATAAACACTAGTTCTTCAAAGTTGTCCTTCCAGCCAAGGGAAGCATGTAGCTGTAAAGATTCCTTCTATTGCTCTTAAATATTGCTACTCTTATTAAATTGAGTTTTGTAATTTAGTTTAAGTGACTATTTTTATTGTAAAATTTGAGATTGGGTTTTGCTCATATTTGCAAACAGATACATCAAAATCTGGCATTTGTACAGAAATGCACATCTTCAAAAATCAATCATTTTTTTCAAATTTCTTTTTTGTATTTATATCAATTAAGCTCACAGATCGTGAATATCAAAAAAGAAATCTATCTTGTTAGTATTTTGTAAATTTTAGGGAAGAAATAGCAAAACAAAGCTAAAAGTATAGGAACATGTGGAGGGCTATAACCACCTACAATCTGAAGGGACAAGACACATAAACGAAGAAATTTTAGAGGAGGGGTTTAGTTTGCCTATTAAAGTGATTCTCCTTTATAGGTAAAAGAAAAAAATGCTTATACCACATACATAGAAATTTTTTAAAATTTAAAATAAGAAATTAATCATTCCTATAAAAAATTTTTTTATAACAACTAACCATTCTTTGCCTAAGAGGGTCTTCTATGTACTATGTCTTTTAAGGATGTAGATGACTAAGGTCTTGCATGTCTCTCTATCCCTGGTGGCTCTTAGCACGCTTTCTCCTGTTACCCCACCCAAACTCCACTCTGCCATCCACTGGCTCAGGCTGTCAAGTATATTACACACTGCTTTCCCTTGTCTCTCTTTCCTTCTATCTGACCTGTCTCACATGCTCAATCCATGATATCCACAGCATCCTTCTGTAGAACCACATTTAAGTTGATTCAAGTTTTTCCTTGATCTTTGAGTAGATTGTCTGGCATTCACTGCCATATTGAAGAACAGATATCACATAGCAATCCAGTACTCCCTTCTTTGTTTCTAATGAAATTTTCCTGAATCTGAATAAACCAAAAGGAATTTATCAAGTGACTGACTTTGTATGTTTTGTTCATAAGCTATCTTACCATAACAGCAAAACACCAAATAAGGCTTGGGTGGGTTGCTTCTTGAAAACAAAAGGTATGCTGAATTCAACAAGATTTCACTAAAATGAAAACTACACCTTATATACATTCCAGTTGTATAGATTGGGTGACAGACTTAAAACCATAAAATGCATGTCATCACAGGTCAGAAGCTGATAGACAAAGTAAAAATACACCACTCCTAGAAATAAAACCAATTTGCCTTCACTCTTTGATACCATTCATAACAAATATTTTAAACTATTTGAGTACATTTAAAGATCTAGTGCAAGGCTTGTGTCTTGAGTGTATGGTGCCTGGAAAAAGAAGTAGAGGAAAACCAAAGTAGATAGATATAACATAATTCTGTGGTCACCAACTAATGAGTAGCGGATGTTACATAACTTTGCTCAAAACCCAGGTCAAGTTCAACAAAAGAACAGAAGGTGAAATATTTCCATGGTGTGAAAAAAAATACAAATCATGTTTTTGATATATTGGGGTCTACTCATATATATATATATATATATATACACACACACACACAATTCAGTAATATATGCTCAGATGGGAATAATATTTTTTCACAATAATTCATTACTTTTTTTATTTGGTCTTTTATTTCTACTCAAAATAAACAGGGGATCTACTCAAACATGAGTATCCACTAAAAATAATGTTTAAAGTGATAAAATCTGTTGAAAAAATTTTACTTCTTTCAAAATATACAAGTCAATAATATATGCTTAGATACAAACAATAATTTCTTCTTTTTATTTTCTTTTTTTTTATTTGGACTCTTATTTCTGCTCAGTGAAAATGTGAGATTCACTGACTGAAACAAATCCTACAACTACAAAGTGTAATATTTGATAGTTTCCATCCTTTCACTGAAGAAATCTAATCCAACTGTTTGCACTCACATTACTCAAGCAAGTAGCAAGAGAAAACAAAGCCACACCAATATAGACTTACCCGAGTGAAATGCTTAAATGAAAGTTATTCTTAACTAGATTGAATTATAAATGAAAGAAAACCTCTGTTTTTAGTGCCAAGTTTGCTTTGGAGAAAATGCTTCATGTAGCACTTCATATAATTTTGATCGAAACTCAGCTGTAAATAGAAGCTCAAATTAGGACAAAAAGACTCAATTGTAGAAAAGTTTATTATTATTTCTATTTTTTATTTTTTTATCAGAATTTACCACTTTTAGGATTTTTCTTATCTTTTGTTTTTTCATTATTGTAATGTTATTGCAAAGAATAATTAAATATCATAAGGTCAAATGCTAAATTATCTTTCTTTTAATATGTCATGCTAGGGTGCAAACTAAATTACCGATCAATTTGTATACTGGAAACCCAACAGCCTACAGTCTATCTTACTCTAATGATTTTCTTCTTTGCTTTTGTTATAAGAAGCATTTTGTTGCAAAGGAAAGGAAGAAACAAGGGTTTAAATTTCAATAATAATAATTATATATATATATATATATATATATATATATATATTTAGGTGCTTGAAATTTGGCAAAAATTGTTAATGTCCTTCACCATTTGTTGTTGGTAAAGAAAGCAATTAGGTGTAAGGATGTTTTTGATAGGGCCCGACGTTGATCAATTTCTTGGGTCAGTTGGCCAAGATCACAGTTGGTGTAGAGAGAGAGGCCTGTGATGTTTTGTTTAATGATGTGGTGGTCATGTGACAATGTTGAAGTGTCATTAGCAAATAAAGGCCTTTTTTTTTATATCTTTGGTTCCACTGGTGCAGGCTTCCAGAGACATTTTTTTTCTGGTGGGAATGTCTGTGATTGGCTATTGCATTTTTCAAGGGATTTGTTTTGACAACTGGATGTGATGCTCAGATACCCTTGTGCAGAAAACAAATTCTTATTTTGTATTTTGCTTACTTAGCATTCACAGATGCATTCTAATTGCAACCAAGTATAACACTTAAATTCTGAAAAAAGAGTTAAGATTTGCAGGTTTATAATTCTGCCTGTTTTTTTCGCACATTATGTTACACCTGTTCCAATGCCTCATAAATAATGGGCTATTCCATTTTGACTGAGAGGAAAAACTAAGACAAATCAGAGATGATTTTTGTTTTATTGAGAAAAAGAAAGAAATCAAGCACCCTGAACTCTCATGTGTTTGACATGTATGACCCAAACCACCTCCAGTCTCAAGCTTGCATGTATGTATGTTGCATGTGTTAACTGGCCATAATTTAGTCGCACCTGAGTCTGCAGCTGTTTACTTCTATTCCGCCCCCAGGTGATCGAATGATCAGCCAAGATCCCTCACTTCTTCTTCCACGTTGTGATTTCTGATCTCAAAGAAAATTAAGGATTTGAGGAAAAGGGGACAGTCATCTTTGTGCTGCACACCTCAACAACTGAAAAGGAAGAGACAGTTGGGTGCATAATGCAGAAAAACAGGAAACAGACAAGAACAAAAAAATAAGATGGTGGCGAAGGCCAGTCTATATGGACTAATAATTGTAACTCTTTGTGCAGCAAAAGAGAGAGTAAAAAAAGAATTAATGCAAAAATACAATCCAACTTTTTTCAGAGGCCACAAATTACTATGTCTATTTGTTGTTAGAGGTAATACATTCTTTATGCTTCCCTTCCCTTGGGTTCTGCTTAGAAGCAGTGGATGTGTCTACTAACGTGGTGGGAGAGAGAATTTTTCACGTCTTCACCCTAATGCGTTTCAAGCAGGTCTCTTCTCTTCAGGTTCTTCTGACATCTCTGACTTCTCTCTGACTTGTTTTTCAAATCTGTTGCCTTTTTGTTGAAACTGCTTCAATATGGTATGGGGTGGTAAGTGTCCAAATTGTTTCTCTGTAAAAGTCAAATGTCAATTTTGTGTATGTGGCTTAAATCACCCACTTACAAATTTGCACTGATGTCTGCCAGTCTGGAAGTTCGGAGACAATATTCTGTTGACTTTGTACATTCACCAGTCAGTGCCAATTAAAGTTCCATTCTTACGTGGGTGGTCTTTCTTTGGAATCGAAGGATAATTTCATTTTCAGTTGCTCCTTTATCTCTTTCTCTAAGAGCGAAAGGGAGAGAAACAAACAAGGAAGAAAGTAACAGTTCCCTCCTGTCACAAGGCAAGCTTGGCATCTGGTCATTGTTCAATTGTTATCATATCAGTTGATGTCATTTCATGAATGCTTTGTGTTTCGCCTCTTTCTTATCTCCTGGCCACCCCAGCACTCATTTCTTACTTCCTCTCTTTCTTAACTCTTCCTAAGAAAAAGAAAAAGAAAATATACACACAGAGATATTCTCCAAATATCTATTCCGGAGTTTGAATCCGGGGTCCGCTAATACTTAGTTTAATGTGTGTGCATAAAGATTTGTATGCACTTCTTTAAATAATGACAAATGCATTCATACTTTTGATTGTTATCACAGTCTTTTAAGCTGAAAATTTGATGATGCAATTGGGGAATTTTCATGGCTATTTTATTGTCATGAAACTCGCAAGGATCTTATTCAATCATTAACTTAAGGATTAAGATTAATCATAAAATTAAAATAGCAAAACCACTAAATTTTCACTGGTATTTCTCATACTAATATATTCTGAATAATGACAAAAAGCAAATTCATATTTATCTGCTAAGAATAATAGGAACATATCTTTGGTCCTTTGTTTTGTCTACTCTTTTCTATTTCAGTTAGAAACCACCTTATGTATTAAGAACATTCCATTTATTTTTACAAGGTAATTTTGGAGATTTCTTCATTGGCTATTGTTCTAAGTGTAAACACATTTACTGGATGCAAAAAGATCTGTTAACTCCTTGTCAATAATATCTATTGATGTTAGTCTTGTAAGAATTTTTCAGAGAAACCCTTGAAGTGACAGTCATCAGCAAAATGACAATATTCACCTCCTGATGTTTTCTGTTCAAAATATGGTTTGTTGAAACCAACAATATGTCGTCGGAACATATTTTGTATTTACACATTTTTCTGTTATTTTATGGATAGTGGAAATATAACAGGAAGAACAAAAACCTATCCTCCTCCCCAATGAATTTGTTGTGGTTTTGTTAAAATGCCAAGTGGAATTTTAACTTTACTTATCTATGAATATTCGATCTGGCACTGTTTTTACATCATCTGTATTTTTGCAACAACTGACTCTAGGTGGAAAGCTGGAATAACTAGTATTTTTAATCTATCCACCTTGGGATACAAACACTGAGAATTTTGCTTACACATGATTGTCATCAACTCCAAACACAAATGGGACTGACAACAAATTTAAGTCGGTGGCAATAAGCAGACCTCACTAAATATTTCAAGTTGCATAAACTTAAAGTTTTATAAGTCATATCTGTTAAAAGAAAAAAAAAAATATATATATATATATATATATATATATATATATTTTCCTTACTGATTATTAACTAATAATCAGTAAGGAAAATATCCCTCAAGTTTATGTCCTGTCACAATATTTGTTATATACATATTAGCATCCAACAATACAATGTGGATAAATGGTCAATTAAGTTACACAAAAATGAAAATAACACTGACATCTCATCTTAAAAGATATATTTAGCAAAATTACACAAAAATATCTAGAAATACTTAAGAGTAAATTTATCCAATAAAATCAACTTCAATGACAACAACCTCCAGGAAACTTCGAAAGTCTCCTTGTTGGTGAATTTGGTGAACACTGTCATAATCCTTGCCTTCAGTTTATTTTTCGTTTTACAAGGGGTCTTGATTGTGTCTTGCTCAACTGTGCCTCACACACAATAATCAAGGGAGTTGCAGCATTGGGAGTTAGGTGGCCAGATGTCAGGGTTGATGTGGTTACAGAAATTGTCTGACAGCTAGGTTCTTTTCCTTGGGTGATATGGTTCAGAGTCCTGTTACTAGACATAGCATCTTCCTGCAGCCAACCTTTTGACCCAAGGCAGCAACACCTCAACACACATGATGTAGGTCACCAAGTTGAGTCTGAGCACCTCACTGACAAATTCAGAAGTTCTTAGAATGATCAGAGTGAGCTTTCCTTGCTTCTGAAATTTCATAATCATCATTAGACTCATTCAACTCTTTCTGAATCGTCTGCACTGCCTTTCGATTGACACCCAGTATTAGAGCTTTTGGCTTGAATGCTAAACAGTATAGCATACTGTTTCTTAATTTCTGGTGCAGTAAATTGTTACAGTGCTGTTCTTCTGACAAACAGTGTTCAACTGACCCTATTATACTGTACAGTCAACAAAATCGAAAACAAGCAACACACGTGCACAATATTAAAAAAGTGGCGACAATTTATCCATCGCAACTTTGTATGTGTGTGTGTGTGTGTATATATATATATATATATATATATATATATATATATATATATATATGATGCTATCTCTCTGGAGGAGGCGATCCCAATGTGCGGCACCTTTAGATAGTGCCTGAAAACCATACCATAGGTTGATCCAAGCCTGGTGAGTGAAATTGGGTCGACAGCTCCCTTTGAGGAGCTATCAATGGTTGTGCTAGCTAAAAGTCACAAGTCATCATGACCAAGGGTTTTTGTGTTGCGGTCTTGTTCAGACTGTTGTTCAAGCTCGATAACATGCTCTCTCCCAGAAACTGTAACTAATGTCTGCTCAGCATAGTTGCAGTATAAACCACAGGTCGTCTCTGTGGGTGTTAAACAGACACAAGTGTGCCTTAGCAGGTGTCTACAATGGGGATCAGTTAGCCGCCCTGGTAGACGGGTATCATTGAATACGAGTGGCCAGCCATTATATGTTATTGAATGAGGGAGCTGCATACCAATAAAGTGTCACTCATGTATAAATATACTCCAGAGTCACTTAGTTGGCATGTTGCTTTCACTCAGTAAAAAAATAATCTCTTTTATATCATATATAAAGAGTGAGAGTTCATTGTTGGGAATTTTACATGTAAAATATATCTGGGATGCATCCACCAATCCTCACTTGACAGTTTAAGAGCATTTACATGGTCTAGTGGACATTGAATTATTTTCCACCCTACAACCCCTTTCCCCACAGACTAAAACATTGCTAGCCTCTTCCTACTCTTGCTATTTCCAGGGTAGATGTTCAGATGCATTACATTTCTTAGTTCCACCAGTTCAGACCTTCACAGCAAGTTCCCGCCATGTCACATGCACAGGTTCAACTCCTCTATATTCCCTTCATATCCTTTGTTAATAAGAAAATTCTACTCAAACAACTTTTGCCCCAGAACTGTTACTTTGTGGAACAGATTCCCAAGAGGATACTTCCTCAATCACTATAATCTTAACCTTTTCAACTCTAGGGTCAACAATTATCTTCCTACTTGTCCTCTGTAATGGTAATATTAGATGTTTCCTTTTCGGGAAACCGTCATTGCATGAGCAACTTGTACAACTTTCAGTTAAAATTTGTAAAATCTTTCTCTTAAAAAAATATTAAGTTCAATAGCTATTATCAGAATTGATGGTGGTTGCCTTCCTAACTTTTTATTCGAAGTAGTGTGATACATCAACATCTTGATTGTCATTTTCTCTTCAAATTACATGTGATATCCATTTTAGCTGTTACTGCTGTTGAAAGTACACAAGTGATGTGGTTTTTGTTATTTGGTACAGTTCTTTGTGATTCTGTAGTGCCAGTCCATCAGGTTTGAACAAAAACACTTACGTTTCACTAGTTATTTTATCCAATGATCTGAGAAAGAGGTTCTATACAGTAGACAGTTTAGATATTTCAGAACAGGTTTGGTGCCATGCACAGCATCCATATGAAAGTCTCAATCTAATGAGGCTTTAAGAACATTACTCAAGTTTTCAGGCTAGTGTTTTGGTTTCGTAACAGTTTGTATTATTTGGTCAAACTACCTCCAATGCAGCCTATTCTATATTAAGAGGGAATTTTATAGCCTTATATTCAGTAACTTCTACTTTGAGGGACTTGTGTGTAAAAAAAAAAAAAAAAAAAAGAAGCAATTTCATGTATATAAATCTGTAAGAAATCTCAGTTCAAGAAATATTCGTTGATTTTCTTTTTGCTTCTTTGGTCCTCGGTATTTATTTAAAATTTTCAAACTGGTTCATATTATTTACAATATTTACATTTGAACTATTGCACTCATCTTTGTTGTTGTGCTCTCCAACCTTCATCTGGTGCATATCAATCTGGGTAACCTACAGGGAATTTTTTAATTAAACCCTTTATTTAGTCTACGGGAACAGACTGTTCTTTTTCTACTTCCCATGTTTAGGAATATCTCGTATTGCTCTGCTATAGCTTACTTTGTTTCCATTGAGCTCAATACGATGAGCATAGAATTTATAGTTACATCTAGCCAACTCTACTGTAAATTAGTGATAGTCTACTTTGCCATTTAACTCTAAAGGGGAAGTGAAATGTTTATGCCTTTGCCAAGGTTATTTGTACAAAAGGATACTGGAATTTGAACCCTTCCCTCTGATTCTATTTCTCATGCTAATAACAATTAATGTGTAGATAGCTTAAGTTATGCTTTTCTTATAAAATCCACATTGTATTTCAGAACTTTATATAAAGTGATCAGTGGGCATTTTTTTCTGATCTCATATTCCTGCCAAAATACTAACACAGTATGGTCAATTCTTTGTACTGTACCAGAAAGTGTCTGTATTCTTATGACATGCTTTATCTTTACAAGGATCATATCAGACAAAAATGGTGTATTCCCAGCCTTGAGTTCAATAGCATTCACACAGATTTGGGGGCAATTAATAATTTTTAACCCTATAGATCACAAATGATATATTGCAAACTTATCACGACTGTATGTCAAAGATTCTACTGGGATAAATTCCTTTGTTCCAACAATTCAGACTTTCACAACTAGGTACCACCATGTTATATACACAGGGTTGAATCCTCCTCATTCTCTTCATATTTCATTGGTAAGATGGAAGTCCCACTCAGACAGTTTCTTCCCAAGCATTGCTACATTATGGAACAGACTCCCTGATCACTGCAATCTTAACCTCTTCAAGGTCTACTGTTATCTATCCAACATATATTAATAATTTAAACTATATTACTTCTGTGACATCTTTACATCGACCTTTTTCAGTAACACTACCTTGAGTGGCTCTTGTATTGGGTGAACATTTATTAAAAGAGTATATATTTATCAGAGGGAAATATACAACCAGGTGAAAGGGTTAGATTATGACTGAAGTATATATTTACCCAACCTCACCACTAAAAAAAAAGTATGTGATACAAGGTTGCTTTTTACATTGGGAGCACCATACATATATGTATGCAATTGGGTGAAGGACAAAAATTGCCCAGTCGATACAACTGCTGTTATCAATATTACACTGACTCCACCTCTCTTAGTGCAATGAAGAAAGTGCTACCATAGAGTTTGAATCCCTAGAACCAGGCACTTTCTCCCTTCTAAAAGGAGGAGAACTGTTTCCTTCACTTCTGGACAAAAGTGAACTCTTGTGTCATGGAAGAATGATACAGAGATTAAGTTTATGATGATGGTATAACAAGTAAAGTTGGTCACTCAATATGAGAAAACATTTTGCATAGAAAGGTGTTTTTAGATTGTACAGAAAATTCTGTTTGAATCAATCACAAAAGTATTTGCATGGCTTTCAACTTAGCAAAGTTGTTTCCCCTCAAATAAAAGTTCAATTTTAATTTGACTTATATTTAGTTAGGCTAATTTTCAAGATAAATACATATCAGCTTTGTTTTTGTACATACAAAGGACTTTTTTTTCATGCAGAAATGTTTTGTTTTTTGTTTTTTTTTAATTGAAGGACTTAATCTATAACCTTAATCTCTTATTAAAAAATGACACACATATCTACAAAGTAGCAGAAGTTACTAAGAAAGGAGAAAATGTTTCTGAGGAGTAAGTACAATAAAAAGAACTAGATTAATGAAGAAAAAAAATGAATAAAAATGGACACTGCTCAGTTTAATCCCTCACTTTTTTTTGTTCTTTCATGCCTTAGAGTTAGAACCAGTAGTGCATGTACTATGAAAATAATGACTTAAGCTTCAGGGCCCCAAAAGCAACTCACTCTTTTTGAGTTTGTTATCAGGTCATTTTAGTGATGGAATCTTAAACCAAAGGTTTGAACTAGCTAATATTGGCCTTAGAATATGCTTTAATACTCATGTCATATGGTGCTATCATGTCATATGGTGCTAATTGGTCAAATTTCAAAATTTTCTTGGATGTTTCCATACACCCCCCCCCCAGCTGTATAGCCTTTTTGAGCTTAACAGAATCTTTTCATGGCCTACATTTTGGCAGTTGAATCCTCAAATCTATTATTGCTAGTTGCAAAGGAGCCCACATATGTGTTCAAACTTCAGGCCCCAAAAAATGTAGTTTCACCACTGGTCAGAACACTATAATCACTTGTCTGTATCCATTTTGTGTGCAAACACAATACTTTGTGAATATTCTGCTTTGTTAATATTGCTTTACCTAGTTTTAGCTTGCATTGTGCGTGTATGTATGTGTGTGTCTGATACATATAGAGTGTGGTAGATTGCCGAAAAGACTTTTTTATGGTGAGCTGGTACGAAGTAATCAACCCATTCATAAATCCAAGAAACATTTCAAGGATGTAGTTAAATGTAACCTATATATATATATATATATATATATACTCTTGGCATTCATATTGAAGACTGGGAAACTTTTGCTGGAGAAAGTTGATTTGGGAACACTGCAACAATTTTGAACAGATGAGAAAAATTGAACATTCAAAAAAAAAAAAAAAAAAAAAAAAAAAAGGGCACATTATTATGAAGGAAGAAATAGAATCTGTCCCAGGAGCTTCACATTTGCAGTAGTTGTGGAAAAGTCAGCCTTTTGGGAGCTGCTTTAGCCAGGTATGTAAGATCACACCTGATAAGTAAAGTGCAAACTCCTGTGAATGCAACTCTATCAGAAAGACCTGCATGTTACTTGTGTGAGTTTTGTGACAAGGTTTCTAAGTCTATTGCAGGACTCAGATGTTACGTGATTGTACACGGGAATAGGCAAGTCTCAAACATAGGTGATACAGACAAACTTTGTTCGTCATGTGTAAAACAGGTTGTAAATGGGAAATTGGCCTTAAGAATTATTTACTTGCAAATAGCGTTAGCTCAGGTGTAAATGATTGAAATAAAATTTTGAATGAAAACAAAAAAGCCTACCAAATAAAGAGATGGTCTTCTGCACAGAAGTGACAAGTTTTAATATATATATATAAAATTAAGAAATCTTGTTAGAATCCTGGCAAAGAATGCATTATTCAGGCTGGTGGATATAAATAAATATCCTGTTTAATAACAAAAAAAAAAAAACAGTGGCTCTACTCAAATATGTGTATCCATTGGAAATAATGTTTAAATATATATACATATTTGCAAAGTGTTATGTTGCCCTGTACTTTTTCTTCATTTTATTTTTTGAGAGCTTTAACAAATTCACTTGTTGAGAATTTTGTCAATTACATGTAATGATGGCCAATTATTCCACTGTATCAATGACCAGTGCCACTAAAAATCTCCCAAGTGTCACTAATCTGTCCCCACAAACTCTGAGAACAGGTCACCCATGAGTAAAAACTGTATATTAAGAAAAAGATTTGTTTTGTTTTTACATGGTGTTATTTCCCCTTCTATTCCTTTATGAGAATACATCACTGCAAATAGGAATCAAACCCAGCATGGGGTGACTTGTCCTGTCAGTGAAACACAGGAGAGAGAGAGAGAGAGAGAGAGAGAGAGAGAGAGACACCAGTGTATATTCTTACAAGTACACTTGTACCAAAATACCTGTAACATCTTAAATACTACTATAGTGCTAAAACCTCATGACATCTTGGATTTTCATACCCCCACCCGACTTGCATTGACTATTATAGACTACCAATGGGAACTAAATATTCCCTGCCAAAACAGTGAATACTAACAATACACCCATGCATCACATATTATGTCAGATATGATGATAATCAGCTTTTGAACATGATAGTAAAGAACACAAAGGTCAGCAAATCATCATTAATATTTTTGGAAGTAGCATATACTTAAAACATTACACTCATTTGAACATACAGATGAATTCACTGCAAGAAGAAGGACTTGGTTGGAAATGTAGTTACTGATGCATTTCTTTCATACAAAACCTTGGAAAGGTTAAACGATGAAGACAAAGGTAGTTTTGACTCCATCCAAGCAGCACTGATAATGGCAAAGAATAAATAACCAATGAATTCAGTTCAGGTAATTAGTTTGTTAACTTGTGTCTTATATTTTCTGTGCCCATGCACAAGTCCATTGAAGAATGAAGTTATTCAATGATTTTGTTTTTGTAAAGATATAATTTTAGAATCTCTATTTATAAACTTACAAAAGACAATTTGATATTTTAAGAAAGTTTTATTCCCCTTCTCTTTTTTTCATTGTGATCTCAGACATTACTTTGAATAAGGATAGAAAAAATAGATTAAGAAAGACTTATGTTAAAAAAAAACAAAAAACCAGTGTACAGTATAGAGCATGGCCAAATTGCACAAGTGTGAGCATCCTGACAATGAGATCTGGGTTTTGAATCTCACAGTAGTTAATGAGTTATGAAGTTGAATTCTTGATAATAACTTCATGAGAAAATGATCCTTGCATACAGCATTGATATGTTAATTTTGAATGAAATATTATAGACAAAACTGTCCAGAAACCATCAATGGTTATGCAAATGAGCATGTAGAAGCTCTTTAACTTTGGTTTGCCTCTATTCTAGGAGAGAGACACCACCAAATTTATAACTGGTTGGTATGTAAATAAGCAGATAGGTGCTATTCAGCCTTGGTTGGCAATCTGTATAGAAAGGGTAACTTGATAAAGACACCCATTCACAAGAAGCCTGGGTCTTTCAGGGAGGATCTGTTGACCAATAAAAACATAGTTTCTGCAATTCTTAAGTCACAAAAGTTGTGAAATCTGTCACAAGTGAAGACAGCATAGGGTAGCAAAGACAAGTAAAAATACATTGAAAGACATGAAATATCTTTTCACCTATTTCTAAACATTGTCATAATCATTTTTTTTATTAAGACTGATATTCATTTTTCTCAAGTTCATCAGTGTTTAAAATAATTACTTCTTCAATCTTCATGTGTGTTGACTGTAATAAATACTTTTAAATATTTGTATAATATAATTTATGAAATAGAAAAAAACACTTTTGTCATTTAAATGCGACAAACAATAGCAAATTATGTAGCTAGAATTAAGAAATTTTGTCTCCTAAGAAACTCCCCGTTGACAGTAAACTGGGGCCTAACTAAAGAGATATTACTCACAAAAAAAAAGGATTATCTTTAATTGATTCAACACCATTTATACTTTATATAAACTATATAAGTTGATAACATCTTCATTGTTTATTTTATCAGAAAGGAACAATTCTGGTTTTAATTCAATGATTTCTTTGATTAAATCCATTGAAGATCTTGAATCTGTTTGAACTGCTAACCAGACAATGCATGGATTGAAACAAATAATAGCTCCAAGATGACAAGTTTGTACAATATACATTATGCAAAAGAATTCCTTATCTTAGTTCTGTAAATTGTGGCACAAGAATAGACACTGCCATGAAGCACAATCACCAGTTAACTTCTTTTCTCTGAAAAACCCCTTTTCTCTTTCAATGGATCCTTCAAATATGTTCACTATTGCACAATAACAGTTTTCCAGATCATGTGAATGTGTGGTGGTGTATCAGTTCAGAATAAGAAATCAAAGAGCTGAGTTTGAATGCCAGTCAAATTTATACATGCAAATACCCTTAGGAAAGGTATAAATCCATCTATTTTTCTCCCAGCTAGCCTTGGTTGACAATCAGACTAGAAGAAAAACTGGAGCCTGGAGAGGTTTAAGCTATGTCAGCCTATTTTGCCCAATATACACCACTGCTTTTATGGCAGCAGTACATATGTTGCTCCTAAGACCCTAATAGGTTACAGGACCCATGATCATGATCCAAGCAATTCATCATCAAGAAGTCCCTTTGAATCATCTTAACCATAGAACTGTCAATTTCATTAGGATTAAGATGTTAAATATTGTCCTGGATTTGAGCAAAAGTCTTTTTCATTGTAGGATCCTCATAATAGATATTTTTCATTACCAGAGATTATCTTCTCCAAAATTGTCTGTCAAGCAGTAAAAGAAAGACAAGTGATTAAACACTGGCAGCTAGCTCACCTTTGACCTAGCTCTATAACAAGCAAGGAGAGTAACATTCAGTACTCCCAAAACCTAGCTAAGCTACTAACATTTCATTGTTACAGAAAAATCTCATTCCATTTGCATTCTATTGGTAAGAAGTAAGTTTTATTCAAATAGTATCCAACCCATGAACCATTATTTTTGTGGAAAAACTTCCAAGTGGATGTTTCCTCAATCGCTGCAATCTTAACATTTGACTTGAGATTTAAAGAGGTTATCTATTTTCAACAACCTCATTCAGTTATCTACCCTGAGTGGCTCTTGAGCCTTGCATTGGGTGAAAAACATTAAAAAAAAAAAAGTGGCTTTCTGTCACTTTATATGGGATTTATTTTTTAGTGTTTTAGAAGTGATTTTGTAAGGTTTCTAAATGATGTACTATAATAAACTGATTGCCCAAACAAAGAGATGAAGACATTTAAGATTTCCCTAACATTATACAAAAGATGCTGCTGGAATCTCTTATGCCAACCTGATATTTACTGGTTGTTACATACACTGGGAGAAATTTGAAAGAATCAACAAACCAGTGATATCATAAAAGCAATAAATAAAAATTAGGTAAAAAGCTATCATTAAATCATAATACCTAATCTCAAAATTTAAAAAAACATTTAAGTTTGCTTTTCACATTTAAATATTTATTTGATTATATTTATTGGATTTTGTTTTTACAAATTTGTAATTTATATATCGTTTCGTTTTTTTTTTTTTTTTTAGGCGGGGGTCAGAAAATTTGTGTGTTTTTGCTTACTAATTTTTTCTCTTTTTGGAAGATTGTAGAATTCTCTTTATTTAAAATATCAATCGAGGCCGTTTCTAATTTTTATCAAAGATCTGGTTTTCTTTTTACATATCGTATATCTGTGTATTTTTTAAGCTAAGAAGTCTTTTTCTCACAAAGTGGACGGTTCAAGAAACGAGTTGTCTCCCTTACATTTAAAAGAAAAAAATGAAATAAGCAGTTTTTGAAACTTTTATTAGATCAAAGTTTTCCTTATTTATTTTAAAGATCTTATTTACGAATTATGAATAATTACAATGTTCCAGTCAATAAATAATGATTATTTTATCAAATTTATTTATTTTCAATCATTAATGTTCTTGATTTTTCAGAATACATGCAGAGATTGAAAAAGATAAATGGATGTTTTTAGTAATCTTAAAATGTTTTATTCAAAATCCCTAATTTATAAAGTAATTATAAATATGAAATTTCATTTTAAAAATGACTTTTTCCTTTTAGCATAACACCAAAAATGTTTTTGCCTATTAGAATACTAAACAGTAATAAAACAAAAACATTAAATAAGATTGTCAGTAAAAATTATGCATAAAAAAAGAATTTAATTATGACAAAATATTTTTCATTATTTGGTTTAGTAAAAATTACAGATAACTAATTAGGAGAAAAAATTGTTAGTACTCTGCCAGTTTATTTCAATTGTTTCTAGCACAAGTTAATTTTGTATATTTAATCTTTTACTTTTTCTTTTGCCACTCAGATGAAGCATATTACAAAATGGCGCTGGAAACGTTAGAAGAACTCGACTGGTGTTTGGACCAGCTGGAAACCATCCAAACCCATCGATCAGTTAGTGACATGGCTTCAAGCAAAGTAAGGCATCAACATTTCTTTTGCTTCCGTATTTTGTTTTTTTGTTTTTTGGCAATACTTTTATTAAAGCTACTCAACTACAGTAAAAATAAAGAGAGAAATAAATGCCTGTTTAAATGCACATATCTATGTATGCATTTGATTTTGTACAGATTATATGCACATGGGGGACATTACAAATCTAAAATGACCTTAAAAAAAACATCTCCCTTTCCCTGGTGGCTCTGAGCACGCCTTCTCCTGTTACACCATGCAATCCTCAGTCTATCATTCACCTGATCAGATCCTTCAATTATGTTATCCGCTGCTTTCCCCTGTCTCTTTTTCCCTCTATCTGGCCTGTTAGTATCAGGTTCTCCAAGTCCTCCTTCCTCATTGCATGTCCCAGGAACTTTAGCTGTCTCTTCCTGATGCTCAGTATTAATTTCCTTTTTGTTTCCATCCTTTTCAAAATCTCATCATTGATCACATGCTCGATCCATGATATTCGTAGCATCTTTCTGTAGAACTACATTTCAATTGCTTCAAGTTTTTCCTTCATATTTGATGATATTGTCCAGCATTCACTGCTATATTGAAGAACTGACATCACATAGCAATCCAGTACTTTCTTCTTTGTTTCTAGCGAAATTGTCCTGTTTCTTAATACTTTACTCAACTTCTGGAATGCTTCCTTCACCATGCCAATTCGCCTTTGGATCTCTGTGTTGCACTTTCTGTCTTCTGTTAGAACACTTCCCACTTTTTCTTTCAGTTTATTTGTAGTCCTTTCTTGTCACTCTCTTCAGCTACCTTCTGTAGGAGGTTTTGTAGTTAACTTTCTGTGTCTGCTATCAGCACTGTATCATCTGCATACCTTATGTTGTTTAAATTGTGGCCTCAAATGATGAATCCTGGCATAACTTTTAGGGTCCTCAGAATAGTCTCACTGTACAAGTTGAATAGATCCGGTGAAAAGACACATCCTTGTCTGACGCCCCTTTCTATCTTTGTATATCTGCTGAATTTGTTACCTGTCCATTTGCAGGTAGTTTGCTGCCATAGAGATTCTTGATTACTCTTAGGTCTTTCCCAAATATGTCGAGGCTGCCGAGCAGCTCCAAGTGTTTGTGGCGTATTTTGTAGAATGCCTTTGCATAATTGATAAAACATAGGTACAAGTCCTCCTTCATTTGTATTGCCCTTTCGAAGAGCATTCTAATCATATATATGGTGTTCCTTGTTCCAGTGTTTTTGTCCTATTTCTGGCCTGATTCTGCTTCTCGCTCTATTCATCAGGATTCGGACGATCAGTTTTGTTATATGGCTCATTAAACTGATTGTTCTGTGGAGTTTGCACCTGGCTTCTTAGGCAATGCTACAAAGATCGACTTGTTGAGGTCATCTGGTATTACACCACTATTATAAATTTCATTTATTATTTCTGTAATTTTCTCTATGCCAAAATCTTCTAGGGCCATCAGCAGCTCTATTACAATGCCGTCTGGTCCAGCTGCTTTGTTTCTATTCAGTTTGGCTATTGCAGATTCCACTTCAGACTTCAATATTTCCGGTCCGTCCTCAACTTTGTGTATTATTGGTTGATCTCTCTTGTCGTGGAAAAGATCTTTTATATATTCTTCCCATTGTTGGATTATTTCCTCTTTCTCCAATATGATTGTTCCATCCTTGGATTTTATACATCCTGTTGAAGAGCAGATTTTTTTCTCCTGTCAGTTTTATTTTTTTATGCATGTCTGCATTATTATTCCTGCTCAGTTTCTTTACTTCTGCACATTTGTCATTGAGCCATTCCACTTTTGCCTGCCTGCATTTTCAAGAGTCAGTCAGTTAAGTGCCATACATGATACACACTTGGGCGATCATGTTTCGAAAGAGACATGACTGACTAGGCAGAAGATTATCCCGCAGTAGGTTGCCATTGCTTTCTGCGATAGACTGGTTGCCGACCAAGGCTATAGAACCCAATCTGTCCTGTTATTTAACCCATAATTGGAAGGAATAGACAGATTAATACCTTTCCCAAGGGTATTTGCACGTAAGTGAGTGCAAGGAATTCAACTGGGATTCGAACTCGGCTCCCCGATTTCTCGTTCCAAGTCGATATCCAATGCACCACAACGCACATCCTATTTTCAAGAGTAGCCTCCCTTAAATAAAAAGCCACCTTCCAAAAAAAAATAAATAAATAAATAATGTACCTTTTCCCTAATTTTTTTCCTTTTTTTTTTTCTAATATTAAATTATC
Source organism: Ascarosepion bandense (assembly GCA_037127315.1). Lineage (NCBI taxonomy): Eukaryota > Metazoa > Mollusca > Cephalopoda > Sepiida > Sepiidae > Ascarosepion > Ascarosepion bandense. The sequence goes on along the minus strand of JBBBDQ010000387.1, from coordinate 1,354,794 downwards.
CCTACAATCTGACTCTTACTATAAAACATGTTAACATTAGAGCAATTATTTTATTACACATAAGTTTCATAATTTTTTAATAAACAACTTAAAATTTTGGTCAGTACTTGTATTGTTTAATGTTTTGCACAAAAATTAATATTACTTCTATATGTCACATTCCTTCAGGATATAAGCAATCATAGGTTTCCACATTTTCCTACCCCTTGTAGCTCTTAGCAGATTTTCTCTCTTTGCTGAGCCTCCCCCACCATCTGTTCACACAAGCCCTCAGTATATCCTGTGAGGGTCAAGTTTTCCAAACCTCCTTCCTCATCATATGTCCCAGGCATGTTAGTTCTTCTCTTCTTGATTCTGAGTAAGCGTTTTTTCTTTTGCCATTTTCTTTAACACTTCCTTGATCACTCTGTCCATAGAATTTTTTTTTTTTTTATAAGCGTTTCACCCCGAGCAAGGCATGTCACTGCCACTACTGTGCAGGGGGCTACGTAGAGAGGAGAAAGGCTGGTTAAATATAGGACATAACAGAGGGTGGGTGATAGGCGGGTGAGGATACCGAGAATGAGGGTTGGGTAGATGAGAGTGTTGTGAGAATAGTTGGGAGTTAGTGTGATAGGAGGTGTCTATTGACCCTACATTTAAACACCTGGAGATTGTAACTGTCGGGAAAGCAGACTTGTGGAAGGGAGTTCCACAGGCGGGAAGCGCGAGAAAAGAAGCTGTTGGAGTAGAATTTACGGTTACATCTTATTTGTTTAACTGTAAAAGGGTGGGACCTAGTTGCTAATCTAGTATCTCGTGTAAATTCGTGCTTGGGCGGCACCAGTGATCTAAGCTCATCGGAGCAGAAGCCATGAAAGTACTTGTAGAAGAGGCACAGGGAAGCTACATCACGCCGGTGTGAGAGCGGCTGCAGCCGGTCTGCCAAGTTAGTATCAACCACGTTACAGATCCTCCTTTGTATTTTGTCAAGAAGCCCAAGGAGAGCAGCAGGGGCACCCGACCAGATATGGCAGCAATATTCAATACATGGGCGGATGGTAGATTTGTATATGTGCAGAATAGTTTCAGGTGGGAAAAATTTCCGGGCCCTGCACAGAGAGCCGACTTTCATAGCAGCAGATTTGGCAATGGATTCAATATAGTCATTCCATTTGAGGTCCGCCGAGAGTGTAAGGCCAAGGAGGCGTAGTATTTTACTCTCTGGGAGGCTAGCCTGTCCCATGCTAATGGGAGGTAGATGCGATAGTCTATGGTGGTTAGTTGATAACAGCTTTGTTTTGGAGGCATTGAAATTTACCAACCATTTCCTACCCCAGGTCACTACGGATTGGAGGTCCCTTTCCAGTGCGGCAGCGAGGTTCACTTTGTCGTCCAGACCTGGTTTCTGATCGATGCGGGAGTAGATTGTTGTGTCGTCGGCATACATGCCAACTTGGGATCTAATGGTGTCGGGGAGATCATTAATGTAGATCAGAAATAGCGTGGGACCTAGGATAGAACCTTGAGGGACGCCCGCGTTCGTCTGGTAGTTTTGGGAGGCATGCCCATTTAATACCACCTTTAATGTGCGGTTAGAGAGGAAGGACTGGATGAGGTCAGACAGATGTCCAGTTATCCCATAGCTCCGCAGTTTGCACAAGAGGCCAGCATGCCAGACCCTGTCGAATGCTTTGGAGATATCCAAGGCAACGGTTCGGGCTTCACCATTCTTGTCGAGTGCCTGGTATATGTACTCGGTAATGGTCGTTAGCATATCAGCAGTAGACCTGGTGAAGCGAAACCCATACTGTTTGTCAGAGAGAAGCCCGTTGGTCATAAGGTGCTGAATCACCTCGGCATTGATAATGGCTTCGAAAACTTTGCCAAAGATTGGAAGGAGACTAATAGGACGGTAATTGGCGGGGTCCGAGGGTTCGCCAGAATTCTTAAATATAGGTACTACGCAGGAGGACTTCCAACAGGCAGGAAAGCAGGAAGCAGATAGGCAGAGGTTATAGAGTTTAGAGAGGACAGAGGAGAGTTCTGGGGCACATTTCTTCAGTACTATGACTGGGATTCCGTCACCGCCGCTCGCTTTGTGTGGGTCAAGTTGCGCAATTATCTTGGCGACCAGCGAGGGCAAGATGAGGACGTTATTTAGTTGAGCCTTAGTTCTGGGTGGGAAGTCTGGTGTAGGTATTCCTAACGAGTCCAGTGTCGAATTGGTTGAGAATTTACGGGCAAAGCACTCAGCCTTGTCGGCTGGGGAGGTGAGAACTTCAAATTCATTGATTAGTGGGGGTATTGAAGTCTTGTTCCTGCTGAGCATGCTTTTGCAGAGACGCCAGTAATCTTTGGAGCCAAACTTAGAGGATGCTATGCGTTGCCTAATTCTGGTAGCAAACGCCCTCTTGGCTTCGTTCAGTACTTTTTTACACTTGTTCCGTGCTGAGGTGAAAAGGCGCCTGTTTTGGTTCGACGAGCAGCTTCGATAGAGCCGGAAGAAATGGTTCCGGTGGGCAATAGCGGCCGAGCAAGCGGGTGAGAACCAGGGGGACGAATTAGGTTTTAGTTGGAATTTTCTGGCAGGGATAAAAGTATCGATGCCAGCCTTAACCCAAGAGGAGACTTCGGAGGCACAGTCTTCGACAGGAAGATCAAAGACGTTGTTCCAGGGGACGTCGCAGAGGAAGTCCCTGAACGAGTCCCAGTCGGCTCTTTGGTAGCAGTATGATATTCTGCTGGTCTGGTTTTCTTGGGAAGAGTTAGTGCGGATTGATATGTTTACGGAGACTACGGCGTGGTCAGAATTTCCAAGGGGGCAGAGTTGCCTGGTAGTGCAGGAGTCTGGGATGGAAGTAAAACAAAGGTCGAGTAAAGAGTCCCTTCCGTTAGGGTTTTTAGAGAAACGCGTGGGGAAGTCCACCACTTGCGTTAGAGCTTGGGCTATTGAAAAGTGCATGGTGCGGATCCCAGCAAGGTCGGTGGCTGAGTTTTCAAGCCACTTGGTGTGGTGGGCGTTAAAATCGCCAAACACAAATATTTGGGCAGATGGGTGAGAAGAAATGGCCCTGTCGATGTTATTAGAGATGCAATCAAGTAACGTACAGTCAGAGGAGGAGGGGGAGCGGTAGAGGAAGAAGAGATAGCTAACCGAGCTTAGAAGTGAGAGACGGAAGCACATGAAGGAATGATCAAGGGATTCAAGAGATGTGACCCTGGCTAGGGGGAGTTGTTCGCTGACATATACACCAAGCCCATGCATATGGACATTGGAGTCCTTCCTGAAGAGAGGAAGGTAACCAGGAACGAACAGCTCTGAAGAGGGGATAGAAGGGTCAAGGTTAGTCTCACATATAGCTAAGATATCGGGTGAGTTAGTTAGAAGGAAAGACTCTACACTATTAAAGTTACTGCGAATACCTCGTATATTTGTGAAGGTAACGCAGATAGGTTTGGGCGATTTACGACTAGCTGGTTTAGGCTTGCTATTTTGTTTGTTAAATTTCATGTTGGTTGTAGTTGTGGATAGAAAGGTCTAGAGTAGGGTCAGATGGTTGTTAATTGCAGCAGGTGAAGGATGGAGAATGGCGCCGCCTGCAGCATAATGTGGCCTCGGGGTTGCCCATCGGAAATTCATGCAGGGACGCCCGTCCATGCGCGAAATGGCACTACAGGAACCCCGATATTATTCAACTGTTGATCAGAGCAGCCTCTCGAGACGCTACGCAAGAGTTCGGGCTCCTAACTACCAGTCGGAAGCAGCAACCAGGAAACTGCCAACCCGGTACCCTCAGAATGAAGAGACTTTGCCACCATACTCACCAACTGCAAAAAGCTTCCAGCCGAACCGACATAAAGACCGAAAAAGAGAGAGTTGAACCGGGAACCCCTTCCTAAACAAGAAACAAGGCGATCACCTCTACTCCTGTCCAAAAGAAGGGGGTGGAGTGTGAGACCGGGCGATAGAAGGTACTCCTTTTGTAGAATAACATTTCTGCTACCTTCAGTTTTCTTCTCATACATGGAGGGAAGTGTCTAAAATTCTCTGCCATATAAGATGATAGATATCTCATAGCAATCAATTTTTCCATTTCTCCACACTTTGCTTAGCACTTGGAATAAGTCTCATGTGCTAGTCCAATCCTTGTTTGAGTCTCAGCGTCACATTTTCCATTCTCTGTTAAAACACACCTCATATATTTAAACTTACTGCTCATCTTTGATGTTGACATCTGTAGCTTGTAATATGTTTAAATTTTTTATGCTTTAGTCTAATAAATAGAAAAGATAGGCATTTGAATTAAAGTAAACCTTTTTTTTTATTTTTATTTTTTACAAAAGTAAAAAGCAAAAATCAGAATTCCTACTCTTTAAAAGCATCCTTGGTCAGCCTCCAACAAAAACCTTAATTAAATGCAGCAACCCCAACAAGTAATGTTGCATTAATATGCATATTAGTGAGGATGTATACATATACACACACACATATATGGCTGTTAAAGTACTAGTTACAACAAAAAATGGGATATAGAAGGCATAGGAATGAATCAAAAAATGATTAAAAACAATAGAAATAACTTCAAAAGTGACAGGATACCAACATTTAAAATCAGGTGTGTTCATTTGGAATCTTTTGACCAAATATAAAGAATTATGGCTAGAATATGCCATTCGATACCATAGAGTTGAATTTCAGTTTCTTGTCAGGTCAAGAACCTGTACTAAGATGACATTGAAATAGCCTTTTCACATTTTTTTTTTTTTACAAAGGTAAAAAGCCAAAATAAGAATTTCCACTTTTTAACAGCATCACATATCCCTGGTCATTGATAATATTACACTAATACACACATTAATTGTTAGGGTCACAGCATTTAATGAAGGTCTTTTGTTGGAAACTGGCAATATGTGACATAATTAAAATGAGTGGAAATCCTTATGTATATCAAGTTTCTTAAGAGTAATTTAACTCTCTCCACCGATCACAGAGAAAAATGGCTCTAATAGTGCGTGGTGAATGATCAGGTAATAGCCAACACATGGTTCCAAGAATATTCAAGATGATTATGGACATAGAGAAGCCCAAGAGGAGAAACAAAAAAATGAATTGATTACATAACCATCAACACGTAATAAAACTTATGCAAGTGCTGCCTTCAAAAGTGATCACCTCCCTGTTATATGTAAACTAAGTACATAACTATAGAAGGGTGAAGAAGGCTAACACAGGCATCCAGATTTCAATACAACAGATTCCTGAATGACTAACCTGAAGGAAAAATACCTGGACAGTATGAAAAGGAGATACGAGGGACATCAGCAAATGTCATCATCCCAAAGGAAAACAACTGGCAATATACAGAAATGTCGATGGATCAGAAATATTAAAAACCAAAGTGAAAGCCGCCTTGGCCAAATTGAACAGAAACAAAGCAGCAGAGCCAGATGCACTTGTAATAGAGATGCTGGCAGCTTTAGACGATTTTGGCATAGACACAATCACAGAAACAATAAACAAAATCTACAACAGCGGTGACATACTGGAAGGCCTAAGCAAACCTATTTTTATAGCACTGCCTAAGAAACTAAGCACAAATGAATGCAAACTTCAATAGACAATTAGCCTAATGAGCCATATAAAACTCCTGCAAATTCTGATTAACAGAGCCCACAGCAGAATCAGGCCAGAGATAAAACAAATACAGTGTGGGTTCATCAAAGTCACAGGAACAAGGAACGCGATATTCATGCTCGGAATGTTATTAGAAAGAGCAATACAAATGCAGAAGGGCATGTTCCTGTGTTGTTTCGATTACACAAAGGCATTCAACATAGTTTGTCACAAAGATCTGTAAGAGCTGCTCAGCAACCTTGATGTATTCAGGAAAGACATTAGAATAATCAAGAATCTATGCTGGTAGCAAACCACTTGCATACAGACAGAAAATGAGTTCAGCAGATATACAAAAATAGAAAGGGGTATAAGACAAGGATGCTTTTTCTTACTAGATCTTTTCAACCTATTCAGTGAGGCAGTTCACAGAGGACTAGAAGTTCTACCAGGATTCTTAACAATATAAGACATGCAGATGACACAGTGCTGATTGCAGACATAGAAAAGAAACTACAAAACCTGCTACATAAGGTACCCAAGGAAAGCATGAGATAGAAAGCATGGTTATCAGCAAAAGGATAAACCCAAAATGCAAATTACAAGTCATCGATGCTAAAATCAAGTAGGTTCAGAAATTTAAATATCTGGGAAGTATTCTAACAAAGGAGAGAAAGTGCAACACTGAGCTCCAAAGGCACATTGGGTTCACCAAAGATTCATTTGAAAAGCTAAGCAAAGTATCAAGAAAGAGAAAATAGAGTACTGAACTGTTACGTGATATCTGTCCTTCTGTATGGCAGCGATTGCTGGACAATCTCCTCAAAGATGAGGAAGAGACTTGAAGCAATAAAAATGTAGTTCTATAGAAAGATGTTGTGGCTAGCATGGGCCAAACATGTGAACAATAACAAGGTTTTAGAGAGAATGAAAACAAAAAGAAATTTATACTTGACATCAGAAAGAGGTAGTTGAAGTTTCTAAGGTACTTAATGAAGAAAGATTTGGTAAATTTAATGCAAATGGGACAGATTGAGGGAAAGAGAGGTAGAGGAAAGCAGCATGTAACATTTGATGGCTTGAGCAGATGGGTGAAAGAACAGGGTTTGAAAAAAACAACAAAAAGACAAAATTTATTAAGAGCTACACGGAACAGGAAGATGTGGAGATCCATGATCGCTTCTTTCTTAAAATAACATGTTGCATAAAAAAGGTACAAATACTGATGGCTATTTTCCTCATGGGAAATCCTATTTAAACACAAACATTACAAGGGGTGCAGAAAAGTTCTCAGACTTTCTAAAATGTAAACAAGTGACCAAACATTAACTTTTTTTTCTTTTTTCAAGAGCTTCTTCAATGGGTTAAAAACTTTTCAGCATCCACTTGTACTTTTTCAGACAATTGAAATGCTTTATGTTATGCTTAAGAATTAGACACCAGGTTTACTCTTCACTCCTGTAAAATTTCTGGATTCAATTTTTTATTCAACTTCACTATAAAACTACCTGAGTCAATTTCAATTTTATTTTTTCATAATCTGCAGAATGTAGAAAGATTTAATCGACAAATTTTCCTAAGAATTTTTAATGTTTCAGAGAAGAATTTGTAGTATTTTTCTTAACCTTTTAAAACTGTTAAAGGCAAAATCAAGTATGTCTTTTAATACCTTAGCTGTGATTTGAACTTTGTTCTCTAATTAACTGTTCCCCTCCCCCTAACACTAGATTCCAATAAGCAGCTAGAGTCTTGTCAAACCTGCAAATCAAAATGAACTCAGCCCAATATAAACCTTAGACAATTTCTACTTCATATTAATTTGTTAGCAATATTTATTGTACAATGTGTACAATTGTGGAACATGGCCTAAAAGGGATGAAGTAAAGCTGGTCTTCGTCTGTTTTAATTTAGCCACAATTATCCTTGCACCAAAACAACACATCCTTACTACATCCACCAGAATATTTATGAGAATTTTTTTTCTCTGTGGAGGGTAGGGAATAAAATAACATCTAAAATGTTTTTTAAAAACCCACTGAATATTTACTATGAAAAACAAGATTTACAAGATTTACAAGAAACAAAACAGTGTTAGCAGTAAAACCGCTCACAATCCTTAACTGATGTTTCTGCCACAGTTTAACTAGACAAAATTAATGCAGTACTTTTAAAAATATTCAAACAATCATTTAACCAAATATTCAATCACGCACTCATCCGAACAAAAATGAAAACAAAAAACAGACTCAAAAATGAAAGGTATCCCACATCCAACAGAGAACTGACATCTCTGATCACCTGAGGAGAGAGGAAATTAAACTAAAGAAAGAAGAGGCAAAAAAGTGGAGGTCAATGAGCATTCATCTCATAGCTAAATTAAATTTGGCAGAAAAGTTGACTGGGGAAACGGTGCCATTTGTAACAAATTTGTTCCTGTTACACTAACCTAACAGTATCCTGTTAGAATTCTCATGAAGAAAAATAAAATTTGGATTTAAAAAAAAAAAATTATCACATATTAGGAATTATCAGATTCAAATTTTGCTGATAATTAAAAAAATCATCCAATTGAAGAATTACTTTATATATATTCCAATCCAAAAATGCCAGTTAGAAAACTTCACTGTACCATTATGTGTCATATCATAAAGCAACCCCCAGACAGTTCAACAGATCAACGGAGAAAAACAACCCTAGTGTGTGTGTCCTTCTTCATGTGCAATGTCTCTTCAGGATGTAGGCAATCATGGACTTCCACTTGCCCCTATCCCTTATCACTCTTAATATTTTTCTTCTTGATACCAAACCCTTCCAAACCCCACTCTGCCATCCATTTGCTTAAATTTATCAAATAGGTCTCGTGCTGATTTCCCCTGTCTCTCTTTCCCTCTATCCATTCTGTAAGTATTAGATTCTCCAGGTGCTCTTTCCTCATTGTGTGTCCCAAAAATCTCAGTTGTCTCTTCTTGATGTTAAATAAGAGTTTTCTTCTTGTTTGAATCTTCTTCAACACCTCATCATTGCTCGTATGCTTGGTCTGTGGCATCCTTCTATAGAACTACATTTCTGCTGCCATGAGCCTCTCCTTCATCCTTGAAGAGATCATCCAATAATTGCTGCCATACAGAAGGACAGATATCACATAGCAGTTCAGCACTCTTTCCTTTGTTTCCAATGAGATTTTCCTAACTCTTAGTATTCTGGTTAGCTTTTGAAATGCATCTTTGGCCATGCCAATGCATCTTTGGATCTCAGTGTTGCACTTTCCATCCTCTGTCAGAATGCTTCCCAGGTATTTAAATTTCTTTGTTTTATTTTAGTTTCTTCAACCAGTAGTTGGCATTTGGGGGATTTTTTGCTGATGACCTTACATTCAGTTTTCTTGAAGTTCATGATCAGTCCTTTCTTCTTGCTTTCTTTTGATACCTTCTGTAGGCAGTACTGCATTTTCCTTTCTGTGTCTGCTATCAGCACTATGTCATCCGCGTATCTTATATTGTTGAGATTGTAGCCACCAATGATGAATCCTGGCAAGCATTTTATTTCTCTCAGAGTTGATTCACTGTATAAGTTGAATAGATCCAGTAAGAAAATATCTTTTCCTTATGCCCCTTTTTATTGTTGTATATCTGTTGAATTCATTTCCTATCCATACTCAAGTAGTTTGCTGCTAGTATAAGTTCTTGATTATCCTAATGTCTGCCGAGGTTGCAGAGCATCTTGAACAAGTCTTTGTAGTGCGCTTTTTCAAATGCCTTTGTGCAGTCTATAAAGCACAGATGCAGGTCCTTCTGCATTTGTATTGCTCTTTCAGATAGCATTCTGAGCATAAATATCGTGTTCCTTGTTTCGGTATCTTTAACAGAGCTGCACTGTTCTTGTCCTATCTCTGGGATGATTCTGCTGTGTGCACTGTTCATCAGAATCTAGATGATACCTCATCCACAAAGGGATGGGAAGTCATGGTAAAATAATAAAAGAAAAACCTTAAATAATCCACAAAAGAAAATAAGCAAAGAAAATCACTGTGAGTAATCAAAAGGGTATTTAAAAAAGGGAGAAAATTATAGCCAAACAGAAAGGAATGAAAAACCTTTAACTAAGTGATAGATGGCCCAGAAGATATTTATTTACATGTTATTGAAATATATATATATACACACACACACATATAAAGCAGTTAATGAATTTTTTTAAATCCAATATTATTTCTTATCACTATGAATGGCATGTTTAGTGGGTATATATGTTTGAGCAGACATCTTTGTTCTTTTAAAATAAAAATTAATGTCTACCAACTAAGAAGTCGAGAGTTTTACTAAAAGAAAAATGACACTCCTAAAAGAAATCATACTTGTCTTCCCTTTTTCAATCAGGGAAGGTACTTTGCTATGATGGTTTTCCATGGCCTAAATGGTATGGTATACTTAACTTAAAAGTGGTTCCCTTGATTAATAAATGGAATACAAGTTTGATTCCAGTCAAAATAGGAACTTCAATCTCTTGGCTGGTAGACATTAATTTTACTGTTTAAATAATACAAGTATGTCTTCTTTCCTCATGATGTGTCTCAAATTTCAACTGTCTCTTAGTGGTTGTAAGTATAAATTCCCTTGGTCTTCCTATTTTTGTAAAAAGTTCATTCTTGCTCGCATGTTCTGTCCATGGTATTGTTAGCATTTGTCAGTTGAAGCACATTTCTCTTGTTTTAAGTCGCTTTATCTGCAAAGAGATTGTAATATCTCATCACAAGTGAATCCTGGACAGAATAGTTTTGAACCCTTTTCTTTGTTTCTCACAATATTTTCCTTTGTCTTAATAACTTTGATTATTATCTGGAAGACATCTTTTGCTATTCCAAAAGATTTTTGGATTTCTGCATTACATTTTCCATTGTTTGTTCCTACACCACTCAGTATAACTTTATGGTCTCATAGATATTTTATTTCAGCAGCATTTATGACTATTATAAGAAATGGTATTCACTGTTTTATATACAAATTAGTAAGAATATATTTTATATAAAACACACAACTATATACAGGGTGTCCCAAAAAATGTATACACACTTTAAATGTCAGACTTTTTTAAAATACTTATCATTTTCAAAATTAAATAGAATCTACAGACATTATTTTATTTTGTCAACACCTGTTTTCCAACTGATGTTCGTTCTGATCCAGACACTGCTGACAACATGAAGCAGTGGAATCGCAAACATCACGAAACAATTCGTTTGCTATTTGTCTATATTCTTGTTCAATGGCTACTCTCAATTCAGCAATAGTTGCAGGTTTGTTAGTGTAGACTTTGTCTTTTAGGTATCCTCATAAAAAGTAGCATTTTAGAATGAATTCCCTTTGTTCAAAGCTTAGTCTGACTGCCATCATTAATTCTAATGGGTTTCATCTGGAAAGAAAAATAACATCAGTTGAGTTATCAGCTGCTAAAGTGTGTATACAATTTTAGAGAGTACCCTGTATATTTATCAATCACACATCCTTATCTCCATATTTAAGATTTAGTTATTCCATTGGTATAGTAACAGGGCATTACTTGATGTCAATCAGCTCACATTAACAACATCACAGAATTTCTCATTAGTAATTAGTAAAGATCAGGTTGTTAATATTGCTTTTGATTCTTTTTGTTTGCTTTCTTTGGTTATTTTTAACTTTTAAAAGCCACTCTATTTTATTTTTGTGTGTGTGTTACAATAAAGTTAAGATTGATAAATATCTTAGATTATTCAGGTTAAAAATTTAACCAATGCAACTGTAAAATTAATTATGTCTTTTTTCTTTTTTTTTTTCTTGGCAATGCAGGTTATTTTAGCTTTCTTTGGATATTTTCACTTTTCATGGTTTAAAAAGCAGATTTCTTTCTTAAATACAGCAATAAAATGATAAAGATGATAGTTCAAGATTACATAGGCAGAATATATAACCAATGCAATTACAGAATTACTTTAAATGACTCATTTTTTGTTACATTCTAAGTTGTCTAAACTTTCTTTGAATATTTTTACTTTTAAAGATTTAAAAAACAGAATTCTTATATGAGACACTAGTTAATTGTCTAGATAGAAGTCTAAGATTAATCATGCAGAAAATATGCAAATGCAAAATGACTTAAATATTTTTTTCTTTTTCTGACAGTACAGAGGAACTAAGCATAAACACCAATTCAAATAAAGTATTAATCTACTTCCTTGTTTCTTCATAAGACTTTTTATTGTTTTTCAGAAATGTAATTGAAAACCATAGTTATACAGATTCTTAACATTTTATCCAAGATGTAATTAATTAGGGTTAATTAAGTAGTCGATTTCATTGACTAGAAAGTCTACTGAACCAGGAAAACATCATTTGTTGAAACCTGCTTTCTTGAATAAGAAGTTACTTTATTCATAAACTTGTGATTCTGAGAGAAAACAATAATCAAGATAATAAATTAAAACAGTTAATAGTAGTACAATAATAATAAAAATGTTGGGAGCCATTAAGGTATCTACTGATTAATGGGTTGGGAAACCTTATTTCTTTGAGGAATACACAAAACTTACTTGTCCACCAGATTGTATCAAAAGTGACATAACTTTTGTATTTTTCAGTTCAAGCGAATGTTAAACAGAGAACTGAGTCATTTTGCAGAATCAAGTAAATCAGGGAACCAAATAGCAGAGTTTATCTGCAGTACTTACCTGGGTAAGTCAATTTTTAATTTCTTTCCTTCTTTCTTGATCTTTATATTTTAATTAAAATTATTTTTGAAGTTACTTAATTGGGTAAATCAACCTTCATTTAAATTCAATACAATTTTTTTTATTATTCAGCATTATAATCTGTATTCACATTATTTACATGTGGACTATTAACTTCATCTTTGTTGTTGTTATCACAATGTTTTGGTTGTTGTGCTCTCCAGCCTTCGTCAGGTACTTGTTGATCCAAGTAACCTTCAGGAAATTGTGAACTGAATTCTTCATTTAATCTACAGGGCTAGATGGTTCTCATTCCATTGCTCATGTTTAGGGATATCAGTTTCAATAATAATTCCTTATACCAGAAATCCAGACATTTTTATGAAATCATTACAAATTATCAGTAAATTACATACATTTGCAACTTTATAAACAATTTAGGCTTACGGCCTATCACGTTGAATACACCGGTTCTTGCTCAATCACCGAAGTTAAGCAACATTGAGCCTGGTCAGTACTTAGATGGGTGACCGCTTGGGAATACCAGGTGCTGTAAGCGTATAGTGACGGACGTGCGTTGTGGTGCAGTGGATATCGGCTCGGAAAGAGAAATCGGTGAGCCGAGTTCGAATTCCAGTTGAATACCCTGTATTCACTTAAGCACTGGTACTCTTGGGAAAGGTATTAATCCGTCCATTCCCTCCAGTTATGGGTTAAAATAACAAGGGTAGGACTTGGGGACCCTGCTCTTAAAAACAAAAATCCCAATGAATTGTGAAAAAGAAAAATGTTGTAAAAATAAATAACCTGACCCAAAAATCATTGGTTATGACCTTAAATGATCCCATAAGGATTGATAGGTCATTAAGCCTCAAAAACAAACAAACAATTATAAACAATTTAAAATTTCATAATATTTAAGCATAGGGCTAAAATCAAACTGTATATATATGTTGCTAGGGCTGTTATGTTGTCATATAGAAATACAAAACATCTTGTGTCAACAAGTTCATTTTCAAGTTAATAAATTTGTCTATTTTTATTAATGTAATGTGTTTGTTCAATATGGCAAGTTGCAACTAAATCAAAACATTAATCTCAAAATGTCAGATCAAGACTTAATATGGTTATCATGCACAGCACCAAACCTGTTCAGAAATATCAAAACTGTCAGCTGTATGCAACCACTTTCTAAGATCGATGCTTAAAAATATATTTGAGAGAGTGAAGCCTATGGTTCTTAACAAGGACCACACTTTTTCGACCCTTGTGGACTGGCACTTCATAATCGCAAATAATTGTACCAAATAACAGAAACCATATCATTTGGGAGAACTTTAGACAGCAGCAATGGCTATCACATGTAACTCAATGAGAACATAATCAAGATGTTGACATTACACACTTCTCCAAATAAAAGATTAAGAAAGAAGCTTCCATTAATACTAGAAAGAGTGATAATAGTTACTGGGCTTGGGAAACCTATTTTCTTGAAAAATTGTTTTAAGAGAAAGATTTTATAACTCTGAACTGACAATTGGACAAACTGCTTAGTCAATGAAGGCTGAACATTTTCTTATAAGGAAATGGCTAATATTAACATTATGAATTGTTTTGTTGGAAAAGTTGATTTGCAATATGAAGTCAAGTAAAAATATTAAATAAAATCAAAAGGCGATTACTCTACTCGTTTCTTCACATTTTTTAATTTTATTTATATAAACAAAAAAATAGAAAAGGACACGAGACAAGGATGTGTCTTCTCCACAGATTTATTCAACTTCTACAGTTATCCTGACAGGTTTTATTACCAGTGGGTGTAATCTTAACAATATAAGATATACAGATGACACTGTTGATGGCCAACTTGAAAAGGAAACTAAATGACCTCCTAAACAAGGTGGTTAAAGATAGCAAAAAAAAAAAAAAGTGCTAACCATCAATAGCAAAAAGACAACGTATGCTCATCAGTAAGAAAAAAAAGCCTAAGATGCAAGTTACAAATTAGAGATATAAGCATCAAGCAGGTGTCAAATGGTGTCAAGCAGGGAAGTGTTTTGATAGAGCATGGAAAATGTGACTCCAAGATCTGAACCCGCATTGGATTAGTGAAAGAAGCATTCCAAAAGCTTAACAAGGTGTTGATAAATGGAAAAATTTCAATAGAAACAAAGAAAAGTGTGCTGGATTGCTTTGTGATATCCATCCTCTTAGATGGCAGTAAATGCTACACAAACTAGAGGCAGCAAAAATGATTTTACAGAAGGGTATTGAAAATTCCATGAATGGAATGAGAAAGTGAAATGAAGTCTTAAAGAAAACACCAACAAAAAGAACAGTTACACTCAAAATCAGAAAAAGAATAGTTGAAATTCTTTGAACCTACAATGAAAAAGGAGTAACTGGAAATCTTGATTCTCACAAGGCATATTGAAGTCAAGAGAGATAGGTGAAGGCAGCAAGCCACTGATTTGACAAACTTGTGTAAATGGAAAGCAGAACAGGAGTCAGGTGCTTTAGCAAAGGGGAAAAAAAACAAACTATGAGTCTCACACGGTAGAAAATTGTGGAGAACCATGATCGCCTATGTCCTGAAGTGATGTGGCACATAGGAGAAGAAATGAGTGTAATGCATCAATATTATTTGAAAACAAAAAGAAAACAAACTCTTAGTAGTTGGAGATAATTTCACCGTATAATCAAGCAATAAAGTGAATGGCTGACATTGCCCTACTAATTTCCAAGTAAAAGGTTCTATCTTGTTTAATCCATGTTGATTTTCTGGAATGAGCAGCATCACTTGCTTGTTAACCAATTGGTTAAGGATTTAAACTGAAATTGCAATCGTTATTCATCCTTCCAATACAACTTACTTCATGAATTTAAGTATAGTACCAAATTGGCTAGATGTGTATTGTGGTGCAGTGGATATCAACTTGAGGCAAGTTTGAATTCCAGTTGAATTTGTTGCATAAACTTACACACAAATACCCTTGGGAAAGATATTAATCTGTCTCTTCTCTCTCCAGCTATAGGTTTAATAGCAGGACAAATTGAGTTCTATAGCCTTAGTTGGCAAACAGTCTACCGCAGAAAGCAATGGCAACCTATTATGGGAAAATCTTCTGTCCAGTTAGTCATGTCTCTTTTGTATCATGTTTGGCACTTTACTGACTGATCAAATTGGCAAATAGATCTTATCGTTTTTCTATTAAAATTGCTGTGTAAGCATAATTTTTATTGTAAGAGTTTCTTCTCTAGGACTTTTCACCTGTGGAAGTCTTTCAGCTTCTTGCTGAATATGTTCTTCAAAAATTTAAATGAAACGTCATCACCTGTCTGCTTGAATCTTTTTTCTATTGTCCTTTAATCTCAGCAATGTTTTTTTTAAATCATTTCATCCCAAGCAAGGCAATAAATCCACTAACATGTAAAAGGTTACTGAGTGAGAGTGAATATGAAAATAAAAACAATATTGAGAAGAGAGAGCAAATAAAAACAGAAAATAAAGATTGACATTGTATTTAGATTTTATAAATTGACTGGAAAGAGAAGTGCAAGAGAAGAAAATATTAGAACAGAACTTAGATCTTTGTGGTTACATCTAGCCATTTCACTGGAAAATGAAGAGACCTTGCTGCCAATCTAGTACTGCACTTAAATTTATACAGTTGAAGTATCAAAGAGGAAAGCTCATTAGAACAATCACTATGAAAATAGAAAAGTTGCAGGGAAGCTATGTTAGAGCATTGAGAAAGTGACAGGCTAAGATACCAGGTCAGGATTAATAACCATTGTTTTCTCAATTTCTATCATTCTCAGTAACCTACCTTTGGTCTTAGTGGCTTTATCACCTTGCTTAGAATGAAATGATTTAAAAAAAAAATTTTAAATGAATATTTTTAGATTTATTTTGTATTTTTATTTTTGTTTCAACCACAATTTTGCAAACTATTTATTCAAAGGAAGGAAACTCTTTACTTCTTGTTAAATACTTCCTGAAAATTTATGACAACATCCACTTGACTTTGTCAAAAGTTTTAGTTGATCCGTTATGATTTTTTCGTTTTGTATTCATTTGCTATGGAGATGGTTTTATCTAATATACTTTTTCTTGTGTGTAATATGACCCTATGTTTCTGAAGCTAAAAACAGGGAATAAATTACATCCTTCAGTATAATACGACCACATAGTACAGACATCTCTATGTAATTCCTTTTTTTTTTTTTTAAGTTGTGTCATATCATACATTAAATTCTCAATGTTGTACATACCAAAAATAAAATATTTTTAAGAAATGTATTAACAAATAGAAATGAACTGGATTTTAGCCATACCATGTTCCTTCTAATTTCAAAACTTATTTTTGGGGAAAGGTGCTAACTATTACTGGGATAACTAATTTATCATACTTTTCCATTTGCAATGACTTTATTAATATAGAGAAATATAATAAATAATGAAAAAAAAAATTGTCTTTCATTGAAAATAAAGAGAGAAAACTTTATAAAAAATAAAAATATAAACAAACTTTATCTGGTGAGCAAAACTGTTCTAATTTTAAACATTACACCAATTCCCAAAGAACAAATATGGCTGACATCAAATACCTTGTGTAAACAATTGTTATCATCACCTGCCTACTTCATGTTTTATTATCTATTGTGCAAACTGAGTGTATTTGCAATCTTAATGTTTCAAATATGAGGATTTTTTTAAGCTGAGTAAAAGTTTCTGAAAACATGTACAATATAATCCCCTTCCCCCACACTCGTTTGCCTTTAATTTACATTCAAAATTTTTCGGATTATATATAACCTTTGGTAGGTTGGAAAGGTGATTTTTTTTTCTATTTTCTTCTCTTGGCAAAGGTTATATTGTTTTGAGGCATTGGTGCAAGCTGTTTTTTTTTTTTTAATTTTTTGTATTGTAGGTGTTCTTGAGGTTCCATACATGTTTTCATATATTACAAGTGATTAACTAGAACTTGTTACAAATGGTTTTGTGTCACTCCAATATCCAAATCTGGGTGAAAATGATATTCTTTCCAAAATCCACTGTGTAGTAGGATCAGTTAAGTACCATCTATGAGACTGAATGCACTATGATGCAATTCACTCCACCAGAAATTTGGAAACTGCATGCTGTACTGCTTGGTATTCATACCAGAAGCTACAATATGAACATTTCAGTGTGTTTGGGTGTCAATCTGAAAACAGTGCAGAAGGTTCAGAAAGGGATAAAGTCTAATGGTGATTATGAAACACAGAGGCCTACATCAAGTGCTTTGGGGAGGTAGTTTTACCCTGGGTCAAAAGGGTAGCTGCTAGAAGACCCTATATCTGGCAATAGGACTCTGCCCTATGACACACAAGTTAGAAAACCCAGTCATGATTGTCAGACAATTTCTTTGGCCACCCAACTACCCAGACTACAACTTTCTTTATTATATGTGGGGCGCGGTTGAACAAGAGACCAACAAACTTCTTGTAAAATGAACTGAAGACAAGAATTATGGCAGCATTCACCAACTTAAACATGAATATCAACCACAAGAATTGCAGGAGATTCTGAAGTCATCTGGAGCCAATGGTAATTTTATTGAATGAATTTACTTTTTAGTATTTCAAAATATTTTAATGTAATTTGGATAAATATATCTGTTAAGATATTAGTGTCATTTTTATTTTTTGTGTAATTTAGGCAAGAATTTATTCATCACATCCAGTACAAATACATTTGCCCAAGTTAGCAAAATAGATGATTATTATGTTGGTTTAAATCTATCAGAGAATCATTTAGAGGTTATCTTGTTTAAATTGTTCCATTAAGTTCAGTATCAAGCAATTTTCTTTCCATTTGATTTGATTTTAGTGAAGCATTGATTTTACTTTAGTTTTTAATTTTTTGAGACCATGTATTTGTTTGGTTGCTGAGATGGTAATTGTTTTGTATTTAAATACAGGTAAATAATTGAACAAAAATCATAATAATAATCATTATGTGCATGTAAAAATTCAGCTATAAATATAAACCTATTCGTAAAAAGACAATAAGAGCAAAGTTATCCTTTTGTCTTATATATATTGAAAAAATTGATAACAAAGTGGAAAAAATTATTTTGTACTGCATTTCATCCTTTAAGACTTCATCAGATAAAAAAAAAAAAAGTGATGTTTCCACTGATTACACATGTGCATGATGGAGAGGGGGATGCAGAAATTTTAAAAATGTCTAGGTACATAGTCTAAATCTTTAAAAAATAAAAAGACTAACACTGTTACAATTTGATAAGGTGGTCTCTGTAATAATGATGATAAAACAATGTAGTTCTGGTGACTTTTATCTGCAAAAGCGATATCCCTGCTTTTTTTATTCACACATACACACTATGGCTCACACAACATCAAAAAAAGATATATCAGAAATGTGCAGTCATCTAGCTTTTGTTAATTATTATTGCTGCTATTTATATAATATCAGCACTATTCTAGCTCTGTTGTATACATTATTACAAAAAGGAATCCCCTGGAAATGTGGAAAAGCCAAAAATTTGCATAAGAACAAATTAAAAGTTTATTCATGTCAGCTGATGTTTTAGTTCATTATAAGTTTAAATTAGGGGTGTAATGACCATGGATGCGTCTCCAGTTTGTATTGGGACAGTTTTGTTACATATTATGGTAGATGGAATAAGACTTTTTAAACATTCAGGCCAGTAGATAAAAATAAGATGTTGGTTAAAAAAAAAAAAAACTATCTGCACATCCAAGTTTACACCACCTGATATTCTCAAGTGGTTACCCACCTAGTTACTCACTAGGCTTGACATTGCTTAACTTTGGTATCATATGAGAATGGCTCTTTCAACATATATATATATATATATATATATACACACACACACACACAGATATATATATATATATATTGTGTTCAGATCTTTGTAGAACTTATCCTGGCATTGTATAAAAAAAAAAAAGAACAGCAGTAATTATTGGTTCAAAACATTAATAATTATAACACTGATGTATATTGTCTCCAAGAAACTAAAATCAAAGAAAGACTCAATATTGATCAGAGTTGGACAGTACAAGTTAATAGCTTTAGGAACAGTAAATATTATGGAAATGTTTTTGTGATTAACACCAAATGGAAGAATAATGTCCATAGGCATTGTTAAGTCTCAGACAGAATACTAGTTTTGCAGCTCAAGAAATATGAATGTATTTGTAAACAGAAAATTTATGTGGAAGATCTTGAGATGTTTAAGCTAACCTTATCATTTTTTAGATATCGTCTGGTTGTTTCTTCATGACATGGAGTGATCTGTTAACGTTGGTGACAAATGAGGACACCTTGTATCACCTACATTATGTTTCACTTTCTTTTCTGTTAAGGTTCATCTTGCCTTTAAGTACTGTAACTAGGATATATATCTATTGATGTGGACCTAAATTAGGACCATCAATAATAAAACAAATGCCAACGTAGGTTTAGACAGATATTAGACCAAACAATACACGATACAAGATATACACATAGAAAAGCCAAAAGAGAATACTGTACTGTAAGTCAGTCAGTGAACACTACTAGAGTCTCCACAGAGTCTCAGCAACGCACCAAGCATTAATAACCCTCAGTTACATATGGGCCTATGACAAGTCCATTATCTTATGTGGGTAATACCCCACAATATATATATATATATATATATATATATATATATATTCAATATCATACAACCTCCAACCATCCAATGTTTCTCTGTCAAATCTCAGACATTCCAATTTTTGTCAGAAGTTTTCTGTATGCTGATGACTGTGACTTGATCACCCAAACAGAACAGGAAATGCAGGCTCTCATGGATGATCTTTCCTGTTCCCACAAAGCTTTTGACCTTACCATCAGCCTGGACAAGACAGTGGCTGTATTTCAAAGAGCTCTGGATTCAGCTTATCTTGAACCATTAATATTTATAGATGTTCACAAACTGAAGGTAATAGACAGATTCACATATCTTGGGAGTAATAGAAATAAACACTTCACTTTTGACATTGATGTATCTGGTCATGTGAAAAAGGCAACTAATGATTTTGCTGCTCTAAAAATATTAAATCTGGTCTAAGAGAGGACTTCACAAAGATGGCAGTCTACAATGCCTGTGTGGCTGACATACCTGCTATATTCATATCAGATATGAGTAGTGTGCCTTAGACACGCTAGAGAAATTCCACAATATTTAAGACCAATTCATGGTATACACTACGGACCTTGAAAAAACAATGCAATCAACATAAAAGCACTTATTCATCACCATGGTCCCTGCTGGGCAGAATATATTTGGCTTGACAACAGCAGAATACCCAAACAAATGCTCTGTGGCTCTCAACTCCAGCATAAAGAAACACTTCAAGGACAGTTTTTAAAAAAAAGTTTCTTGCAGCCTGGCATATAGATGATCTTGAGTAGGGAAAGTGCTGCTTTTGATCAAAATAAGTGGAGATGTACAGTTCAGGAAGGCACTAAGATCTTCCAACAAGAACATGCAATGAATTAGGAAAATATTAAGCATGCAGCTAGGAAAAGGGAAATAATTGAGCCAGCAATTTCCATGTGATGAATGTGGCAGAGCACATCTCTTTTTTGCGGGTCTTGTTGTCCACAATAAGAGTCATACTGATAGATCTTACACAAACTATGATCAGTAAATAATTTAACATGCAAGTTGTCAGAAAATCTGGAGAAACCACAAATTTCACTCATCACCTGAAAAGCCACAAGCAACCTGAACAGACCTGACAGAACAAATTTTCTTGTAACTCAACACATGACTCGTCTAGAGTACTCACACCCAGTTTCCCACCTAGGACAGAGGCTCGGCTGAGTGATATGTACATAACCTCATCTCAGACACCATATCTAAATTATACTCCCATAAGGCAAGTAGAAGTGACAGAATCCCAGTCATTGTACTAGAGAAATGTACCCTTCAGCTAGCTTCAGTCCTCTCCAAACTCTATAACTATTGCTTCTATGCTTCCTAGCTTGTTAGAAGTTTTCATCTGTAGTTCACATTTTTAAGAACTCTGTGGAACCCTCTGACCCTTCTACCACCCTATTAGCCTTTTACTGCTTTTTGGCAAAGTATCCAAGGCTTTAATCAATGCTGAAGTGGCTAAGCATCCCACTTATGGTTTCCACTTTGCCAAGTCTACTGCTGATGTGCTAATGGACATCACTGAACATATATGAAATGCTTTTGATAATAATGGGGAAGCTCAAGCAGTGACTCTAGATATCTCAAAGTGTTTGACAGGGTTTGGCATGCTAGCCTTTTACGTAAACTCTAGAGCTACACTATTACTGAAGGCCTGTTTGATTTAATCCACTTGTTCCTATCAAATCATTAAATGAAAGTTGTTTTCAATGGGTACATTTCTACATAATTTCATGTGAACACAGATTTCCCTCAAGGCACTATCCTATGATGTTTCTGATCTTCATTGAAGATTATCCTGAGGTAATCAGTTCCCAAGTAGGCATCTATGCAGATGGTACGACCATTTACTCCCATCTCAAGAGGAAATTCACCTAGACTGACAAAGTAAACCAGGCTGCCGTTCTTGAAACGGACCTCCAATCAGTGGTTAACTGCCACTGGAAACGGCTTGTAAATTTAATGCCTCTAAAACAGAACTGCTTTTCTTTAACCCTCATAGCATAATTTTCATGGCTGATACTAGTCGCCTGGAGAACTACATACTGTGCCTCTTTAGCATCACTTTTCAACTAACCTGAAATGGAATTACTACATCAAATCAATAGCTGCATCACTGAGTCATGTCAGAAAGTTATTCTCTTCAGAATCCATCTTGTACATTTATAAATCTACCATTCATCCATGCATTGAATGCTGTTTCTCTATCAGGTTGGGTGCTTTTGCAATGCATCACAAGGTTCTTGACAAAATCCAAATAAGAATCTGCAATGTAATCAGTCCTGATTTGGCATCTCAACTTCAGTCTTTTCGACAAATATATCCATGGCAACTGTTCTGATGAGCTTTTTTTCTCTGGTGTCTCAACCACATGAATTTAAGCATGATACTAGATAGGCATCTTGGTTCCACCCCTTTACCATTGAAAAATTGTATATTTTAGTAGCAACCTCTCTTTTAGGTAGGTTTCATTAAAAATGCCAGACAAGGTGTGATAAGTTTTTTTATGTCATTTTTCATGTGATCTTATGATTTCTTTCTTTTGAGGACATAAATTATATAAAAATTGTCCAAATGTTTTGCTTATCCGAATGCTTTTGGCGATACTCTTAGCCATTTTTGAGGATGAATGTTATTTTACATGTAGCAGATTGTAAGTGGTGTTATGTATAATGTGAAGTAGTGAACATGGTAAGCCTGTTAGCGTGTTTGTATTTGATGTTATTGAGTGTTGGGTTTTTTGTTTTTATTAATAAGGCCTCTATTATTTTTTTTAGACTTTTTGCATGTAGAAGATGTTATGATATAGACTTTAGTAGGTTTCCATGTGTGTTTTAGGTACCTCCACTAAATTGCTGAAAAAACAGCATACTACGAAGAAAAAAGTTCCCAAACTTAATAAAAAAAAAACTTTTTCTTTCAAAATGTTTGATCTTTCCTCTTAATAGTAACAAAGTATTTTTTAATTATTTCAAATTTTCTAATCTTTTTTAACACGATCAAAATTTTGGTAAAAATCTTGTTTTTATTTTTGTTAGCAGGGAGCCAAATAATTATGAGAATTTACAATGAAAAATGGGTCTTAGATAACTCACTTTTTTTCCAGTGACAAACATATTCATTTTTAAATTCTTGCAAAAATCAAAAATTGTCAGATTTCAATAAAACTTTCTGGACTTATTCACAAAAGAATCAAATTATTTTTCAAATCATTATTTTTAAATATTGGTAAAAATATTTTTTTTAAATCTGTTTACCCCATCTCCACATAAATTCATGAAATTTCAAGAAATTAAATTTTGTAGACAAAAAAGTATTTCTGAGTTAAAACGCAGGCCCATTGGGGAATGTAAATCACATATTATTTTTTAAAACCATTTAGCCCCTTTTACCAAAAATCAGCTCCAAATAGTAAAATAAAAAATGCAATAAAAATATGATGTTATTTAATTAGATAAGATTTTAATTGATTTTATGAATGATATAAATGTGATAGTCTGAAGAAGAAAAATTTTTTCTGATTAATAATGAAACTTTAAAAGAACTGTTTTCATTTTTTTTTTTTTTCATTATCATAATTTATAAAGTTTCAAAAATATTTTTAAAATATTTACTTGGACACATTAGGCTGGTAGATTATAAAGTGAAAACTATTTACTAATCAAATATGAAAACTTTTCAATTTTTATTGAAAAGTTTAATACAAATCATCTAGCCATTGTATTTTTTAAATAATTTTCAATTTTTTTTTTTTTTGTGCATTTGAAGTTTTTTTTTTTGTATGATAATTTCTATATATATATATATACATTGAAAGGTCATATATTTCAGGGTTTCTTTCCCTTACTGAAAAAAAAATTGTACAATTATGTCACTTGACTTGTGATCACCATACACTTCTCTTTTAATGTGTTAACACATTTCAATTAGAGTGGAAAACGTTAAAGAAAGTTCAACTCTGTGTTTAAGAAATAGTTTTATTCTAAAGTTCATGTTATAAATAAGTAATACTTATGTAAATCAGATTAATTTAGTATTAAATTTGCTAATTTTTTAATTTTATGCATCTGTGTTACAGATGTATATTTTATTTTTATAAGATTTTTTAAAACCAAGGACTAACTTTTGTTTACAAATGTGTTGATTGCTCAAAAATGGCCAAAAAGTTTAAGAATCTCAGAATTTTATATTCCAGTAAATATAATTTCTGTCTGAAATACACCAGAGTATTTTGATGACTAGAAGTAGTCAATTTAATCATTTAGCTTTCAATTTAAACTAAAATAAAAGTTTCAGGAACAATTTTTATTTTTAAAAAATCAATTTAAACATTAGTTATCAAAAATGAGTAGAAGTATCTAGTTTAAATGAGATCTAATTGAGCTCCATTGAGAGAGATGTGGCATCAGTCTTTGAGTTAATTTCATAGTGGTATGGCCAATATAAATATTTATGAAATTAGAATCAAGAACGCAGTTCTTCAAAGTACATGTGAATTTGTAAATGTTGATTTGTTATAGTTTGGATCTCGTAGGTGGATTGCTTTTGATGATGAGGTTAGCTGTTTTGAATTTAGTGTTATAGATAATTTAATTTTTCTTTTTCCATCGAGAGAAGTTGTATATTTTCAAATCAGATTTCAGAGTGAAGATTCGTCCTGTTTATAATTACTAAAAATTTGGTTTTTGTAAAAGATATTAATATTATCATCAGTAGGTTTAATGTTGTTATTACTCGGGTTTAAAAGAAAAAGTCTAATAAGTATAGCCAAAAGCACTTGGATAAGCAAAACATTTAGACAATTTTTATATAATCTATGTACTCAAAAGAAAGAAATCATACAACCACATGAACAATTACATAACCATCACACCCTGTCATTTTTAATGAAACACACACACATATATATATATATATATAGTCAAATAACACAGACATTGAATGTCTATTATGTTTAATCATGAGCTGTTCTAAACATATTTTGGCTTTAATTTCTGGGGAAAATAAAGACAAAAAGTGTCCAATATTTGGATATTTTTTTATTACACTGGTTCTAATCTTTCAGCTCACATGAGCCATCTTCAGAATGGTTGTAGTGACATTAACATAAAGATATCCGCCATTAAATTTTTGTCTTTATTTAATTATGAATGATTAAATAAATAAGAGGGAATCGTATAAAGGTGAACACTCATGTAAATGATAATATTACAATTAAAATTATAGCTAAAATATAGAAAAATGTTGGATAGAATGAAAAAGCTGAAAAATAGACACAAATGAGAACAAAATAATGTCTTGATTCCAGATTGGATTTTTTCCCTTTTGTAATTATTTCACCTCAAGCAAGGCATTAAAGCCACTAAGACACAAGTGGTTAGAGTGTGACAGAAATAAGAAAAAAGAGAAATGTTATTAAAAAGAAGATAAAAGAGGAGTCAAGAAGATAGTAGATAATTTATTTTTTTGGAGATCAAATTTGGCCAGAAAGCAAAAAACCAGAAGAGATTTCCACGGGTGAGAAGTGCAAAAAAAAGAAACTGTTAGCATAGAAGTTACTGTTACATCTCACCAGTTCAACTGTAAAATGAGACCTTGTTGCTAATCTGGTACTGCACTTAAATTCATAATGTCTTGGTACCATAGAACAAAGCTTATCAGAACAATTACCATGAAAGTATTTATAGAAAAGGCACAGGGAAACTTAATTATGGTGGTGTGAAAGTGACTGAAATCTGGATGCCAAGTTAGAACCTATAACATTGTAGATTCTTCTTTGAATTTTATCAGGAATGTCTAAGTATATAGCAGGAGCACCAAATCATCTGTGGCAGCAATATTCAAAACATGGGCAAATGGTAGGCTTATAGATATATAAGGTAGATTTTAGAGAGAAAAAATTGTCTAACATGACACAGTGACCCAACTTTCCTATGATCAGATAACATTAGCTTGAGAAGACACAATCAAATATCAATTGTCTATTTTTTTCTGGGTTTATTTCCAATTGTGTACATTTTTGGTTCAATGAAATTTTATAAAGAAGATATCTTCTTCCAATCAGTTTTCATCAGTAGGTGCAACAATTTAGTATGAATACAATACAGAGTCAGTAAAAAGGTTTCTTTTAAAATACATCCTCACACAATTTGGTCTTGATAACTGAACATTTACACAGAAAATATATCGCAATAGATGTACTGGTACATTGCATCAGTGATGCTACTACTGTGTTCATTGATAGTACAATGTTGAAAGACCTGAAAACAATCTCACCCAGTTGACTGTGCCATTATTGATCATGCCATAGTGCGCATCCCAACAGCAAACTATGTTTAACTTTCATTGCATTGTGTTAAAGCAATCAACAATAAATGTAAACACCAACGGCATCAATTTATAGTAACCAATCACCACACAAGACAATAGGAATATGGTAAAATGGTATGATGGAATAAATTCAATATACAAGACTT
The DNA here is from genome assembly GCA_037127315.1 of Ascarosepion bandense. Lineage (NCBI taxonomy): Eukaryota > Metazoa > Mollusca > Cephalopoda > Sepiida > Sepiidae > Ascarosepion > Ascarosepion bandense. The sequence goes on along the minus strand of JBBBDQ010000387.1, from coordinate 1,328,298 downwards.
TCTTTTTTCACTTTATTTGTTTCTTTGATCAAAGACTGGAAAACAGGAGAGAGAGAGAGTTATTTTGAATGTACCAGCAGTTTAATTTTAATCCTTGATATCATGGGTTTGATTTATTTTCAAAAGTTAGTCTAGATATTCATTTACTGTAATAGTTACATACAGAGCAAATGCTACTCATAGTTGGAGGGTGAATAAATACCCTTGTCATTCATTCACTCAAACCTTAAGTAATTGTTTTGACACACCCCACCTCCACCTAGGATTTCTCTGACTTTCAATGTCCAAGTGAGTGTTAAATTTTTTATTATATATACCAGAAATTTCAACCATCTTTCTGATTGTAAATATTGATTTCTTTGTAGTTCTTATTTTCCTTAAAACTTGCTTATTGCTCACAAGACCTGTCCATTCTCAGCATTTGTCAGTGGATCCACTGGAAGTATTTTCTTCATATATGAGGAAAATCTCCAGACTTCACTTTCATATAGATTAGATATGTAGAGTGAGTGTTCATGGTTAAATGTTAATAAATGTTAGAACTGCTCAGCAAGCAGAATTGACAAAGTTTGCAAAAAGAAAAAAAAACAAGACAACAAATAGTATAAGACAAGCAAACAATATATGCAAGGAAAATTAACAGTAATAAGGCAAAAAGTTTATAAACTAAGAATTGGGGTTGACACACAACTAAATTCAGATAAACAAACATAGCATTCCAATCTCAAGACAAAACAGACTGGGACTGAGTCACATGAAACTGAGAACCAGATTATTTTATTGAGTTAGGAAGAAATCCCAGCATGCATTTGTGTTTTTGTACCCATGACTGAGGAGGGGAAAGTGTTTTGTAGTCAAGATTGGAACCAAGAAGTTTTTACTTAGCAATTCAATACTTTTTTCCTTTGTTTCTAGGAATATTTTCCTCTCTTAATATTTTGACATTATTATACTTAACTATTCCACTGCACCTTCAAATTTTTGTTGTATGTTACCATGCTATGCAGGCATTAAAATTTTTATACTTATTTGCATTTGACTGACATCCCCAATACATAGCTCAGACCTTGCATTGTCTCTTTTGTTGACAACCAGGAATTATGTTTTCATACAGCTAATAGTCTGTCTTTTTTCTGCTTTCCTTTACGACCGTCTAAAAGATTTTTCAGTTTTCTTTCAAATTTTGTCACCAATACAAAATCATTTACATATCTTATGTTGTTAAAATTATCTCTACCAATAATAAATCCTGGTAGGCTTTCTAGTTCTCTTTGGATTGTATCACTGTATAGATTAAATAAATCCAGTGATAAAACACGTCCTTGTCTTATAGTCTTTAAATTTTGTTCATTCACTGAACTCAGTCTATCTGCATGTAAGCTGAATTTTTTAAATATTTTTCCTTTGTAAATCAAGTTTTTCTAGTATTTTAAATAGATCATCATGCCATACCCTATCAAATCCTTTTGTGTAGTATATGAAACATTGGTATTGGCCTTTCCATCTTTATATCACTCTCTTTGAATGTGCAGTGGATATCGGCTTGGAAGGAGAAATTGGGGAGCCGAGTTGGAATTCCAGTTGAATTCATTGCACTCACTTACACACAAATACCCTTGGGAAAGGTATTAATCCTTTACTTCTCTCTTCATCTATGGGTTAAATAGTATGAAAGATTGGTTTCTATAGTCTTGGTTGCAGAAAACAATGGCAACCTTCTTCCCAGTCAGTCATGTCTTTTTCAAGACATGATTGCCGAAGCGTGAATCATGTATTGCACAAAAACAGTTATTGTTCTATTTCTGGTTAAATTTGGTTTTGAGCTCTCTTCACTAGAATCCTCATAAGTTATTTGGTTCATAAAAATAATTTAAAATGAAGTTCACAACAAAAAAAATCCTAAAATACTTAAGAGACAGAATCTATTTCATTACTTACATTTGTCTATTCTGAGAATACTATGGATAGACAAATGTAAACAATGAAGAAGTTTTAGGGAAAACAATTGATTCATTCATTTTCTATGGCTTATCTCTTTACAGGTAAAACCAGAAAAAATTTTTAGTTCCTGAGAATTTTTTTGTGTGATAATAATGATTTAGTGATACAAGTCTGATACAACCCATTCTTGTATTCATATCCTTTCTCAAGGGTATTTGTGCATAAGTGAATATAATGATCCCCACTGGAATTGGAACTCAGCTCTCCAATTTACAATTCCGAGCCATTATCCATTACACCATGAACACATCCAAATTTATAGCACCTGGTATTCCCAAGTGGTCACCTATGTAAGTACTGACCAAGGCTCAGTGTTGCTTTACTTCACTGATTCTGTGGGTGCTGATGTTTCAATGTGATGTGGCCATAAGTCCAAGGAAAATGTAAACCATCAAGACTTACACATTGAATCAGAAAGCAGCTGTTGAAATTTCTATGAAAAGGGGGCTTGAGGAACTGAACATTCACATGACATACTGAAGGTAAGAGAGACAGAGGGAGAAAGTGGGTGTAACCTGGTGAGCTTGTGTAATTCTGACTAGCAGAACAGAGACTGGAACGGATAGTCAAGAGAGAAACATAAAAGTTCTGAAAGACTATAAATATTAATGAGGTATTAATTTAACTATGTCCTGAAGTTAAAAGAGATTTGTATAGTCAAATATATTACTTTGTCAACACTAAAGGCCATGAATGTTAGTTAGCCATAGAACTTCTCAGTTGCTGGATCTTCTTCACAAGATCTGAAGCAACTGTATATCCACTCTAGTGCATCATGAAGTGACCAAGTTCTTTATATTGTTCAATTGTCAGTCAAATTCAAGAGAAGAAACTGTTAGAATAAAAGTGGCAATTGTATCTGGCTATTTCAACAGTAAAATGAAGGCACCTAATTGCTAATCTAGTAGCCAAGTTAAATTCATGTAATTGGGACACTAGAAATAAAATCTCATCAAAGCAATTGCCATGAAAATATTTGCAGAAAAGACAGGGAGAACACATGTCAGTAAGAAAGTGACTGACTGGAGTTTGGATGCCTGGTCAAGATAGATTACATTACAGACTCCACTGGATTTTGCCAACAATCTTGAGATGTACAGTAGAAGTACCAGACCATATATAGTGATAGTATTTAATGCATGGACAAATGGGAGATTTATAAATTTGCCTGATGGATTCAAATGTGATAATTTTCTGGCACAACACAGTGATCCAAATTTCCTTTTGGTAGATGAATCAATTGATTTAATAGAGCTGTCCCACTTCATGTCAGTAGAAAACATAAAGCTAAGTGCATTGCTCTCCTGCAGTTTAGCATCAGCCATGCTGATGGCACACAGAAAAGGTTCTCTGTTGTGATTAAACAAGAGCAGTTTTGTTTTAGAAGCATTAAAATTTACAAGCCAATTTTTGCCCTAGTTAACCACTGATTGCAAGTGCTGTTGCCAGGTTTAATCTGTCAGATCTGTCAAATTAGCTACTAAAACTGAAGTAAATCATTGTCATCTGCATAAATACCTACTTGGGAACTGATGACATTGGGGAAGTCATTGATGAAGATCAGAAACAGCATAGATCCCAGGATAGAGCCCTGGGGACCCCCTGCATTAATATGAAAAGATCTGGACACATGCCTGTTTAACAAAACCTTCATTATACAATTCGTTTGGAATGATTGGATTAATCTAAATATTTGTCATGTGATCCTGTAGCCCTCAAATTTGCATAGAAAGCCAGTATGCCAAATCTTGTCAAATGTCTTTGAGGAATAAAGTCACTCCTTGAGCTTTGCCATTCTTATCTAGAATTTGACAGACAAATAAAGTGAAAACCCTTAACACATTGGCAATAAACCTGTTAAAAAGAGGTTGATTGTAGAGAGGAGAAACTGGTGGTTTGCTTATTGTTCAGCATGATATTTGCAAACAGGTTTAGAAAGAGGGCCTTATTTATACTCTCAGAAATATAATCTAACACTCAACAGTCATGAGAGGAAGGGGAACAGTAGGAAGAATATATATCTGACTGAATTTAATAGAGAAAGACAGGCGCATGAAAGAATGGTCTGAAGACTCAAGAGAGACTTCCCTAGCCAGAGGGAACAAACAAACACCAAGGCCATGCATGTAGACACTAAAGACTTTCAAAAAAAAAAAAAAGGAAGATAGCCAGGAACTGAGAATTCAGGGAAATGTATTGAAGAATTGATTAGTTTCACAGAAAACTAGGATGTCTAAAGAGGGTTCCAAGAGGTGAAGCTAACAGATATAGATTTGTAAAAGTCCCAACAAGAAAAATTTTGTGTTCCTTAAAATAGAAATCAAACTTTGCTGTTAAAGTAACCTCCATAGCTGAATTAGTGAAGGCACACTTCAGCCATAGGGACAGTTTCTCTGCTGTGAAAGGAGATACAGGTTTGATGATCGATTCTGACTTGGTAGACCACCTTTCTCATTGACATGATGTGGCTACTCTCTGTTTTTTCTCCTAATATTTTTATGGCAACTGCTCTGACGAGCTTCTTTCCCTGGTTCCCCTGGCTACATAAGTTTACATTGCTATTAAATTGGCATCACGGTCCCACCCTTTTAGCATTGAAATATTTAGAGTAGAAGAAGTGGTTACACCCAACAGTTTCTTTTCTTGCACTTACCATCTGTGGAACTCCTTTCCATTTACTTCATTGATAACTACAATCGCCAAAAGTTTAAGTGCAATGTCAATTGCCACCTTCTATCTCCTTGATTCCCATCCATCTCTTATCTTTTTTTTCAACACCCCCTGTATCTTGTTCTTTTCTCTCACTGTAACCCCCTGTGCACCAAAGGCAGTCCTGATTTGCTCGGGGTTAAATGAATTTTTATTTTTAATTCCTATCAGACACAATCTTTCTTTAGTATAACTTCTCAATCTAGGCCAGTTGCTATAAATTTCAGTTTAATAAAATAAAAAAACACCTCAAATATGTGTACCAACATAAAATAATGTTTCTGAAGACACACACATACAGTGGGTGGACAAAATGATGGAAACACCTTGAAATTTCAAGCAAATTTATTTCAATATGGGGTAGGACCATCTTTAGCAGTAATTACAGCTTGGATTCTGCATGGGATCAACTTGAATTGTTTCCAGAGGAGTTTTTATCCATTCTTCAGCTAAAACAGGCTCCAGTTCTTTCAATGAGGATGATGGACTCTTCAAATGAACCATAAATGTTCAATGATGTTGAGATCTGGGGATTGTAGTGGCCAGGTAAGATATTCTACTTCACTAGAATGTTCTTCATGCCATTCAAGTACAACTTTAGCAGTACGAATGTGTGAGTTATTATCTTGAAAGATGGCATTTCCCTCCAGAAACTGTTCCTGAACCATAGGATGAAATAGATCACTTAGAATTCTTAAATAGTCTTAACTGTTGATTTTAATAAACTTATTTAAATAATATCTGTAAAAAACAAAAAACAACAATTTTATAAAAAAAATATAAACTACTACTGATATAAAATCAACAAACATGAAAAAATACAGGCTTTTGACAGTTTAATCCAATTTTCTAAATTATGCTATGAGATGTTTCCATTATTTTGTCCATCCCCTCTATAATAAATATATATATATATAAAACTTTTTAAAAAAAAGCATATACAATCTGTAAAATATAAACAAATATTAGAAGTCTTAAGCATAAGAAGCATTAATGAAATATATCACCTCAAAAAAAAAAATAGCCAAAATGCAACAAACAGACACCATGGCAATGGGATATTTGAAAAATTCCCAACATGATACACACCAATGCAGGAATACATAATACTCAAAAGCTGCCAAAGAAATATAATTGGTCTTTAATCAAATTCCCATAAATTAGAAATTTTATCCAAATAGACACATACCAATTAATAAAAATTGTAAAAAAAAAAAAAAAAAAAATTATTTTACTGTTCATCATTAATTATAGATATTAACATAATAATTAACAGACTGAATTATAATCAAGTTGGTTCCTTAGGTGTCAGATGGAATAACCGTTCTTGACACAGAAAATGGAATTAAAAAACTGAATTTTGATTTCAGTCCTGCTTTTGGAAATTATAAAAATTGACTTGAAATTTTTCATCACAACATGACAGCTTGACAATTTATCTGCATGAGAGTAATCTCTCTTGCACTGGGAGTGTAGATTATGAGAATAATTGGGGGTGGGGAGACCTTATAATAGGAATAGGAACTGAACAAAATACAGCAAAATTTTTCATGGCATGCATAAATGAATATTAAAATAAGATTATACTGGACATAAAGTGAGGGATCGATTTTCCATTATTATAAAATAAGCTGATTCTCCTGAGAATTAATCTTATAATTAGAAAATATATTCAAAGGTGCACATATAAAATCCTAACAATAGTAGTGACTTCCCAAATATGCCAACATTTCTTACTGTATAGATACACTGCTAATAAAATAATAGTAGATAGGTATCTCTATCATCCAGTTCACACTCCTCCCCAGTTATCTGTCTACATTTCTGAGATGAGGTATTGTAACTATTTACTCTATTTACACTATTCAGACTGTTGTCCTCATCTTTATTGCCATATTCACAAAATTTTGGCTGTTGTACACTCTGGCCTTCTTCAGGTTATATACAGTGGAATTTCTTTGCCTGTAGACTAAATGAAGAGTCCAGTTTGAAATTCCAACATATATCACCTGAAGAAGGTCAGAGCATACAATGACTGAAATGCTGTGAATATGGCATTAAAAATGAGGACAACAGTGTGATTGAAGTAAGTAGTATAAATATCCTCCCCAGTTTTTTTAACAGAGTAGCACTTTATCCCTTATTTCCTGTTTAGGATTGGTTTTCCAGTTTCTTCTAAAGTCTTCTCATTCTCTTTCACTCCCAATAGCTCCATGCATCTTAGTGGAATTACCCCCTTGCTTGGGGTGAACTGATTAATAAAAAAAAATCTATTTGATTTAAAATTAAGGATCAATTACCTATATTCTTAAGTAAAAAAACTTTTCCCCTTTCTGTAAAGTACTCTATATGAATATAATATTCAGAGTAAATGTATTTCAAGACACAGATGCAAAGATCCAGTCATAGTAAAGACGTAACAATTTCATATTTTTTGCTAAAGTAATACAAAAATCAACTGAAGCCAATAAGAATAAAAAGAAAATACTAAAATGTCTTGTCTTCTGCTGCTGTTGTTAATTGTTTTAGACATTTTTATTTATATATTCATCATTACAGGAATACCTCACCTTACATCGGTAATTCATTCCAGGAGAGGCAACTTCAGTCGAATTTACTTGTCACTAGGCACAAATAACCATTCCCAGTTTTGTATTTTATATGTAAATGCATTTTTAATAATATATGGTCAAGAAGAATCTATTTTAAGCTTACAGGCAAATAAATTTTAGTTTTTAATATAACACAGAAAAAGTAATCTAAATTTATGTATACATGTACGTACATACTTGTAAGTGTAGATGTTTACAATTTGGCAATCTTTACAGTACATTGTGGACTCTTTAATTTGTGAATGTGTTTCACTCTCAGACAAAAAATGATTTTCTAAGGTTATATAACAAATACAGTTATTAAAATTATTTTGCAGTAGTAGAAAATAAACTAATTTATGTTAAATTTACCAATATTTACATTCAATTTATTTATTTACATCACAGATGTAGATGGCTGTGCATCATCAGCTGATTCTGGCTGTTGTTGTTTGATATGCTTTTTAATAAGAAACTAATCGAGAGTTTCTTGAACTGTGTTCTTATTCTTTTCTTCAAGTATTAAATATGTTTTCATATTTCTTTCTCTAGGATTTATGATAATTATATTAACATTTACTGTAAATGTACATATTTTATATATCTTTATTCTTGTTTATTGTACAGTAACATGATTTTATTTGCTTTTAATGTTTTTCTAGTGATCTTACGACTTCAGTATTTGTGGCGGACAGATGTAGTGTTGAATAAAATGACAAACCTGATTTTTATTTTTTCATACATTTTTTTTGACAAGTCATTCTTGATTATACATTGTTTAACTCGAAACAACGTAACCCTAGGTATACCTGCATTATTCATTTGTGTGTCATATCCTTTCAGGATCTAGCTATCATGGCTCTCCACAACTTTCAATCTTTTATTGTTTAAAGTAAAGTTTGACCCTTTTGTCTTTGTTCTGACATACATTTATACAAACTTAAGTAGATCACTTATTGCTATCCTTTGCTTTCAATATGTTCTGGGTGTTAAATTCACCAGGCCTTCTTTCCTCATTTTGTGTCCCAGAAATTTCAACTGTCTTTTTGATTGTAAGTATCAGTTTTCTTGAAGTTATTTTTTCTTAAAACTTACTTGTTACTCACATCTTCTGTTCCTCGTATTGTCAACCTTTGTTGCTGTAAGTATCTTAACTTTTATTACAACTTTTATCACTTTCATAAAATCTTGGGGCTCTGAGATATAGTTTTTTTGTTATATGTATTTTACTAGTTTTCTTCATCTTTGGTGATTTATTATTGCTTTTAGCTAACCAATCATTTTATTAAACTATGAGAATATTTAAAAAGAAAACACTCAAGAATAAGGACTTAAAAAAACAAATAAAAATGAACCCGGATAAAGTTTCTATATTAAATAGATAAGGAGGGAGAAAAGATAAGAGACAGTCCTAAATTGAAGAATTGCTATGAGGCAAAACATGAAAGTCAGTGACTTATTGTGTGGGTGAACAACATTAAGTGTTTGGTGATGATAGTCGTTTCTTTAGTACGTCATGGATTTTTCAGCCACTCACTGTCACGCCTCTTGCATCCACATGTTGATCATAAAAAAGTGAAACTCAGCCAGAATGGCGCATTTTGTTTGAAATATATATATATTTCAAACAAAATGTGCTATTCTGACTGAGTTTCATTTATATATATATATATATAGAGAGAGAGATAAGCATGGGTTAAAAAGGATTGGAGAAAAGGATTTGGGTCTGTACAAAAAGTTCTGGAATGTACAAAAAAAAAATGCACCAAAAATTTAGAACTTAACAAAAAATGTGAAAAACAAAGCAAAACATGAAAAAATCTAAACCACACATTCCTCTGGAAATTTCTCCAAATTTCTCACCACTCTTCTCTCCCCAAACCCCACCATTCCAAATTCCAACTGACCAAACTAAATATTGACAGAATAATTTGATTCTATAAACATGTGTTCTGCTAGCAGCCTTAGAATGGTAAAAGGGTTAGATAATGTAAAGTAATGAGAAGGTATTTGCAACCACCACTGAAACAATTTTACCTTGTCTTTTCTTTGTTTTGCAAATTGACTTTTTCTTTCAACTTCTTGATCTATGCAGACAAGTTTAAAATGATGGAGAAATTTTTCTTTTTATTCAGAAAATTGTTTTAAAAATAATTCATGGAGCATTTTTAGAGTAATACTGAAGCCCTTTTCCAAGAAAAAATATTTTAGATATCATATTCCAATAAGATGCATTATGCTCAGCACAGAAAACAATGACTTTACATTCATGAAATATTTTAGTGTAAACAATCAACATAAAATGTAGCATGTGTAGCTGTACATTTTTATTATTTTTCTGCTAACTTAGTTACCTCCCTTGCATGGGTGGTCCCAGGTGGCAGTGTCTCAGTTATGATAACAGACTGTTCATAGATGCTTAAGAAGATGAGATGTAAAAAGACTGACTATGAAAGAGCATGGTATAATGATAACCATTAGAAAAAACATTTAAAAACTCTCACAATATTTAATACAATATGACATTTTTGATGGCATGGATCCACTTCTATTAATATAAGCATTGATGGGATATGAAGTAGGGGATCGGTTTTCTATTATTATCAAGTAATAAACTGATCCCCCAATATTAATATTACATGTTAATATAATTGGAAAAATATGTTTTAAAAGACTCTAGTGTGAAAACTTAATGATTGAAACAAAGGCATATTAATTGTTACTGACAGCCTTGGTAAATATATTAAATATTTCAGTTAAATTTTAAATGTATCTAAATATGATAGACTGCAAAAAATTCTCAACCCATTTCCTAAAATCTGACCAAATATTAGATTTCAATACTTTGACTGGGATTAGATGAGTTCTTAATTAGACCAACAACTTTTCAGCACCACCTTATATAAAAATATTTATAAATTAAAAAAATTTCAAAAGCTGTTACAAAATTAAATTTCTTCAACTGTTTCTTTTCTTGCACTTCCTGCCTGTGGAAATCACTTTCATTTACTTTCTTCCCTGATAGCTACAACCTCCAAAAGTTTACATGCAATATAAATTGTAATCTTCTATCCATCTTTTATTCTTTCTTCAACACCTCCTGTACCCTGTCTTTTCTTTGTTCTCTACTTTCTTTCAATGTAAACCCCTGTGCCCTAGTGATAGCCCCACCTTGCTTGGGGTAAAATAAAATAATTTTTTTTTTTTAATATCCACTTGTAGATATCTTTACTCTGTTTGTCTAAGTTCAGACCAAAAGAGTAAGTTCAAGAATTTTTCTGAAACTGTGTGAATATTTCATTCATAATTGTATAAACAAGTATTTTTTTTTCCCTACTTTCATGCTGGTATTTTCTAAGAGAATCAATAAAGATATCACTTACAACTGCATTTTAGATTTAATCCTAAAATATCTTGACAGTATTAGTGTCTTAGTCGAGTCAATTTCTGCTTCTTACATAATTCAAAGATGTACAATGGAGTGTGTGATTGGAGAGACTAAACAAGGTTGCATAATAGTCTGGTTACAAAAATCAATATTTAATGTTAGGTTGGTTTATTTAATGATATATCATTCCTTTCGAGTGATTTAATGTTGAATGCAAGTCTTACAGAACAAAAGCTACAATGAATTAACAAGAATAACTTGGCATGGGTCAAAAAAGGTGGACATGGGTCCAGTATTTGGCTCTGTCATCTATATTCCTAACCACAAGCAACTTTTAAACATTATGTCCAGAGTTTGACATTTTGTAGTTATTTTGAGCATCCATATAAATGTTTACATTTTTTGCTTGTATGCTCTCTTAATTTGAGGAAAGTCACAATCTATCTCTTCTCCTGCCTTGCATGGCAACCAGCCTAAGAAAATAAACAACTGATTGATTGATTGATTATTTATTTTACCAGCATAACCCCTGTGGGTCATTTAATACTGAAACTGGATTTTTTTTTATTCAGGAATGTTTCAAAATGTTTCAAGTGGTTGCAAGGTTTTATTAATATTATTTTCAGAATATCACAAGTTGTATAGTTTGAGAGTATTTCAAAATCGAAGTTTTATAGTTCAGTCCAAGCTCTATTTTCTATAAAAGTTAGAAGTACTTTTTTTTGTTCAAATATTTAAAAAAAAAAAAAAATTCAAACTATGGAGACAGTAACAGGAAAGCACTTCAATATCTCTCTCGAGAAGGCATGGAAATTTACATAATTAGAAAAGGAAAGGAAATGGTGGGGAGCCATGTTCTTCTCCATCCTGAATGGACCTGACATTTAGGAAAAAAAAAAAAAAAGTTAAACTATTTGCATTTTTACAATCCTTGTTCAACTCAAGTATACATCTCTTTTGCCTTAAAAAGAGAGACTAATTTTGACCTTAAAAAATGTTTTATATTAGAGCTATTTTTCTTTCTTTTATATTTTCTTTCTTTCATAGCAATTATATAACAGGCTTAGTGGTCATGTGATTTCAATTTTTTTTTTTTTTTGGTGACAGTAGGTTGAGTGTTCAAGCCCAAGTAAAAAGTTGGATTTCAAATAATTTTTGACGCTGTCACAACCTTCCCACTTGAAAAACTGATGCAGCACAATCTTCTTTGCTCTCCTGTATGGTTCTATACCAAATAAAGCCAAGCTTTCAGGGTGCATATGTGTCAAGCAGAGTTCATGACCTGAGGGTTTTTTAAGACTCTTTTTTTTGTCTTAGCAGCAAAACATTGTTTGTACATCAGGGTTGCCTCCTTTTGCATGTAACTTGTAATGTCGAATTAAAATTATTCTGCACTGAGTCATATAAAATGAAAAAAAATTGCTTTTCATCACACTGTCCCACCATTTTTGTTTTTTGTTAAGAGAATAAAAAAATAGGTCCACATTAAAAATGATTAGCTTGGTCACAACTATCCATTCTAATAATCAAAGCTTGTTGTTTATGTAATTAAGTCACACTACCATAAAACTTGGTTTCATAAGGATTCTTTGCATGAAGTCAAGAATTTAAAATATATTATTTTCATTAAATATTTAAACTTTTAAATTTCCCTCCTCTCTCTGTCACTCTTTATTTCATATCTCTTTCTTTCAATTTATTTTGTTCTTATCTGCACATTTCTGCTTAAATCTATACTTCTTCCCTTATTTTTTTTCATTCCTTCATCTTTTTTCTACGAACCATATTTTTGTCTTTTTTTCTTGTATATTGTAATTACATTTGTTTTTCTCAGATTATCTCTATTCATGTATTTTCATTATCTTTGTATGAAGATTGATAAAGATCATTTTGATTTTATGGGTTAACATCTGCAGAAACATCTTAACTGCTATTATTTCTCTGTATATAGCCAATTCCATAGAGGCATAATTGACTGTTATGTTTGCATGTTTATTTACCAAACATTTAGACACGAGTGTACCATGATCACATGATGATAAAGATTTCCCCAGTAGCAGTTCAGAATTATGGTTTGTCGTAGTTAACATAGATTACAATGATGAATCAATCTTGTGATACAAAGTGGATTTTCTCTCCCGTGATTTTTTTCTTGCTTGAACTTGACATTTCACTAATCTTTAAGGGTTAACAAAAGAAGGCTTATTCGCCTCTGACTCGCAAAGTATATTGTGAAGCATTTCACTATTACTTGTTTCAGTCTAGATATAAATCCTCTTTGGGTATAGAGGCTTGCACAAGCTTTCCTACTTTCTTATGCTTTATCAATTATCGGAATGCCAAAATAAACTGGCATTCAGACAGGATGTAGGGAATTTATGCTTTTATGAAATCAGAAATATGAGTAGGAAACCACACACTATTTTTCATGACAATTTCAAAAGATATTAGATAACAGGCAACTTTTCTTAACCTGTGTAGGCATCAGTATGCAAAAATATGTCATAGTTAATTTCTTCTCAATAACCTAATTTTTTTTATCAGTTGTTTGAATCTTTAAAGGATAAAGCTGGATACGTCACTGTTTGAATTTGAGTTACTGTCTAACCAATCCTGTTTTTACTAATAACTTTACAAATTTAAGCATGGTTCTAGATTGGCAGTTAGGTCTCATTTTATGACTTGTTTGATCTAACCATAGGGCTTATGCTAACAGTTTCTTTTGTGGCACTTCTTTCTGTGAAAGAGAAAAAAACAAATGTAGTTAAGACATTATTGAGATAAATAAAAAGATTTTTTATTTCTACAAGGCTCGACCATTTGCTTTTTCTGGGACATCATATCAGACAGAGTTTATTTGTAGTATAACCCAAGGTTGTATTTGAGACATGTGGGCGAAATATTCTTCAAGTTACATTGAGTGTTAGTTTCTGATGCTGGTGGTTTTGTTTCTGACCAAAGGCATTGCTGTTGATAAAAAGTGCCTATGTGTCACTGCTGATGGCTTAGTTAAGCTTACCTGACATCAAGGTCCATTACTAATGCCAGCCTGGTGAAATCTGTATTGACTTTATAGTCAGTCAGCAGCTCAGATATGGCTGCTGTGGAAACCATGTGGGTCTTTTCTGATTGGTCAGTAAAGATGTATTTAAACCTGGTATTTTTGGAAATTATTCTGAAAGTGGGTGCATGAACTCTAGTGAAATTAAGGTCTCTTTTTGTCATCAGAGCTGTAAATGTGAAAATAATCACTTCAGTTTAAGTTAATGAATTGGAATTGCAACAGAACTTTCTTCCTGCTTTCCAGTTAACATTGATATTCAAAAGTTTAAATGTAATGTCATTGGCCACACTCCTTAATATTTTTTACCCTAGATTCTTTCAAACTCTTAATCTCTTAGTGACCTTATCACCTTACTTAGGAGGTGAAATGATTAAAAAAAAAAAAAACTTCTACCCAAAAATGGCTGCCTTCATTAATGCTGATACAGCTTAATAAACTGATTGAGAAGCTGAATTCAAAATCTAAATGAAAAAGTTACTTAGTATAAAACAGGACCACCCAGCCAATGATTACCCCACACTACATGAAGACTTTCATTCACATCAGTGTGCACTAATAACTGGGAAAGGTCCATTGCATGTTCATATGGTAATGAAAATAAAAACTTGCACTATATCATGAAAGGATAATACAAATGTTCTTTCTAATGTTATAAAATAGGTGCTTTTATTCAGGGTTTCACTTGTTCATCCAGGCAGATAGGTGGCACTTGAGTAAACTTCTGCTATATCAGTCTAGTCATTCAGCTCTTCCCGCCTACCACCCCACTGCTCATCTCAGATGTATTTACTCCATCTCTGGCTTTATTTTCAACTGGTCTCAAAAGCTCCCATCTACTCATTGACTCTTGTTCCTCTTGGGTTAAAGTAGTTGCCACTTTGAAAAATTTCTAAGAACCCATTTGCTGGCCATAAAACAGAAAGAGTTGAGATAGAGATAAAATCACATCATGTTCTTGGTGTCCCAATATTTTATTTTCATCAATTCTACTTGATAAGACATTGAACGATGGTAGATATACGCCCCCTCAAAGTTATAAAGCTACTTAAAGTACCTTTCTGGCAGAAATCATGATTGAACTGATTTTTTATGAGCAGAGGAAGACAATAAAACATACATTATGTCAGATTTTATTATGAAAATGAGTGTTTTCACAATGAAACTGGTATTACCCAACCAAAGTTAATTAAATTCTCGGTTATATTGTGGGATTTTCTTCATATTAAAAATATTGCTGATAATTTGTTTTGAGGTCATCAAGTTTTATTATGCAAAGTGCAACACAGATTTTTATAAATAAATCAAAAAGGTCTAGGCCATAGAAACGTTTGATAGCACAACATTCCCTAAACCTGAATAAATTACAATTTTACATGTTAATTTGGATTCCTTGAGATTCTATAACCTTCAATCTTTCAACCATTGTTTTTATTAACTTTTCCACAGTTTTAGCTTCAACATACCAGCAACAGTTTTATTTCTTTCTATAGACATTTCTTCAAATTTTGTTTTTTATTCTTATCTGTATCACTTAATAATGAACCACATTTTCTTTTTATCAATATCTGAAGAGAGATCCGATCCATTTAGTACATTTCAACCTTTTCCCCCTGTAAAGTGGTCAAGATTCAACTTCTTTTTTTTTTAACATGAAGAAGCATTTTCACAATAACTTACAATATATTTTTTATTTTAAGGTCACATCTTTCTTACAATTTGTGGTAATCTTTATATAAAATTTTAGAAAATATCAATAATTATGCTATTATATTTATTTACAATATGATAAACAACTCTTAATTTGGGTAATAAATTCTCCCTTGACTAAATAAGTTGTTATAAACATGGACAGCTAAATTGTGAAAATTACAAATTGAGGATATCAAATCCCTCTCTTCCTCTCCCAGCTGTTAGCTTTCTCTAGCCTTGGTTAGCAACCAGTCTAGGAGAAGAACAACTTAATTAAAAACTATTTAGATGTTATGCTGACAACTCCATCTCATAAAAACCTACTTGCTACAAAAACCTCAGCAGCAACAATTAGCAGGTGTTTAAGAAAAATAAATAGAATTCTGTTGTAAATGGAGATTCTCTAGAATTGACATCCAGTCAGGTGTAGAAGTTGAATTCTTTAAGTAGCCATGTAAATAGATAGCTATGCTTTAAGCTGGAAGTGTTTTCATAACCTCCCACATCCTAAATATGAATATTAACTATGAAATATGATACAGAATAAGTTTCTATACTTTATGAAATTTGTCCCTCTATCTGTGATAAGAAACCTGGCAGAAAATCAAAGAAAGAAGTGGTTCATTTACTAACTGGATTTACCTTCATCAGCCACAGAACCAAATGAAGGTGGGAGATTATGTTGCCATTATCTTCCGGTTGGGAAGGGCCTATCTGCTTACTTTGAAAAAGAATGAGAAAAATCATGGCTTTTACACCAACTGATGGCATTCATATTAAATATGAATCTATCTCAGCCATCAAGGATGTTATATATTTTTCATTGACTAATATCAACATATGTCTATTTTTTATAACAATACTTTCCATTTCTCTAATCAGATTCTTGTTTTTAAGATGAAATTCATCAGGGAAGACGCTATAGATTTTTCCTTTCCAAGTACTTTGTCTCCTCAGATGTAAATTACAAAGAAAAACTTATTGTAACTGTGATTTTTGTGGTAATTTAACACACATAAATGCTTTCTGTTATAATAATTTTAAATTTATCTGTTGTAGCTATGGAATGTTTTGCAAAACAAGTATCCTAATATAAAGAAGCTGACCAGAAATTGGTAGAAATCTAAACTGGCAAATTTTGTTGACTGCACTTCAACACATTGCTGCAACATTCATAATAAATTTTGTTGAGTTTTGGTTTCTTACTTTTGATATAGAGGGCCTCAAGAATTTGTAATTTACCCCTGCAGATGATCTTGAAGGAGATTGAAAGTACTTAAGTAAGAAAAAACTATAGTGCCTTCCTTGACGAATTTTATCTTAACATCAAGAAACTAATTCAGGAAATGGAAGGATTATAAAAATAAATAAACATAATATGTATATATTATTCATGTTGCCTAAATAGAGATAACAACAACATGTCCACTTGTCACTACTTTGAGTCTTATAGAATTACATCCACCTTTCAAGAAACTTGATTGTAAAATTGAATTTATTTTCCTAAAAAGATATTTTCTGATGAAAAATTATTTTAATTTCTTTGCTTATCTGTATTAGATAAGTAGTACACTTAAATTCATGTGATCAAGGTAGCAAAGAGGAAAACTCAGTCAGAACTATTGGCCAAAAAAAAAAGCACACAGGGACATCACAGCAATAGAAAAGTGACTGAAGCTGAGATATCAGGTCAGCCTGAGCAAATCTTATCTGAAGCTTGATAGACAGATTCAGTAATAACACATTGACCTATATTGTTTATCTGAAAAAAGGCTACACAAAGTGAGATGCTTAAACAATTTGCAGTTGATTAGGGCTTCTAGAACTTTGCAAAAAAAGGTCAGAGTAATAGGATAAGTTGAGGGATGGGATCACAAGGTATACCAGATGAACAAAGCTGCCTAACTCTAATAATATAAACAATCATTCTTATATATCAAGCCAACCATGATTTTAAATATTATGATAATGTAGATGTAACTGAATTCTTTAAAGTCAAATATAACTTATAAGTTGAAAATATTTGAACCCTTCACTTGACTAACAATTTATTAGAAAATGTTTATGCAAATCCCTATTCAAGATGGAAATACTTGAATCACATTCATATGACTTCTAATTAAAAAAAACAAAAAAACAATTTTAAGTCATACAATAACATTTTTAAGGAAGAACAAATCTAAATAAGTTTATGTTGTAAAGTCTTTTCAGGAAAATATGATTTCTAAAAATAAATCGAATTTTGTAATCAAGTCTCTTCAAGAATGGATATAATGTTCATGAAGCTCCAAAGAGACTTGAGAATATTATTGATTATTATTATTAATAATGTTCTATCTTTTGTTACCATATATTATAATTACAAAGTCTGTTTGCCTGAAAAATGTTATATGCCAGAAATACCCTTGTTGACTGTTTTTTTTTGTTTTTTTTTTTGCCAAAATACAATCTTTGTTTTATATATATATATATATATATATATACACACACACACACAACTGAGTACTGGTCTAATTTAATTTTGACCAAAATCTTACAGTATTGATTAGATTCAGTGACTTAATGCAAAGAGTTGTGAGTTCAATACACGGCTACAACAGTGGTGAACAAATGACTCAACTCTCTATCATGGCAACCATTGAGCCTATCCAATGTAGATCTACATACATCATAAGGAAATATATTTCTTAATGTCATGTTCCTCCAAAACATAGGTGGTCATGGTGTTCCAGTTTCCTTTTCTTTGTTGTCAGTGAACTGCCAGGATTTTATGGGAAAGAAAGTGCTATGATTTCTTGTTGGCTTTGCCACAATTTTGAATTCAGTTTCTCTTAGCCTTTTTTGCTAGCCAAAGTGAGAGATGCTGTTTATCCCATAGCTGGGAGAAATGATAGTTTCATGTTGTTCCCAGGAGTATTGTATTAGTGTGAACGTGAATACAACAGACTAGCCCATAATTTAAATTTGAATTGCTAATTCTACTTAACATGTCAATCTCTGTTGCACTACCCACATGGCCAAATGGTTAGAACGTTAACATTTCAACCATAAAGCCTAGGTTTGAATCTCACCATGAGTGATTTGTCAAGAAGGTAACTTCTTGATAATATCAGCCTGGGGAGACAATTGTAGGGTGTGGCACTATTGAGAAGTGCCTGAAAATCATATCTTGGGTTAATCCAAACCCTGTGAATTTAAGTGAGTAGTTGAAACTGTTCAGGTGCTAGCACAAAGTCACAAGTCATCATGACTGAGGGTTTGAGTGTACTGGCCTTGTTCAAACTGATGACTGCACCAGATTATACAGAAATTGTAACAAAGGTCTGCTCAGTATCTTATGTGGTGTGTCCCTTTAGAATGTATGAAGATGTGGAGAGTCATAATCACCTGTTATTTTAGAATGTCGTGAAATGACAGGTGATTGCCCTGTCATTTAACAACATTCTAAAATGACAGAGCAGTTAAAAGGATGATACTGTTATACAGATATTTATTTACAATATAATAAACCAATTTTCATATTGCATAATAAAATCCAATATGAATGAATAACTTATCAGAAATTGATTTTAATAAACACATATCCTAAGCTGAAATTTGCATTGTATAGCCTGAAAAATTTTATCGCCGTGAGTCAGTTATTACTAATTTTATTGTGAAAACATTAACTTGCGTAATAAAATCAGACAGTGTGTACTCATATATATATATATATATATATATATATATATATATATATATATTTGTTTATATATATATCAATATATATTTGTTTAAACATTATTTTTGATCGATACTCATATTTAAGTAGATATTCTGCTTATAATCAAACAGTATTATATATTTATTTCTACCAGCCTGATTATTTACGATAAATTTTTATGAAAACGTGTCATTCAGCAGGATTTGAACATGCGACTCCTATCCACATAGAGGAAGCCACTGTGTGATCTGGGACATCTTATACCTCTCAACCACGAATGACAATCAGTCTAAACGAAGTCAAATTAAGCCTATAACACAATGTCATTTGTAGTCGAGAAGTCTAAGATGCGCCAGATCACATGGTAGCTCCCCCTATGTGGATAGGGGTCGCAGGTTCGAATCCTGCCGAATGACACACATTTTCGTAACAAAAATTTATCATAAATAATCAGGCCGGTAGAAATAAATATATAATACTGTTTGATTATAAACAGAATATCTACTTAAATACGAGTATTGATCAAAAATAATGTTCAAGCAAATCATCTCAAATTGTCAGTTGTTTATAACCAGTTTCATTAATCTTTGTTAATTTCCGTAATATATATATATATATATATATATATATATATATATATATAAAAGGCAATCTGTGAGTCTGTGTGTGACTGTTCCCTATGCGCTCCTACATTTTCTAAGCTATGCCATTCAAACTTTCTAGGGACACATATCTATAGGAAAGTCATGTCGACACGTACTTTTTGAGTTTAAAATTTTCCCTTTCACACTTTTTGCCCAATGGATCTGATTGTTTACATTTGCTCTGTAAAACATGTAAGATCTAAGATGGTTGCTAAATTACGTCACAGAAATCAAATGTGTCAAACACAACTAAAATATTTTTTATTAAAAAAAAAGCAAAAAAAATTAAACTTTATATTTAATTTTTATTCCAATGCTTTAAAAATTCATTTGGCCAACAACAAAAAAAAATCAATGTGAATATTTTTCCCCGTAATTTTGAAAAGAAATATTTTTAAAAAAGTGTTTTTCAAACAAAAACAAAATATGTAAAAAAAATAAATAAATAATTAAATTAACCATTGGCACTTTTTAAGTCTTTTTTTTTTTCTCAGATTTAATATTTCATACTTCAGAAAATAAAATTTTAAAAAAATTAAGCTTTTTTTTTTCTTTTTTTTTTTTCCACTAAATATTTCTTGCAGGAAATCAACTGTCTGTAATTCATGGAGCATTATTGTAACTTATTTACATTTTTTGTTGACTAAATGAATTTAACATAAAAATAAAAATTATTTATTTTGTTTTACTGAAATTAGAAATATAAAAACTATTACGCTCTCAGTTCAGAATTTTTGAAAAATATTTAAAAATGTAGACAACATGCATTCAATGCCTTCTTCTTTATGCTGAAAATGGTTACTAACAGCCTCAGCTCTCCTTTCCAACTTTCAATAAATGTTTTCCATCTACTCCTCTCATTGGCATCTTCTCCTACAACTAAAATGTTCTGAGTTGCAGGGGGCAACACCGGGCTATGATGCTTATATATATATATATATATATATATATATATAGCAAATGAGAAGTTAGGACATATCTTATTAAACAAATCTGGAACATGCAGGAGATAGTGAACTTTCAATAGCAGTCATTGTATTAAATAATTCACTAAGATTGACTTCCTGTTCCCATAAGAAATAGATTACCATGTGACAGCAAACACACCCTTCCACAAGTGTACATTTCCTCCTCCTTTGACTTCAGCTGCTATAGTCAACTGAGGATAGAAAGTTCCTTTAAAAAAAATTTTTTAAATCAGATAGAAGAAGAAATAAAAATTAAGAGAATGGAGTTCACAATTTTTTTTTTTTGTAAACTATTCTTTTTTTAACCTCTAATTTCATTTTGTATGCCATCTGAAACTTCTTTGTCCTTGAGAAAAGCCTAAAAACTTTAAAAATTGCTATCCCAATGAAATTTCTTTGTTCTGGAGAAAAGCCTGAAAACTTAAACATTTGCTTTTCCTAATAATAGCATCAAACTTTATTGGCAAAGGTCTTTGGAGTAAGTTTTTGATTTTTTACAGAAAATTATATTTCTAACACTAAAATAGAAATGCACAAAACCTCATTGGTAGCAGATTTCTTTGCAAAAATTCACTCTGCTTTGGTAGTCATGTGATAAAAATATTTTCTCCTTGTAATTTAAAGTGCATTGTGGTGCAGTGGATATTATGTAAGGGCAAAAAAAGTGTTAAAATATCACATTTTTATTGGTAAAATATTTTTCTTGGATCAGTTAGTGAAACATATCTACTGGCCCAGTAAAAATTAAGTAAATTAGCATCACAAAGACAAAATAATAATAATCAACTGATATATTGGCTAAACAATGGAAATTGAAGATGATCAGAAGGTAGTTGGCTGAAACATTTTTTCTATAATAATCAAAATGTAAACAATATTTATAATAAATTGAAGTATTTTGATGAGTTTTATTCTCTAAAAAAATTTTTTTAAAACACATAATATTTCCTATTTATTTTAATTTTCTCACTGGGTGGCTTAAGTATAATTTGTGAAAGCATAAACTAATTCCCAATTTTTAAAAAATCAAGAAATTTCAATACTGGTGCATATGGCTTTCCTGCCATGAAGTTGACATTTTGCCAGACAGCAGGATTGTTGAGACCACAGAATTCTTGATTCTTCTGCCTTGACATTGATTAGTGATCCTATCCACACCTTTAACAACATATCTATTCCTGTCTGCCCACACACACAGTGGAAATGAGACAGACTCTAATCACCAAGAGCAAAAATAACTTTATTACATTACCAAATTTACTCAATGACTAAAAACTCAGATGCATTTACAAATGATACCATCTTTCCAGCCTACACAAATGTTCAAGCTAATACCCACTTTAAAACTATCACGGCAATAATTCAGCCTGTGTTTGACCATATCCAATGATTTAAAAATCATTTTGTCAATCTGTTTAAAAGGTTAAATCAGGAAAATGTTAAAGGACTAGACTTTTTTGTCTCACAAATAAAATTAGATTTTGACCAATAACATTTTGTTTCACACCCTCATTCATTTTTCAGTGTTATTTTACCAGTTTTTCTTGGAACTATTTTTCTAATTTGGTTTTAGAATAATCCATTTTTCTTTTCATTCCTTCAGTACTTTTTTGCATTTTTTTCTCTCATGTAGAAAGTGTTTCTTCCGTTTTCTAATGAATTTTTTTCATGGTTGTCCTCTTTGCATTTTTCTCACCATCCCTCTTGTTTTCTTTTCTATTACTCATTTACATCCTTTCACCTTCATTCTTTCTATTCTTTTCCATCCAATTTTTATTTCCTTTCTTCTTTTCACCTTTTCCCACACTTAAACTTCTCTTTATACTCACATTCATTTTTTGTGATGTTCATACTTTGTCTTTTTATCTCTAATTAAGTCTTTTCATTTGTCTTCCTTGTCTCTTTCTTTCAATTTCATCCTTTTATTTCTTTTTCCTTCAACATCAATCCCCTACCATTACACTTTTCTTTTTAATTTCTCTCCAATGATTTTACTTTTATGGCTGTTTCTAATCAAGATTGATAACCATTTACCCCTTCGCTTCAGCATTACCACCACACAGACATCATCACTGCTCTGCTGTCTTCCTCTTCAAAGCTCTTGAGGCTGACTGTTGCCTTTTCTTATACAAAAGGCACAATCAAATCAGCAGGTACATTCTGGTGATATATCAACTGTATGCAAATATCCTTGTTTTTATTTTGAAATATGTTTTCTTCTACAATCAGTGGCAATATGTTTCTATTCATGTCATCAAAACTGAACTGCTGTTGCACAAAATAAATACAAGGGTTAACTTTCAGGAAGCCCTTCATGTTTTTGTTCTGACAGACTCTAGAACCAAAGATATTTACAAATATGACATAAGCTATGTATCACACCCTTGTCAGCTGTAGAAGACAATCCTCAAATGTTAGGATGAACCAACTACTGCGTACTTTTGAGAGAAATTATGTGGATCATAAATTTAAGCAAACAAAATTTACAAAGGGTGCATTCAATTTTTGTAATTTCAATTTAATATTTTTTTTACCTTTTTTGGGTGAGGTTTGGCCAATTAGAAAGCAAGACTACTTGAAGTAGTTAATCCTAAACACTAACTTTAGTAGAAAGCTACTAAAAATGACCGGGAAGATGAACTAATTACTACACCATTACAGGTAATTAGAGGAGTGTGAACACACGTACACACAAACATGATGTAAAATGCCCAGAAAGCAAAACATATTCAAAATTTTAATTTTTTGTTGTTTTAATTTGCAATTTTTGAATGAGTATACAGTTTTTTCATCTTTTTAATCATTTCATCCAAGCAAGGTGATAAAACCACTAAGATGCAACTGAAAGAAAGAAAATGAGAGAAGGGGTTACCAAGAATGAATGAAACCAAGAAAATTTAAAAAAAAAAGAACGGACAATAAAGAGAATTCGAGCAAATGCAAGACAATCATTGATGTTACATTTGAATATTTGAAGATTCTAGTCAACAGAAAAGTAAGAAGCTAGAAAGCAAGAAGTAGAAAGGAAGAATCCATTGGTATAGAATTTATGATTACTCTTGATTTCAACAGTAAAATGATGAGACCTAGCTTCCAGTTTAGTACTACACCTAAATTCCTGAAGTCATGGTATGAAAGAAGAGAGCTCTCATTGAATCAACTATCAAACTAAATATGTTTTAACTGTTATTGTGTTAGCAACATAAAATTATAATTTTCATGGATAAGGCTTGGCTAAAATACCTACTTAAAAAAAACAAACATCTGTACCACAGCATTTTTAAAAAAGTGAAAATTATGGATCTCGAAATTGTTACGTCTGTTGCTTATGTAAAAGCCACATAAACATACCTTTTTAATTCCCATTTTACTATTGCTTTCTCAACCCTATCTATGAAGAGCGTGAAAAGTAACTTTCAATGAAAAATTAATTCTTCCGTCTTCCTCTCACTTATCTGCCACAGAGTGTTGCTGATTAGGTGGGATCATATCTCATCATTATGCTACTTTGCCTGTTCTGATTTTGTGTCTATTTTTTTAATCAGTTTCACCCCAAGCAAGACAGTAAAATCACAAGGGGTTACTGAGTGTGGAAAAATTACAAACCGAAATATTACTAATGAGCTTGAAGAGAAAAGTCTAACAGTAGATAGCGATTGACACTGCATTTAAATTTTTGCATATTAAAGTTGGCAGGAAAGCATAGAGCCAAAACAGTGTTCTATAAGCAAGAAAAGAAACTTTACATAGAATTTATGGCTACATCTAGCCAGCTAAATTGATGAGATTTCAATTCCAATCTAGTCAGTCAGTTAAGTGCCATACGTGAAACATGCTTGGGCGATCATGTCTCGAAAGAGACATGACTGACTGGGCAGAAGATTATCCCGCAGTAGGTTGCCATTGCTTTCTGCGGTAGACTGGTTGCCAGCCAAGGCTATAGAACCCAATCTGTCCTATTATTTAACCCATAACTGGGGGGAAGAGACGGATTAATACTTTTCCCAAGGGTATTTGTGCGTAAGTGAATGCAAGGAATTCAACTGGAATTTGAACTCGGCTCTCTGATTTCTCGTTCCGAGCCAATATCCACTGCGCCACAACACACATGTGCTACACTTAAATTTAAAAAGTCTAGGTGCCATAGCTAAAAGCTCATCCAAACAATTACCATGAAAGTATTTATAAAAAAAGACACAGGGAGGCAACTTTATGTCAGTGAGAAATTAACTGAAGCTAAGCCAACCGATTAGGACAAAAGAAATTGCTGGTTCTTCTTTGGATTTTATCGAGAAGCCCAAGGTAAATAGTAGACCATATGTGACAGCAATATTCTAAGCCTGGATTTTATAATTTACACCAGATTTTACTGTGGGCATTCAGTCAGTCAGTTAAGTGCCATACGTCATACACACTTCTGGCAATCATGTCTCGAAAAAGATATGAGTGACTGGGCAGAAGATTATCCCACAGTAAGTTGCCATTGCTTTCTGTGGTAGACTGGTTGCCAGCCAAAGCTATAAAACCCAACCTATCCTATTATTTAACCCATAACTGGAGGGGAGAGACAAATTAATATCTTTCCCAAGGGTATTTGTGCATAAGTGAATGCAAGAGATTCAACTGGAATTCAAACTATGGGCATTAGCAAGTTAAAAATGTAAATGGTTTCAAAAAATAACTTGGGATTTTTTTTTTCTTTAATTGTTCAGGGCTTTTTTTTTTTTTGTAGCAAAAAATCTGTAAACTTGTATGAATTTCACTTTTTCCCTTTTTCCTTATCTCACCATGTTTCATTTGGGGCAACTCAATTCTTCAGATAAAGCTCTGACACAAAATGAAAACTTCCCAAAGAAAACTTGGGAATAAATCTGCCAAAATAGGATGTGGCTACCATTTAGAAACTTTACTGAATACTAAAAAGGCTTTGGCTCTTTAAGTCTCAGGGAAGAACTTGAGACTAACTTTCAATCCTGATTTTGTCACTCATGTTATTTACTAAAACAGTAAATGGCACTCATGATGAAGATCTAGGCCAAGATTAAAAAACATTACAATATAAACTACCAGGACCTATCAAATTCTGTGGTGCATCTTTGTAATTTATAAATAGATTTATAAATTTTCATGACAAAATTGTTGCACCAGACTTGTTTCAAAATGATAAAATAGACATGAACCCTAGTTTTATGATTGACATTGGTTTGGAAGCCACTAGCCACTATTTAAAACAGCACAAAAACATTCTCTCATGCCTTTTCAATACATCCTGGAAGTGTCCAATTCTCTAAGCTCTCTTTCCTCATTATGTCACTCCAAAATTTCAATTGCTCTTTCTGAATCTAAGTATGTGTCCCTTTGTACTCATTTTCATCAAAACTTGTTTTCTACTGACATGTATCCTCTAGAGTATTCTCAACATTCATCTGTCAGATCATAACTCTGTTGTCTCTAGTGTCCTTTTCATCTGAAAGGAAATTGTCCAGTAATCACTGCTATATAGTACGATTGATATTATGTCGCAGTTCAGCACTCGTTTCATTTTCCTATTCCTTAATACTTGGCTTAGCTTTTAGAAGGCAACTTCTGCTATTCTATCGTACCTTCTGATTTCTGTGCTACATTTTTTCATTGTCACTTGTAACAGCATTGTCTTTCAACACTTCCCAAATTGTTAAATTTAATGTCTCCCATTCTTAGCTTACATTTTGGGCTGTTCTTGCTAATGACAATAGTCCATTTTTCTTGCTTTCCTTTACTACCTTTTCTAGAAATTCTTTAGTTTCTTTCTTTCTGCCATCAACACATCTGCATATCTCGTTAATGGACGCAATCTTAATATAAGTTGTACTAGGACTAATATAAACTTGAAAAATACATTTTCTGGCTCTGAAAATAGTGGTGATGGTCATAACTTTATCAAAGTCTATCATTGACAAATTATCAGTATCTTTCTAGAATTTGGAAAGAAGCCATGGTTAACTTGTAATTTAAGAATTTAATGTTTTTCTCATATCTGTAAGCCAAAACCATCAGAGATTGGTATTGATAAACAAGTCTCTTTACATATAAATAGATCAAAGAATCAACCTATTCTTCAAGAGATGGTAATGCTCAAATATTGCCTCATACGTCTGCGTGGGGAAATCCTTCACACTCCTGTTACTTTGCCTCTATGTAAAATGTAAAAAGAGACTGGCACCTATAATAATCAGGAAGTCTTTAAAAACACCCGGATATGATGCATTAATCAAAAACCATAACATCCTGCAACTAAAAATAGCAAAGATGATTTTTCTACCTGATACCTTATCAAAGAACACTGGACATGTTGTTTCAAGAAGAAACAAGACATTCAATGAAAACTTTATTGTCTAATTCTGGTTATCATATATTTTAGGATCTAAAGACAGTGACAATTATAAATCTACAGAGGTATGACCCAAGTACAAAAACCACCATTACTGTTCTCAGATTTGACATTTAATAAAGATAGACTTATTGACAGTTGGATGTGCGAGTCGTGTAATGGATTGAGTGAAATTGAACAGCCAAGTTTGTAGCATTCACTTACACGCAAATACCCTTGGGAAAGGTAAAAAATCCATCACTTCACCACGTACTATAGCCTTGGTTATAGTGTGTTCAAATCAGTTCACAAGAATGCAGTACAGTACTTTACTCAGATGAAAATAAAATAGAATAAAAGCTACTTTCAGATGCAAGTCAGTGGGTATTTGAGATGATGCTCTATTTTAGTAAAATTTCATCTTTACTAATGTGCCTTCATGTGCTTAATATATAAGATAGAGCAGATTTTCAGCTCTTCTGTAAACAGTAATCTCAAAATGTATTCTACAAAAATTCTAATCTTTGGTTAGATTTTGAGAGGTGAATAAGGCTAAGATCTATTTTAACACATATTCTCTCTCATATATGTCAAATTGGTTGAGTTTCAATCCCAGCTGGAAGTAATCGGATGTCTAACTGTACTGATGAGCAGTGATACAACAAAACAGGACTATACGCAGATGACATGTGTGTGTGTTTGTACACCTCCTACTAAAGAAGTGAAAAGAAAAATACAATAATGACTTACATTGAAAGTACAGAGTAACATACTTTTTTATCTGAGAAATAACTGCCTTTACAGCAATTTTTTTTTCTTGTATATTTTGGAACATTGGCCTTGTCAGTGATACTTCAGTGTTTTTATTTATTCTGTAGTGTCCATTTCCTGTTAGACTTAATCCAGTAAAACATATATTTTATTCAAACCATGACCCTTGACAAAAGGCAAATTGAAAAGTCCTCATTTGTTCTTCGTTACCAAATATAAATATAATTCCAACTATTTTTTCCAGAAGTTATATCTTAAATTAATTATCTGGTTTATTAATTCCTCATACAGAGTGTGAGGGATATATACATCTATATACAAAATTGACATGTCAAGCAGTTTCACAGTCATCAGGTAGCAAAGAAAGAAACTATACATTCAGAGTGTACAAAGTGATGATGAGATTGGTATTTATTGAGAGGAGAAAAAATGGTTACAATATGGTTTTCACTGAAAGCTTTTATTTTGGGCTATTTCCAGTTTGTCATTGTTGGTATGATGGCATTAGAAGTTTGCATTTCAGATAAGTTTCTTGCTTTAACTGGGTTTATATTTTCCTAAAGAACACCCCCCATTTCATTCCTCTCTCTCTCTCTCTATATATATATATATATATATATATATATACACACACACACACACACACACAGATGGTGCGATGAATAAATTGTCATCTACATTATAAAAAAATGAAAATAACACTGACATTTTAACAGACTGATTTACCAAAACTGCACAAAAATATTTTAAAATACTAAAAAGTAAATTTATTCATTGGCTTCCACCAGGGCCTCCATATGACTCCAGAATCTCCTGCAACTCTTCTGAAAGGTCTCCTTGTTTAAGTTGATGAATCTCGGTGTTACATGAAGTTTTGTTGGTCCGTCACTCAACTGTACCCCAAACATAACAATCAAGTGTGTTGCAGTCTGAGAGTTTGGTGGCCACATGTAAGAGGTGATATTGTTGCAGAAATTGTCTGACAGCCATGACTAAGTTCTCCTGCTTGTGTAGTATGGTGCAGAATCCTGTTGCAAGACATAGGGTCTTCCAGCAGCCACCCTCTTGATCCAAGACACTTGATGTAGGCCTTTGTGTTGAGTCTGAGGCTCTCACCAACAAATTTGAGAGTTCTTATTAGAATCACCAGAGTGAGTTTATCAAGCTACTGTACCATTCTAATCACCATTTCATAATAATCAATTCTTTCTGAATCCTCCACGCTGTCCTTGGATTGACACCCAAACACTCTGAAATCTTTGTATTAGAGCTTCCAGCATGAATGCCAGTACAGCATACATTTCTTAAATTTCTGGCAGAGTGAATTGTGTCATAGCACTCTTTTTCTCACAGACAATGCCCAACTGACTCTACTGTGCAATCGAAAAAAAACAAAAAAACAATGCACATGCACAAAATAAAAAAAAATATAAAATAGGGACAGTTTACCCATCATACCCTCTGTGTATTTGTGTGTGTGTTATATATATATATTTATAGTTTCTTCATTTTATCATTTTGTCAGATCCATATATTCAAATGGCTTATGCATGAATTTAAAAATATAAAATTCGAGTTTCAAATTTTCTAAGCCCTCTTTCCTATTTATGCACCCTAGAAATTTCAACTATTGCTCTCTGATGTTACTTATAAGTGTCTTTTTCTTTTTTCATTTTCTCCAAAACTTTGTTGTTGCTCACATGTTCAGTTCAGGGTATTCTGATCAGCCTTCTGTAGAATCACATTTCTGTTGCTTCAAATTTCTTCCTTATCTGTTAGGTTGTCCAGCATTCACTGCCATGTAGGAGGACAAATATTACACAATACTCTTGTTTCTAGTGAAATATTTTTGTTTTGCGTAATCTGTATTTCTGTTTCTAACAGGTAACAAGTATGTTGAATTTTTACTACAGTTCTTATGCCATGAGGTATTTTTTATGCTTCAAAATTAAAGTTCAAAATAAATTGAAGATCAACACAAAGCAGGATACTCTAACCAAAAAATGTCATTTTGATTTAAATAAATAATCTACTAATTTGACTTTTTTAGTCTTTCTTCTTACAAAGACTCTCTAAAAAAGTTAGTTTTAATGTTTTGTAATATTTCATTTTTAACAAACTTTTCTTACTAAGAGAATTTTGTTTTAGATTGCAAAATTTATTTCAAAATATTTGTCACAAAGTTAATCTCATACTTTTTTCTATGTTGTTATAACATATCCATGATAAAATGTAATTTTTCATGAGTACTTTGTGTTTTTCTTTCTAAAAGGTATTTTTCAAAAAAGTATGTTGAATTTTAGTTTACTATTGAAACATAAAATAAAAACAAATGAAATGTAAGTCATAAAAATGTTAACTTTTCTATCAAAATTTTTAAACGGGCCTTCAGTTCTAGCACTTACTTGCACTATGAATAGGCCTGTAGTAAGGAACTCCATGAGTCATATATAAAACAGTCATGTATAATGTACTCAACAAAACATTTTCATGCAATTCTCCTGCATTTATTATTTACAGAGTTAACTTATCAAATCTAAATCACTTTCCGCTGCCGTAAGTTTACCTCTCTGTGCCTTTTCTATAAATACTTTAAATGGTAATTGTATGAGAGCTCTTTACTATGGTACCTATACTTTTTGAGTTTAAGTGCAATACTAGACTGGCATTGAGATCTCATCAATTTACAATTGGGGATGGCTAAATGCAGCCATAAATTCTACACTAACAGTTTCTTTTTTTGCACTTCTGGTTTTAATCTGCAAAAATGCAAATACAATGTCAATCATTATCTATTGTTCTCTTGACTACTCTTTCCCCATCCTGCTTATTTTTAATGTTTCTGTTCTTAATTCTTCCACACCCTGTAACACCTTGCATCTTAGTAGCTTTACTGCTTTACATGGGGTGATACTGATTTAAAAAAAAAAACAAAAAACATGAATAATGTGCCTGTCCCATCAAAAATAACTGTATTTTAAATATTTTTTCCAATTTCTCTTTCATGTAGTCTGTCTCTTTGCCTCTTGGCTTCATAACTGTTGTAAATAAGACACCTAGAGTCACAGTGTAAGGAAAACAATCTTAGACATCTTTTAAATGCTATGTCCCTTCAGAATGTAGAAGGATCATGACTCTACAGATTTCTCTTTATTTTCTGAATAGTCATGCGTTCTTAAGATAGTGAGATGGTTTACTGGTTGCCTTCTTCATGGTTTAAAATTCATAATTTTCTTTCTTTTGAATAGTTTTCATTCAAAGCTAGAGCACCCCATCTACTCTGCTATTTAACCTGTAGATGGGGGAAAGGAGATGTAGTTAGGCCTTTCTACAGGGCATTAGTGCAAAAGTGTATGCAACAGACTAACCCAAACTTTGAACTCAGCTTCTTGATTCCACTTTCCATTATCCCCCTAGACATTACAGATCAAACCAATTAAAAAGCGTATTATATAATAAGATTATCATATAATACAAGGAAAGATTAGGTTTAAACATCTAAATGTGAAAGGGTAGTGAAAAGTTCTTGACTTACACAAAAAGGGCATTTTTTAAAAAATTCTTTTCTGATAATTTAGTTAGACTTTAGGAAATGGGTTGGGCAAAGAACCTTTCAGCACCCCCCCCCACTCCCTGTCTTTATTTGATGTCAAAATAGTAATCTTTTTCATTTTTGAGAAATCTACAAAATCGAACTCGATTTGAAGACAAAGCATGAAATTATCCTTAGGTGATCATCTAATATTTTGGAATTTTTTGACCTTCCTATCAATATAATTTTTTTTCTATGCCAAAAGGATTATTAATAATGCATTGCATAATGAGAACGAGAGAGATATTTAAGTACTATGAAGGAATGAAAGACGCACTCTGTACATTGAAGCTGTTTACCTGCCTATTGGCAAATAACTATTTTCATATTTAATTATATATAATATTCCAAGTATTTTTTTCTTTTTCATAGTATTTTTTCCAATTGAGCTATCTCCCTTGCACTAGCTACTTATTTCTAGATTTACATGGTAATGGTCAAATCATCTGTTTCCATACAGAAAACACTCAATGTTCATTGACCAAATAGTTTGCATTAAAATTATAAAATCTTTTTATTAAAAAGAGTTTTCAAAGAAATTAAACTTGTCAAATACACTGTTATATGTTGTATTGGTGGAAATTTTCTTCAAACCCTTTTGCTTTTGTTAGTGTGAAAAGTCATCAGTTTGATTTTGTAATTTTTCTGTTCTATGCTATCCATTTTTACTGTTGTTGCTGTTGGAAATATTAAAGTGATGTGGTAAAATTCTTGGTGATTTTGTAGTGCCAATTTATAAGCTCTGATTAAAGTTTGTCTTCTTAATAATTTATAGGACTTATTTGTTTGAGGACATTTTTCATCTTTGATCTGAAAAATTGGTTGTATACCAATGATGATTTAAACATTTCTGAAAGTGTTGGATACCATGCATGACATCTATATGAGGGTCTAGATCTAATGAGGCTATTTAAGAATGTGATTCCTGATTTTAAGTCAGCCTTTTACTTTTGTAGCATCTTAGTGTGTTGTGAAAATCTAATAGTAGTAAAGACATAAGCTATTTGGCCGTTGAGAAGAAGTAAAGAGCATGCCAATCAACATCTACATTTACACTTTTACAAAGGTAATTCTGAAAAAACAGATATATGTAGAAGAATAAACAGGGCACTTAAATATAAAGATTTTTAAAGCTGTCTCTAGACATACTTTAATTTCTCCAAAATTCTCAAAAGAAATCATTCGTGAGGTTACATCTGAATAAGTAGTTAATGTCTTGGTGAGAGGCAAGTAGTGCTTACTCTAAGATCCACACTGAACAGCAAGCATGCCATTCTATCCCTATTAGTATTGTTGTAGAGCAGCTGAAACCCTGTAGTACTCTCAATGATGGAACGGTCTGTGGATCGAAATTGCTATATAATAAAGATTAATAGCAATCAGGAATTCAGAGTGTCATTGATGATTATTATTGGATTGTTCTGTCTTATTTGTACTTAATATCCATTAGCATGGATATTGTGCTGTAGATATTTCAGCACACATCATCTGGTATTGTTCTGCCACCTTGGCAATACAACAAGCATCAACATATCTACTTGTTCAGTATGTATAACAGATTTTCTTTTTCCATTGTAGTTCAATTTTGATATTTTTGGTTATGATTATTCATACACCTCTTTGATCTTTTCTCTCCAACTCTTACGCTACCTGGAATTTTAGTTCTACATTTCCTATGATGGTATGCATTCTTGCGGTTTTAGTGAAGTGATATAGCCCACAAAATAATATCTACACTTACAAATAGTTAAAACTTTTCATTGCAATTCTTTGAAAATGCTCTATATATAAACATATTTACGTGCACAAATTGCACTTAATTATGACAATTCAACTTGCAAGAGAGTGTGGTGCATATATGTGGTCAATGTAAGAATTTAAAGTTGTTTATTGTGATATAGATACAATCATCCAAAGAACATAATTCATAAACAGCAACATTTTTACATAGGTAAATTTTTCAGTTGATGGATTATTTATTAGAAAACATGTATGGGAAGAGATGGATTAATACCTTTCCCAAAGGTATTGTGTGTTAGTTAATGCAAGGAATTCCACTGGATTTTGAACTCAGTTCCCAATTTCTCATTCCAAGCTAAAATCCACTGCACTACAACACACATCCAACCTAACACTTCCTTATTTATAGGCTGCTAACAAAATAGTATAATAGTCCATTTCTATATATAAAAATAAATACATAAAAAAATAAAGTGGGTTTAGTGAGAAGAAACAGAAAGCAGATCTTACTGTTTTATTTTTACTAACTGTACTCACTGTGCACTATATATATATATATATATATATTGTGTGTGTGCATGCATCTATTCCTTATGTTGCAGAAAGAACTGTCAGGATTAGTTTTCACAATAGGTTAGCATTCCTATGTGCAAGGTTTCACTTCACTTAGCACTGTATATGTGTACAAATCCATTGATTATTATTCCTTACCTCTTTTTTAAAGATATTTACTAAGCTTAATCAGGCATAAGGTCACTAACTTAGTGCACACAAGTAGAATTAAGCTCACTAAACTAGTGAATAGTCTATTGCAACCAGTTTACTTCCCTTTGTTCAACATCAATTCTTTTTCTTCCTATAGAAATGACAATTATGTCCTTCTCTACCAAATATTTATGGTTTCTGTGCAATTTGATCATGTATAAAAAGGAGGAATATGCGTTGTGGTGCAGTGGATATCAGCTCAGAATGAGAAACGGGAGAGGCGAGTTCGAATTCCAGTTGAATTCCTTGTATTCACTTATATGCAAATACCCTTGGAAAAGGTATTAATCCATCTCTTCCCTTCAGTTATGGGTAAAATCACAGGACAGATTGGGTTTTATAGCCTTGGCTGGCAACCAGTCTGCTACAAAAAGTAATGGCAACCTACTGCAGGATCATCTTCTGTCTAGTCAATCATATCTCTTTCGAGACATCATCACCCAAGCGTGTATCACGTATGGCACTTGACCAACTGATAAAAAGGAGGACCCAAGATGTCAGTTTCAGATCGAACTCAAGCAGGTACTAAAATTCAATGATCTGGACAATATTGTAACAAACAAGGAAAAGTACATGACCTCAAAATCCAAAGGTGCATGAGAATAGAAAAAGATGTTTTCAGAAACTTTTGAGTCATGTTCTTTCAGGATATCAGCATTCATGGCTCTTCATAACTTCCTGTTATTTGTTGCTCTAAGCAGTATCTAATATCATCCTTCTTTGTCTCTGCTCTATCATCTGCTTACACAAACTTATTAGGTAGATTACTTACTGTAATTATATCCTAGGAGTGTTAAATTTTCCAACCACTCTTTCCTCATATTGCATTCCAAAAATTTCAACTGTCTCTTTTCTGATTTTAAGTATATGTCCTAATTCCCATTTTCTTTAGAACTTTATTGTTTGCATGTTCTGCTCATCTCTTTTGCTTCAGCTGTGAGGAAATTGTCCAGTATTCACTGTTATACAAGAGAAATACATATGAAATAAAAACAAAGGAAAATATACTGAACTTCTAACAAAATTTTCTTTTGTCTTCATGCATTTCATAATTTCTAAAAGGCTACTTTCACTATTCCAATGTACTTTCAGATCACTGTGTCCAATTTTCCATCATCTGTTAGAACACAATCCATATAGTTAAATTTCTCTATCTGTTGATTCTGATATTTCCAATTCTAAGCTCTCACTTTTGGCTGCCTCTTGATAACAAACATACTTTCTGTCTTCTTATATTTAATGGTTAGTCTTTTCTTCTTGCTTTCCTTTACTATCTTCCCTGGTAGTTTTTGTAGTTTTAACAAATTATTAATGACTCAAAGAAATAATAAAAATAGAAATTGACAGTACTGGACATGAGTGAAATGTCCTCACTTCTATATGGCAATGAATACAGGACGATTTTGTCTTAAATAAAGAAAGGACTAGAAGTGACTAAGATGTGTCTATCAATAAATGCTAAGAATACTATGGACAGGGCATGCAAAAAATGAGGAAGCAGTCAGTAAGAAGCAGTTGAAATTTTGGGACAACATGAGAAAAGAAGGCCTGGAGAATGTAACACTTGCAGAACCCATTAATGGCAAGAAAAACAGTTTTAGTAAACGGATGGCAAAGCTAGTATGAAAATGACATGCTATAAAAAAGGAAGTTGTGGTAAACTATAATTTCCTCCATCCTGATAGAACTTAGTGCAGAGAGAAAGAGATAATTATATCCTGTTTATAACCCATATTGGTTTCAAACTGTAACTGCATATCTGAAGAAATATTCTTGGATTATTTAAATTTTTTTTTAACACTTAATGAACTTTTAATTTAACATTTTTTTTTATTACTACAAAAGTTGCATTTAATGGGTACGCATTTGAGTAGAAATCACTTTTTA
Organism: Ascarosepion bandense; assembly: GCA_037127315.1. Taxonomy (NCBI): domain Eukaryota; kingdom Metazoa; phylum Mollusca; class Cephalopoda; order Sepiida; family Sepiidae; genus Ascarosepion; species Ascarosepion bandense. Next base: position 1,292,437 of record JBBBDQ010000387.1, on the reverse strand, counting down.
TTTATTTTTTAAACAGTGAAATTAATATTTACTAGACTGATTGAAAGTCTTGGGGGCACATTTTCTTTAATAAGCCTTTTGATCTCTATGCTAGTAGAAATTAATTTGACTGCAAAAGAGAACACATGTACCAACTAAATATAATGTATGTAGAAATAAGAATTTTTTTTCATTCTAAATAAATGTATGGTTAGAATTAGTCTGCATAAAACTTAAAATTTTTCTAACCCTCTGAACAAATTGGATAAAATACAAAAATTTTTTTTTTTTAGCTTTTCTTAGTTTTTTTTTTTTAATCATTTCACACCTAGCAAGGCAGTAATGACAATAAAGCACAGTGGTTACAGCAAGTGAAAGAGAATGAGTAAACTGAGAATGAGGAGGCTTGAGGAAAGGACAAAAAAGGAATAGGGTTCAAGACAGACAGACAGACAGACGGAGATTGACGTTGCATTTAAACTTTTAAAGTTAACAGGGAAGCAAAAAATCATGGGTGGGAAAAGGGAGAAAAGAAACTGTTGGAGTGGAATTGGCAGTTGCATCCAACTAGTTCAACAGTAAAACAGTGGAACCTAGTTGCAAAGCTCATAGCATGCTTAAATTCATGTTGTTGAGGCACCAAAAAAAAAAAAAAAAGATCATCAGTGCAGTTGCCATGTCACATTGGTGAGAAAGAGACTAAAGTCAAAATGCCTAGTAAAGATCGATGACATTACAGATCCTTCTTTGAATTTTGTCAAGTATTTCGTGGTATACAGCAAAAGCACCAAGTCAGATATTAAATGCACAGATGAATGAGATTTTTTTTATGGATTCTGACGATAAAAATTTTTGGCATGATACAATGAATAATCTTTCCTTGCAGTAGGCTAAGCAATTGATTCGATATGGTTGCTCCACTTTCATGTTGGTGGAAAATGTGTGGCAAAGAAGATAGAGTGTGTTGCTCTCTTGGAGTTTAGCATCAGCCATTCTGATTGCAGACAGAAAAGCTTCTCTTGGGTGATTAAATGAAAGCATTTTTTTTTTGAGGTGTTAAAATTTACAAGTAATTTCTTGCCCAGTTAACCACTGATTTAAGGTCCTTTTCAAGAGCATCTGCCAGGTTTACTTAGTAGCAAATCCAACAATGAGTAGAGTAAATGGTTGTGTCATCTGCATAAATACCCAGTTGGAAACTGGAGAGGTTATTGATGAAAATCGGAAACAGTGTAGGTCCCAAGATAGAGCCCTGGGGGACCTCTGCCTTAGTATGAAAAAATCTGGAAGCAATTTCCAAATTTAGCTATTATGACCCTACAGTTGAAAAGTTAATATTGACAACCAAATTCTCCAATTAGGTTTAATCTTCTTTTTCACTGAAAGCAGTTGCTTTCTTGTCTTTCAGGTGTGTTTTCAATATCTAAAAGCAAATTTCTTGTACTCAGCTTCTTCACATTTTAATTTCAGTTTTTACATGCTATACTTTCAAAATCCACAAGGCATAAACTTTGTGCACACCTGGGAGCACTTAGTAAATTTCTTTCAAAGTTTTGACATACAAAGATATCTATCTTCCTGTTCAAACATGTTCTTTTGCTAAAGGTTTTGAGATCTTGTGTAATCTCTCTTACACACACACACACAGGCACTTGTACATGTTCAAAAAAAACTTCAACAATTTATTTTAAATCAATTCTAGCAACTACAAATTGTTGTTGGAATAATTTGTTAATCCTTTCTTTTGTAATAATCTAGAGAATATTTTGTTAAACCCTTTCAAGTCTTAGGTTTTCACATGCAAATATATATATATATATATATATATATATATATATAGTCCATTGATATTAATATGTAATAATTCTCAGACAATCAGTTTATTACAATACTAAACAAATTCTCCACTTTATGGCATTACTCATGCCATTAAAATTGATAGCATATTTTATTAAGCCCTTACTATTATGAATCTTTAAATATATATTGTCTTTTATGAATATATAATAATTCTAAGGAGATCATTTTATTACTTAATAACGAAAGAACCAATCTCCCACTTTATGTCAACTAGAATCTTTACAGTTCAATTGTACAGTTTACTCATGACCATATGTTAAAATACTGGTTCTCGTATGATCCTCAAAGTTAAGCACCATTGAGCCTGGTCAGTCCCAAGATGAGTAACTTGAGTAACAAGATTGGGAAAACCAGGTGCTGTAAGATTTGATGTGCAGGTGGTGTAATGGATAATGTCTCAGAATTGGAAATTGGAGAGCCAAGTTCTAATCAGGTTTGTTATATTCATTTATGTGCAAATATCCTTGGAAAAGGTATGAACCCATCTCTTCTACTCCCCCAACTATGGGTTAATTACTGAAACTTTTATCAGTAAATCATCATTATCTTAAAATAAAATTAAAAAATTCTAAAGATATTTTCTATCTTTAAAATAACCTGCAAAAAGTTTATAAGCCATGAAAAACAATCATACCAAAAAAAATACCATTTTGTTAATTCCTTATTATTACATTTTTTAATTGTTTGAAATGTGTATATTTTCTGATTATTGCATTAATAGATAATAATTCTGAAGGGATCAATTTCTAAATTAATTAGAAAAAGAAATCATTCTATATTTTAGGTTCACTAGGCTCTTATCCATGCCATCAAAAATGCTGGTATATTTTGTTAAGTCTTTACTATTATTAGGTCTTCACATGTGAGTTTATATATTATTGTTGTACTCCACTCATTCAGAGTCAGTCCTTTCACTTTGTGGCTTTATAAACATCTTGGAAACATTGGCCATTGTAACAACAAAATCTGACATCTTGTGTAGCCAGTGCAAGAGAGTTCTAGTAAAGTTACAGACAAAAAAAAAACAAAAACTTAGAAATGCACTTGACATATTAGATTTTTTGAAATGCTTAAATTATAAAAAGTTTAAAAATCCAAATTTTAATTTCTAAAATCCACAAAAGATTTAGAAAAAAATCAAAGTACAATTGAATCAACACTAATGCATATTGAACTTTTAATCTCTTTTAAACATTTTGATTATCTTTCTTTTTCTGTTCTTCAAATACTACACTTAGTGACTGCTTCCCACAACCTAATATCCATACTTCATTGCTCAATACTACAACTTCCCATATTTTCATCATCTATCTTGAAACATGTTCAAAATATTGTCTAATCATTATCTACAATTGGACTAATTTCTTCATCTTTGTTATTACTATCATATCAGGCTTTTTTTAGGTGTCTATACTGGTAAATATCAGGGAATTTTAAACTAGACCCTTTACTTAATCACAGGGTAAGTTGTTTTCATTCAGCTGTTCATGTCTTGGGATACAGAATCTTGATTAATTGGGACAATAAGCAAGAAGACTAAAAGGTGTTAGTGAATTTGATTTGTGAGTTCAATCCCTGAATTGAGTACTTGTACTTGGGTTGGCATTCACCCTGGGCAAGTTGAGTCAGCTTCTTCTCTAGAAGTTTCATGAGATATTTTGGCTCCATACGCAGTCCCCCAACCACATGTAGTGTGAAGATTATCTGTCTATCCTGCTATTTACCCATATCTGGGAGGAGAAGAAATAAATTCATACCTTTTTCAAGGGTACTAGCATATAAATGAAAGTAATGAATTTGACTAAAATTCAAACTCAGCTATCAGATTCCCCAATCCAAGCTACTGTTCGTTACTCCACCATGTCCCACTGAGTTGGTTAGTTCAGATTGACTCATGGGAAGCAAGACTAGCAATAACTGAGTAGTAGTAGCAAAAAGGTCATTAAACAAGACAAAATATCCCTAAATATAGATGACAGAAAGTGAACAATTTAACTCCTGTGATTAAATAAGAAGGTTTGGTTTGAAATTCCCTGGAGGCTACCAAAATCAACAAACTCATGAAAAAGACTGAAAGACACTATGGAATTTTGAAGTTTGCAAGTTGGTGTATCATAGTTGGGTATGTGTGCTTTTATATGAAAACAATTTTAACTATTTTAATTTCATACCCAAAATGTAAACAGTCATTTCTAAAGGAATTAAGGGATGTTTTAAATCCATCGTTTTGTTTAGTGGATATATATATGTTTGAATAAAAAGTCTTAAAGGGGTCCACTTACATTAAGAAAATCAGTTTTGAACTAGGTATTTTTGGGAGGACAGGATTTATTAAGTACACTCTTCAAAGTGCCATGATTGATGTCCATGAACTCTGCAAGCCTTTCTGTTTCATGCCATAATGAGTATCATATCAAAGAAGAAAGAACCCTATTTTTCAACTCAAAATAAGAATTTTCAACTTAAAAAAAAAATGACATGCAAAAAAAGGTATAAATAAATTGCTAAAGTTTTTATGCTTTTCATTAAGAAAATGATTAACAAATGTATTGTATAATATTTGGTATTTGACATTCTATAGGTATCACCAAAATGTGTGTGCACTTTAGATAAAAAAGCAAAATACCTCCAGTTTTTAAAAAATTACCAAAAATCAGAAAATTATCAATTTAAATGAAATTTTTGGTATTTATTCATTACCAAACTAATTTTATACTGAATAGGTCATTATTTTAGAAATCTTTGTAAAAATATTGGTGCTCAAGCTCTGAATATTTATACATGATTTTCAACAACTTTATGGAAAGACATGTTTATTGTCTGCATCTGCTAAGAACATCTACAGAAATAGGGTAAATGCAGAGACTTATGTTGCAAAAAGTTACATCAATCATGACCGTCTTTGAAAGGCTTTGCACCTCAAAGCAACTGCTGCACTTCAGTCATTAAGTTTGACTTTATTTTTTGTTAACTGTTACAAATAAATTTATTCTTTTTTTGTGTGTGTATTTTTAAAAGATAAAAATGATAGGGTTCAAAAAAAAAATTATTTTGTTCAAAGGCTCCATGGCACTGAGAACTTTGGAAAACTGCTTTAGACCACTCAACTATGAGAAGAAATTATGAAAGAAAACACAAGTATCAGAGGTTATTAATAATTGTATCAGATAGCCTAAATCATTGGTTAAGCTTAAAATTTAGTTCCTGAAGTGACATTAAGCTCGGATCCAGCCAACTCAGTTGGCACACAGACACACATTGCATAACAAATTTTTACAGATTCTTCAAAAAGAAGAAAGAATCTAAACCAAGATATCTCAGCATTTCTGAAAGAAAGAAGAAAATTGCTGTGATCTTCTTTCAGACAAAGTCACAAGAAAAGAACTCACTGTGAATAGCTTGAGAGATGATCATACAAACCCCTGTAATCTAATACTGACACAAAACCAGGTTCATGGAACACTTATTAAGGTAAAATAAAAAATGCTGTATATGAGTTGAATGATTCATGATCAAACAGAAGGTCCCATGTCTATGGTTGTCCATTGCCATTTTTCAAAGGTTGAGAGACAAAAAGATATATTCAGAATGTATCTTACAGGCAACTCATGTTAGACGAGCACCAGCAAAAAATATTAACATTAGCTATTTCCTTATAAGGAAACACTTGGCATTCATTGAGCAAGCAGCCCATGCTACTTTTGGTTGAAATTTTAAAAATCCTTATATTAAAACAATTGCACAGGAAAATATATTTCTCAAGCTTACTGCTATGGCTCTTTCCAGTATTATTTTATTTATACCATATATACTATTGTATTGTGGGAGTTTTTATGATTGGATTTCTATACAAAACAGAGGTTTGCACTATATACAGGTAATTTTTTTTTGATGATGTTAAAAATCATACATTTTCAGTGACTGGTTGCACTAGACATGAGTGGATTTTTTTTCTGGAGGAGTTAAAATTCACACCAAACTTTCAGGGGAAGCAGTATACATGAAGTTGGCATGTATATGAGTATATACTGTAATGTTTTAATATAACTGAAATTCTTTAAAAAAAAAAAACATTCTTTTTAATATATATTTTTTCATTTATTATAATTCAACATTTAATGAGATTACAAGATTGAATTTTTAACAGGTATACACTTAAGAGGATGCACATTGTGGGAACCGAGTAAAAATTCTAGTTGAATTTGTTGTATTCACTTACGCACAAATACCCTTAGGAAAGGTATTAATCTGTCTCTTTTCCTCTAGCTATGGGTTAAATAGCAGGATAGATTGGGTTCTATCGTCTTGGTTGGCAACCAATCTACTGCAGAAAATAATAGAAATCTGCTGCCTAGTCAGGTTATGTCTCTTTTGAGACATGATCATCCAAGCATTTATCGTGTATGGCACATAACTGATACTCTTAAATCAAGGATTCTAACTCAGCAATTTTTGTTTTTAATATTGTTTATTATAGAAAAGCATGCTTTTTATATTATTTGATATATGCTTTTGTATAAAAAATAATGTATTCATATAATTAATTTAAATATTTTTTATTTTAATATGTATACTTATTGTGCTTTGAACATCTGAAAGTAATTTAATTAATGACAATTAAAACTTTTTGGGGCACATCTACAATGTTCTTATGGCACACTGGTTCAAAATCCCTGGGGTAGTGAATACACACCTTTTATTTTATTTTATTTTTTTTTTATTCAATAAGTGGGTGTGTGAAGTAATTTATTTAGAATATATCTCCCCAGCAATAATTTTACATGAGCACCAGTAAAGAATAATGATGATAATGTTAATAATAATAATAATAATGAGAATAGTGTCCTTTTTTTAAAGGGTACATTAATTTGAAGGTTACAAAATGAATAAATACTGTGTTTACTATACCTTATAAAAACATATGATCTGTCAATGAGAGGTGGGGGTGCAAATGATCTGTAAACCCCTCCCCAGCAGACACTCATGTTCATATAGTTATTTCTTAGATTGAGCAAATTTGAATACATTATGCTCAGTGAGGAACTTAAGCTTGTTTGCAGAACCTCCCTTGATACTGTTATATGCAAGTAGGAAATGTTTAATATCTTCTCATTTGCTTTGTGAAATTATTTCAAAATCTACAAGAAAAATTGTCACAAGAAAAAATTTGCTTTATAAATACAAAAGTGACAAATAACAAAAAAATGTACATGCAACAAAAGAATATGTCCTTCATTATGGTGATAGAGGATACAGGAGATGGTGAAATGTGTTACTGTTATCTAGTGATCAGAAGTTCAATCCCTGAATCAAGTAGTGAAATGGTTATTCAGAAAGAATGAACAATAAATGGCATCACAAACAAAATAGCACCGTAGTTAACAGAATTCCCATGTCAGCTAAATAATGTGCACCTGATAATGATCAGAGGATACTTGTTGAAATGAACCTATAACAACATCTGTAATAACCAAGATGAAAACAATAGTTTGAAATAAAATGTGCACAACAAAAAAGCAGTTGAAATGCTTAAGAGAAATGATTTAAAAAGGTGAGATTCTAACAAAATCAATGAGTTATATCTTAATTCTATCTTGAGTAGAGAAAGAATGGTTAAGAATTTCTAGAACAGACTTTTTGAAAGGTTTTTTTTATATCAGCAAGTGCACTTTTTAGAAAATAGTATCTTGTAATGCATTACTAATGTTTAGTTTAACAAAAGTTAGTTAAAAAAGAAATAGTTCAATGAAAAACTTAGAGAATGGGTAACTAATTAAACTTAAGTGTCACGAGAAACCAGTTTGGAAAGATCTGGTCTGTGAGGATGATACAAAAACATTTCAAAGTCTTCATTGTAATTGATAAACAATTACAGTTCATCTTTTGAAATTGACTGCCACAAGGAATTAGGTCATTTCTTTTTTAATTTATTTTTATTGTTAGTATTGTCCTTATCATTTAGTTAAAAGCGTAATATTAAAAATTATGTAGACAATATATTTTCACAAATCTAACTTTGACAAAATTAACAAAAGAAAAAATTAAATTTATTTTGCAGTATGACAATATTTCAACATTGAAAAGACACAATAACATTCAAAATTTTGTTCAGACAATTGAATTTTCATTTTTAATATTTTTCAGCTGATCTAGTCTTCATCAGATGTACAATCTGTTTTTTTTTTACCAGTACTTTTTAGAGAAATAAGCTATTTTTCTTCTCTTAAGGATTATACACTTGATGAAAGTTTAAAGAGTGGATTTTATTTTTACTGAACTGTTATGTTGACCCTTTGCATAATAAGTGATGCACAGGACCTGAGATTTTTATGTCTGAAAATGCCCTGGACAGGCAAAGGTTTAAGAAGTTCAAGAATGCAAAGGAGTTGAATTATTAATAGGAAATTTGGAATTAATATCTAAAAATCAGTTTGTTTGATTTTTTTTTTTATGGCTTATCAACCCAAAGCAGGTTATTTAAAGCCAGAAACTATTTTTAAATTGTAAGAATTATTTTGAGATAATAATTTACTGATAAAAATCCTACTAATTTTGCATGTAAACAAATGTGAATAACTCAACTGGAATTAGAACTCAGCTCTCCAACTTCCATTCTATCAGCTGTACACCCAAGCTTACTCCACCTGATATTCCCAAGTTTGACGATGTTGCTCAACTAAAATTATATGGCCATAAGCCAGTAACAGAATTTTTAACCTTATTTCTACATAATTTTAAGGGAAAAAGCAAGACTTTTATATCTGTAAAACCCTAATTCTGATCAGTTTTTAAAACATGACAGAGTAATTATTCAGATTTGTCTTCATGATAAACACTCCAAGAACAAAGCATGGTATCATATGCTACATAAAATAAGAGTTAAATGTAAGCCACATGTTCTACATTGGGCCTATTTTTACTTTTTGTCAAATATGTCTTTTATCAGTCCTCCAACCAAATCTATCCATTGTGGTTTCTAAAGTTAACCTATTTATTGTGTAAACAGACTGTCCTTCTACAGGATTCTTTTAAAATCTAAAATGTCCAGATAAATTAGAAATGCAGACCTTTGGTGTAAATCATAATAAAAAATAAGGGAGTATGGTCCATCTGATTGGAGTGACTTTTATAGGTCATAGCACGTGGTGTCCAACATCTGCTTCCATTAACTGTTTCATCTTCCAGCATCAGTACTGATATCAGAACAATGTTTATTGCATGTGTGTGTATGCACACACATCTACATGTCCTTCACCAACATTTTTTTTAATCATAAGCACAAAGAGAGAACAAGGCTTATCTTGTTTGTTTACAAGAATTACAGTTAATCTACTTAAGATGGAAATATTGGGCAATAACGCAAATAAATATCAATAAATATACATATGGGTATACATGCAAGTATATACGCACACACATATATAGATATTTTTCCAAATTTGCACTTGATGATTGCATAGTGCTTGAAACTCCAAGTCATGCTATAGACATAGGATAATATATATATATATATGAGAGAGAAAGAGAGTGTTAGGGTAGTTGAATGTATGAATCAGAATCTGGCAAGATGATAAAATAAAGAAACAACAATATACATACACTTTTCAAGTCCTACCTTGAATCCATACTTCCTAATTCTTTTGAAAACTTCATGGACATGAATTTTATGTACTTCCACATTTTCACAATTTATTAATATGTCGTCCAAGTATGCCATTGCATAATCTAGCATTGATAACATTGTATCCATGATTTGTTGAAATACGCTCAGTGCTATCCTCAAACCGAGCGGTAAATATTTCAACCTATACAATCCTCTATGAGTGTTGATGGTTAAATATTTAGAACATTCCTCCTCTACCTTGACTTGTAGATAAGCGTCTGACAAATCAATTTTCGAAAAGATTTTGCCCCCATTCAACCTTGAAAATATCTTCTCTGGTGTGGGGAGTGGGTATGTGTGATCCTTTAAACATTCATTCAGTCCGGTTGAGAAATCTGCACAAACTCTTACTTTATTATTTCTCTTTTTTACGTAGACTGTAGGTGATGCCCACTCAGAGTAATCTACCTTCTTAATTACTACGTTCTCCTCCAATCTCTGTAACTCCTTATCTATCATCTCTAACAATGCAGAGGGAACTTTTCTTTTTGGTTTAAGTACTGGTTTTATGTTATCTTTTAGTTCAAATTTCACGTCTGTCTATGTACAACAACCAAGTTCATCCGCAAAGACTTCAGTAAATTCCTTCAAATCTTTCTGTTTAGACTTTCCTATATTCAACACATTCATTTTCTTATAAAACGTATTCATGGGTTTCTTCCATAAATTAAATAATTAAATCAATACCAAATAAATTTGCATTTTTTTCCAAAATCACAGACTTTAGTTTTGTGGATTTTGCCGTCGAATGCTACCTTTGCAAAACATTCACCCTTGAATTTCAACTTGTTACCCGAAATGTCTCTTGCAATTTTCTTGGTGTTCTGCAACTCTGGTCGGCCTATTTTTCTCCAGGTATTTTCGTCAATTGTGGAAATGTCACTCCCGGTATCTTGCAAACAAGTGATATTTCGGCCATTTAATTTAATGTCTATGTACCAAAATCCTTTGTAACTTTTTTAGATCAAAACTGTATTTATCCTTTTAGGCTTTGGATAATTTTTCTTTCTACACATTACTGCCTTGTGCCCCTTTTGCGCACATTCAAAACATATTTTATTTCTAAAATAGCACTTACTATGATTAGTGTTGCCACATGATTTGCAGTATGGTCTTTCTTCTTTGTAGGCATGTTGTTTTACTTTATGTATTCGGGCAATACTCTTCTCTTCAATACATAAATTATCCCAGTTAATATTAATAAACTTCTGGCATTCCTCCAATACTTTCTGCAAAGTTATGCCCGTCTCATTCACCAATATTGCTAAAATCTTTGAACAAACTTCCTTGTCCTTAGGCGCCGTTAAACCTTGCACAAAAATTAGGCATTTGAACATATCCGCCTTGATTTCTTTAATTTTGAAACGTTCACACTAAGAGTTAATTTTCCCAGCATATGAAAAACTGTCCCGTTCACCAAACACATTTGATAATATTTCAACAGTTTCGTCAAACAAAATCTCTTCTGGTTTCTTTGGCAAAATGAAGTTCGTGTACTTTGTATTTTCCTTTTTTTTTTTTTTTTGTAACAAAAGCATAATTTTTTCTTCATTGGTCCATGATTTGCACCTTTTTGAAAAAATTGTTTTGTATTTTTTAAAGTACGCAGGAAAAGTTATTCCTTCCTCAGGTTTGTACAAAAATTCTAAAAGAGTTTGATACACCCTCCACAGAGAAAATTCTGGAACCTTCCTTTGGTTCACCTTGCTTTAATAATATTTTTTGCAAAACATTTTGTTGTTTTATAATTTGTTATTGAAGATCTGTTTGTTGTTTTTGTTGACTTTTCTGTTGTTGTATTAGTTGTTGAACCGCTACGCCTAGCGTCTTTGTAAATTCTGCTAATTGCTTCATGTTCCATACACAACAAAAATATGTATATGGAAAAATAAAAATTCAATCATACAGTTGACCAATAAGTTAAAAATTTGGCAAGAAAAAAAAAGGTTTTTTTTTGTTTTTTTTATGAAGGGGTACAAAAAACTACTTCTTACCTTAACTTATTTTTTTTATATATGGTCATCACTGTTGAAGATTCTTAAATTCTCAGCTGAAATATTTTCTTTAGCACTCATATTTTACGTCTCCTCATTTGATACAGTTATATTTCCTTAGGAGTCCTAATCCTTATTCAGCAACTGAAATTTCTGTGTGAATTCGCTTTTTTCTGTTGCCAATTGATATTCAGTGGTAGCTTTCCTAGTTGGCCAAACTGGTATCAAGCAACAGTCATCTTCATCGCCAAACTGATATATCCCGAAAAAGAATACAGTGTAATTAGATCAGTTGAAGAATGGTACTCAGCACCAAGAATAAGGTATAACAGATTTATTGTACTAAGGTCCAATTAACAATAATAAACATATAGGCAAGCAAAAGGGTGGAGCAGAATAGACTATCGAATAGTGAATGCCTTCACCTAAGACCTTCCTTCTTCATACCGCTCATTATCGTCTTTTATCAGGTAGAGCACACTATTCTCGGAGGATGGCAGGATGTACCACTATAACAAAAAGAGACAGATTCATGCTTTTTCCAAGCTTAGTATGAATACAACAGATTGAGCTGAAGCTTGAACTCTGTTTGCCAATTCCATTTACCATGCTGATAGCCATTACTTTAAGAAGAACAGATTGCTCTAGCAGACATGGGAAAAGAGAAGATGGGACCATTATTACATTGCTCTAGCAGATGTAGACGGAGAAGGTCATATTCACTAAACAACTTGTGAAGATGAGAGGAGAAAGATTTTCTTTATTTTTATTTATATATCAATTCATGTGGGCATTCCACTGTGGTGTAATGGTTAACAAACTTGTTCAATCTGCACTTCTTTTGGCCTTGTACCACATCTAAGCTACACTTTACCAAAATTATAATGATATCATGAATTGATATATAGCAATTTACTGACAAAATTTGTTTAATGATTATTGAAACAAAAGAAGCCAGCAAGATTGACGACTAACATGTCAAGCTAAATGCGCATAGATAAAGGAAGTTAAAAATACTGTTGTCATTCATAAATGTTTTCATGTCACAACTGAGAAGATTACTGTCTATAGGCTTAAAAAGGCAAAGTTTTAACCTTATATTATCGACCAGTTTTAACAATTGATTTCAATAAGAAAGAAGCTCACACATATCTTGGATATAAATCTTTCAAATGTATAAAAGACAAAAAAAACAATACAAAAGAAAAATGTTACTTCTTGCAAGCTGAAGTATACAAATGTATGTGGAGATTAGTTATATAATTTTCATGTATATTAAGGATTGGTTGATTGATAAGATCTGTCCAATTCTGTTCTTGGTGGGTTTTAGATAACAAAAAAAAAAAAAAGAAGGCAATAGAAATGAGAAGTAGGTGGGGGATTATAAAATAAAAGTGAAGAAAATGAAGGGAAAGGAAAAACAGTCATTTTTTTTTTTTAAATGATTGGTTTGTTTAACAAAATATTATATCCTTATGAATCATTTAATTCCAAAATTTCATTTTCTTGGGAGCTTTAAAGTAATAAAAATATGGTATATGCTATTCTGCTTTCACAATTGAATACTCAGCTTTTTGTGCATATACAAATTTGTGTGGACATCATTACTAGAGGCAGTGTTGTGTGTAATTTTGTTGGAGTTATATTTTGGAATGCAGTTTGATTTCTTTAAGAAATTGTAGGATATTATATGGATTAATGTCATGAAAGAATTCTTTCGTGCTGCTTGTTTGGTTAATTTTGTTTAATGCCAGAAATTTAAATATTTTTAACATAATTTTATTGCTTCAACTACAGAATGTATTGTAAGTCACTTATATATATATATATGTATGTCATCCACAGACAGATCTGTTTGGCTGTATCACAGCTCATCAGTACGGTTAGACTTCGATTGCTTTTAACCCAGGATTGAAACCCGACCAAAGTGGCGTCAGTCAGCGGTTCTACCTCTGGGCCATATATATATATATATATATATATATATATATATATTTGGTCATTTTACTATAAAATCTATTTTTATACTTTCATGGTGGTTGTTTTTGTTTATTTGGTGGTTTACTATTTGCCCATAGCTAGAACCCTAGCAGGTGCTACCACTCCAGGTCAGGGTGGACCCGGGAACAGCAGCAATTAAGAGGTGGTTCCACACTCCTCACAATTTCCAATCTCCTGATCAGAAGCTTTGCTGCTGGATGTAGTTTAGCATCATACATTTTTTTTAAAATGATCAAAATTAAAAATGCAAACTTTAATAATACATCTCACTTCAACTTCATTTTACTCTAAATTTAAAAAAAATTAAAATGAACAGTGTCTAAAAAGTCAAATCTAATTGCAGTAGGTGGCCATAATTGATACAATAATTTTTTTTTCATTTTTTGGTGCAATAATGAATAATAGATAATGATCAAAACGTGTTTACAACAGTGACACTTGAAAGCTTAAAAAGTTTTTCAAAATTCATATGAGGTCATGTATTCCCTCACTATAAGTCCTTTTTGTTTGTTTGTTTTTATAATCATTTCACTCCTAGCAAGGTGATAATGCTACTAAGACAGAGATTACTGAGAGTGAAAAAAATGAGAAACCATTAGTGAGAAGAGATAATGACAGAAAATGACAACTGATCTCCTAAAATTTAAATGCAATATCATAGTTCACAAGAAAACAAGGAGACAAAAACAAATTCCACAAGTCCAAGAAAAAACTATTAGAATAGAATATTATTATTAGATCTAGCTATTGGAACAGTAAATCTACATTTAAATCCATAAGTCTCAAAGTGGTGAGTTGATTAGAACAATTGCCATGAAAATATTTAAAAGACACAAGGAAGCTATGCTACAGTAATGAGAAAGTGACTGAATCTGAAATGCCAGCTGAAAAAATAAATTTCCAAAATATCTTTAAAAGAAAGCATGACACCACAAAATTAAAATTAATAGTACTAAGTTAAATGTGGAGAGACTAAATTTGATGTTATCTTTTCAAAATTTCTTATTTATATAAATCTGCTTTGATTTTAAATACAATTTTTTTTTCATTTGTACTAATTTCTGCAGAGAAAACTTCTATAAAAGCTTAAGGTTTAAAAAAAAAATCTAAAAATGACTTTTTTAAAAATTAGTGGCAGAAATAATTTTAGACAGCTAAAATCAAGAGTATTGTCAGAGATTGAGCACATAAAGACAAATTTGGTTTTCTCTTTAGTTCTCATTTCCAGTATCATAAATGCAATGATTGCATTAATTCACTGAAATACAATAGAAAAATTTATCTTAGCTCTGTTGATATGAAAGAGAGAAAAATTTCACTTGTCCATTTTCCTTGTAAAAAGCTATTAAGATTTTTTTTAAATCTGAAGAGCAAAAAATAATATAATAGAAAATTAGAAAAACGGAAAGTAAGAAGCTTTAGAAAAATAATACAAAGTGAAAAAAATATAAACACGTATGGATAAAATAATATTAACAATTTTAGGCATTCTTATACATACATAACCAGTCTCATCTTCAAAAGAAAAAAAATGTATAAATTAAAAATTAGTGGATGACGCCTATTATTACATTAACTGAGAGTTATCTCCCCTTAATATGGCAACTGCCCATTCTAAGAGATATTCAGTAGATTTTATATATCTAGTTTGAGAACTCACAGTGCTAGATGATGTTATCCAAATATTGATGAAATTTTATTCATTCGTTGGTTTCTTTGTTTTTTCTTTATCTCCTTTTCTCACTAAGGCCGTTGGGAAATTGAAATGTCTTTGCTGTACCATGTGTCGCGTATCTCGCCTCTGATTGGTTGGCTCCCTTTGACAGAAATTGAAAGAGTTGGAGCACTCAGTTTTTTGATTTTTGTCCAGTTTCTGGAAGAAGTTGCATCCTCTATTGTTTCTCCTCTGTTCGTCAGAAGGGATTCCTTTCTTTTCTTCTTCTGCGAGCTTCTCAAACCCGCAAATAAATTCAGACTTCTTTTTACGTCTTTGGTCTGACTGAGCTAAAATTTTCAGAAATTGGTTGACTTGAGCAGTCCTGAAAATTTTAGCTTTGTCAGACCAAAGATGTAAAAAGAAGTCTGAATTTATTTGCGGGTTTGAGAAGCTCACAGAAGAAGAAAAGAAAGGGATCCCTTCTGATGAACAGAGGAGAAACAATAGAGGAGAACAACTTCTTCCAGAGGAAGAAAGGGAATTTATTTCTCTAAAAAGGTCCGTTTCCCCTGTTAGTCATTAACCCACGTGGCGAAAGAAAAAAATAAGATTCAACACTACTTCTTCCAGAGGAAAAAAGAGAGCTTATTTCTCTAAAAAGGACCATTTACCCCTGTTAGCCATTAACCCACATGGCGGAAGAAAAAATAAGATTGGACGATACTTCTTCCAGAGGAAGAAAGAAATTTTATTTTACAAAAAACAAAAAAAAAAACAGACAGTTTCCCAGGTCAGCCCACAACCCACGAGGGTTAAAGAAGAGGCTTAACAAAAAGAGACTTTTTTCCAGACTTAAAACAAAATTAAGGAACTTCGAACACTGGACATAACAAAAAATTAGGGAAAACAGTCGCTATTACGGTAACTAGAGGGAAGCTACTCTCCCCTAAGTTCACTCCCTTAAAAGGAAAGTTTGACAAGGTAACTGTGAAAGACTTAACTTTTTTTTGTGGTACCAAGGCTATAAACTAGCCTTTGCTAACAGACTTGTTTTGCAGTCAGCTCACAATTCCTCTTTGTGTTCAATAAAGTAGTAATTTTTCTTTAATTTAAACCTTTGTGTTATATTGAATTTTATTTTGTTTTTTTTCTTTCCCCCTTGTTCACAGCAGGATTTTCTTCACAACATAAAAAATTTCTGCAATATATCGTTCGTCAGACTAAATAAGTACATGCACTTAGAAATTAATTTTATAACTAGCCACAAAAAGCTTTAGAGAGGAGGCTTGTTGCCTTTCAAGCCTACTTACTCTGAGACATGAAGGAGAAGCAGTTACACTGTTTTTCAAGAGCCAATTGGATAAGAGTATGCCCAATTCAATCCTTAGAAAAGAACAGTGACAGAGAAAACAAAAGACTAACAACATTTTCAGAAATAAAACTTTTTTTTTCCAAAAGAATCATTTTTAAGTCATTTTCTTTAAAATTAAGTTTTGATTAACAGCATCAGATGTCTCCTACCTATAAAGATTGATGCTACTGGGCGTTAGGTATTTAAAAATATTTTCTTGTTCATTTGCAACAAATCCCCACTTATTTTTTTTTAACATTGTAAACTAATTAAAAATCCATCATACATTTGATTATTTTTTTATATTTCAAATGAATTAATGGATTTTATTTATAATTCAACATTATTTCTTTTCTTTTTCTTTGAATGTAACAGTGGATAAACATGTTTGAGTAGATGGAATGTGTTTTTTTCTTGAAAAGACAGGTTTCTGATAAAAACTTTTCTCTATTTTATGATTCCAATATATCTGAACAATGCATAACTGAAGATTCATATTCTTTTCATAATTTTTCCCATAAACAGATCATAAGGTGATGGATTTTATTTACAATCATTAGTTTCAAGAGACATTATTGATTTTTTTCTTTCTCTCCTTTTAATAAAATCAATAAAGAAAAATAATTCCTGCAGATATTGTCTATAAATGACCTCAAACTTTAGTTTGTGGAATTATTTTTTGTATTAAAACTTTGAAAATGATTCTGTACCACAAAATGGTTTCTTTATTTTTTTTATGATTTGGGATAGATAAATCCAATAAGTAGATTTTTCCATCTTGTTTTGGATCAAATAGAGTTACAAAACTTGAATACCACCAACAGTCATGAGGTCAGGCAAATTGACTTTTCGGTTTCTTTTTTGTTTTGTTTTTTGTTTTGTTTTGTTTTTTTATCCATAATTGATTTTATATTGTTCAACATGAACTTCTTAGTTTTGTTATAAATTTAGTTTTCAACAAAAAAATGAAAACATGAAAATTCTAAGTTTAATGTTTTTAATTGATATCTTAATTTTCATCTTTCATTGAATATATTTTACTGAATAACCATTCAGTAGTTTGTTTATTTTTTTACCCCCAAAATTAATTTTTAAAAATGTAAAACCTTTTAATTCATGATTTTTATATTTTACTCTTGTCTTCTTCTATGTGCCCTGTCCCTTCAGGATGGAGGCGATCATGGCTTTCCACGTTTTCCTATCCCTGGTGGCTCTGAGCAGGCCTTCTCCTGTTACACCATGCAATCCTCGCTCCATAATCCATCTGATTAGATCCTTCAAATATGTTATCCATTGCTTTCCCCTGTCTCTTTTTCCCTCTATCTTGCCTGTTAGTATCAGGTTCTCCAAGCCCTCCTTCCTCATTGCATGTCCCAGGAACTTCAGCTGTCTCTTCCTGATGCTCAGTATTAATTTCCTTTTTGTTTCCATCATTTCTAAGACTTCATCATTGCTCACATGCTAGATCCATGATATTCACAGCATCCTTCTGTAGAACCACATTTCAGTTGCTTCAAGTTTTTTCTTCATCTTTGATGATATTGTCCAGCATTCACTGCCATATTGAAGGACAGACAGCACGTAGCAATCCGGTACTCTCTTCCTTGTTTCTAACAAAATTGTCCTATTTTTTAATACCTTACTCAACTTCTGGAATGCTTCCTTTGCCATGCCAATTCACCTTCAGATCTCTGTGTCGCACTTTACGTCTTCTGTTATAACACTTCCCAGGTATTTAAATTTTTGTACCTGCTTGATTCTAGTATCCCCGACCTCTATTTGGCATATTGGGTTGACTATGCATTTGGTTTTCTTGCAGTTTATTTGCAGTCCTTTGTTACTTTCTTCAGCTACCTTCTGTAGGAGGTCTTGTAGTTTCCTTTATGTTTCTGCTATCAGAACTGTATCATCTGCGTACCTTAAGTTGTTTAAATTGTGGCCTCCTATTACAAATCTTGGCATAACTTCTCGGGTCCTCAAAATATTCTCACTGTATAAGTTGAACAGATCATTGTCTTACGCCCCTTTCTATCTTTGTATATCTACTCAATTCATTACCTGTCCGTATGCAAGCGGTTTGCTGTCAGTAAAGATTCTTGATCACTCTCAAGTCTTTCCCAAATATGTCTAGGCTGCCGAGCATCTCCATCAGTTCTTTGTGGCATATTTTGTCAAACACTTTTGCATAATCAATAAAGCACTGGTATAAGTCCTTCATTTGTATTGCCTTTCAGAGAGCATCCTAATCATAAATATGGCATTCCTTAACGAAACCACACTGTTCTTGTCCTATCTCTGGCCTGATTCTGCTTCTAGCTCTATTCATCAGGATTCGGACGATCAGTTTTGTTATATGACTCATTAAACTGATGGTTCTGTGGAGTTCGCATTCATTTGCTCCTGGCTTCTTAGGTAGTGCTATGAAGATCAACTTGCTGAGGTCATCTGGTATTACACCACTATTATAAATTTAATTTATTATTTCTGTAATTTTCTCTATACCAAATTCTTCCAATGCTATCAGCAGCTCTATGACTATGCTGTCTGGTCCAGCTGCTTTGTTTCTATTCAGTTTGGCTACTGCAGATTCCACTTCACACTTTAATATTTCCGATCCGTCCTCATCTTTGCGTATTATTGGTTGCTCTCTCTTGTCATGGAAAAGATCTTTTATATATTCTTCCTATCGTTGGAGTATTTCCTCTTTCTCCAAAATGATTGTTCCATCCTTAGATATTATACATTCTGTTGAAGAACAGGTTTTTTGTCCTGTCAGTTCTTTTATTTCCTTATGCATGTCTGCTTTATTATTCCTGCTCAATCTCTCTACTTCTGCACATTTGTCATTGAGCCATTCCTCTTTAGCCTGTCTACATTTTCTTCTTATTCTTTGTGTAGTTCCCTGTACTCCGTTCCATGTCTTGATATCATTTTCTGCCTCCTTTGCATCATGTCCAGAATCTCTTCAGTCATCCACTCATTTTTCTTTCTTCACCTAATTTCCTTTGGGGCAATGTTGTTTGCTGATGTCACTATTGCTTACTTTAGCGCATCCCATTTCGAGTGTCCTTTCCCAGTTTGTTCTTCGTATTTGGTTTTTACACTGTTAGTGTATTCTTTCTGTAGGTTGAGGTCATTCACGAGTGCATTGTATATCAATTTTGGTGCTGCACTAGGTTTCTTCAATCTCCGGAGTTTCACTTTTAATTTGCAGATGACTGGGACGTGGTCACTTCCACAGTCAGTGTCTGGATAGGCTTTGCTTTGGACCACTGCATTTCTGAATCTGCTGTTTATGGTTATGTAGTCTATCTGGTTTTTCATGTCACCTCCTGAGCTTCTCCATGTCCATAAATATCGTGGGTGTTCTTGAAACCAGGTGTTAATTATTACCTGGTCATTTGCTATGCACCATTGGACTCATTTCTCTCCTCGCTTGTTGCGGATTCCTAGACCAAAGTTGCCAGTTGTCATACCTTCCCTCTCCTTGCCTACTTTGGCATTCTTGTCTAAGCTATCATAAAATGGAAGTTACATGAAATAGAAGACAAATATTTCAGGACAATGAATGCCAATATCTGGTTTTTAAAAATTTGCCATTCTGAAACAAAAAGTGTGAGATGATTTAAACCACCGATCAATGAATATTTGATAAGTTGATTTTTAAGAGTATTATCCAGAAATCCCTAATGGGGGGTGAAAAATTTAAATCACAAACTTCACTTTAAAATCTTTTAATTTACTTAAGAGTGGTTGGCAAGAAAAAAAAATGATTTGAATGAAATTAAAATAATGGGGAAGGAAAAATCTGAACATAATTTTTGACCTTTCGACAAGACCTGTTTCCTTTTTTTTATTTATAATTATGGCAGCACTTATGATTAAAAAAAGATTTTGTCAATACATAAATTAAAAAAATAACTGTATAATGGTTAAGAATTAGAAAAGCAGGAATCTGAGGCTGGTATCTTCCTTGGAAATATTTGGGGAAAAAGACATATTGCATTATCAATTCATTTATTCATTGTCTATAAACAAAGCACATGTATGTAAACATGATTGAAATGTAGAATGGCACATTCAAGATACAAAATGGCTCAATCTAATGAATAGAAAGAATTTATTATTTTGTTGCACATGATTATCAGTTTGCCCTCATGTTGTAAAAATGATACAAAAGACAGTTGATAGGGACAGAGTGCAACAATCTTTTTTTTTTCTTTACTTTCTCCACATATCTTGAAAACTCTTTTACTGACAAGAGCTTCTTAAGAGGGGGTAATATTGAAATCAATTCAAGGTTTTTATGAAGAATTACACTGATCAACAAAAAAAAATTTTTGAAATGGTGTCTAGACACCAAACATCTTTTTTAGATGATTTGAGGTTGCTGAATCTGAAAATGACCTTACTTTTTCTTAGCTACTGTTTTTGTTGTACAAAAATGCCTTGTTTTTTTGTAAAAAAAGCATTTTTTTTCTTTTATTTTTTGTATATATAATATTGACCAATGGCAATATTTCTCAAAGTAGAATTGTAAAAACCTCTCAATTCATATTTAAACCAATAAATATTGGTCTGTTTACTGAGAAATACTATTTTTTCAATAACAATCAGATCCTAATTCTTTAAATTGAACATACTAAAATCAACAAGGATTTTCATCAAATCATTTAAACTAACAGCAGATATAACCCTTCATGAACATACAAACTATGGTAAAAATTTACACTTGATTGTCTGCCGTGTTCAATGTTATTTAAGTCCCTTTTGATACTCCAGCAATAGTCAGCCATCATTTGTTTGTCCCACCATCTCTGGTAGTATTTTTCCATTTTATTAATATCCTGATGGAGTCATTCTTCTTGCTCATCACTCATGTCATCGTAATTATCTGGAAATTTATCTAGATGATTATGTAAAATAAATGAACCTTAATACTCATATTAGCATATTATTGATAAAGTGTATCAGTTAATTTTGGCAATCAATTGGAAAAATTCAGTACTTTTATTTTAAAAGTTTTGATTCAAAAGCTTTTTCTAATAAAAATAGTTTATTTCTGATGGCTGACATAAATTGATCAACCTACCTGAAAATTGATGGGTTTCTATGACCTTTATTAACTAAAGGTTGTGATCAGCCATGATCATAAATTGATCTTTTTTTCCAAAATGAACAATTTCACTACAACAAAAACAGTAGCTAACCATAAAAGGTCATTTTCAGAATCAGCACCATCAAATTAGCTAAAAAAAAATTTTTCTTGGCACCAAAAATCAGGTTTACTAGTGTTATCTCACAAAAGAATTGTTGATTTCTAGACAAGGTGTAATTAATTTACTGAAAAAAAAGAGAAAATTGCAACACTTTGCAGTTAATTTTACCTCAGGTTAATCACAAAAGATAATATAGTTAATTACAGTAAATGATCATATATACAGATCCATACTTGCATTGGTTCCAAAATAAGTAGTTCATAAACTTAGCTCTCACCTTAAAACTGTATATCTAGTGTTAACACAGTTCTATACACACACATGCATACAACTCTACAGATAATATCATCCTGCAATATATGTCTATTGATGCAATACAGTAACAGTTGTTATTCTGGATATACATAGTGCTATTCAGCATTTCCTCTAAGCACAAATACAAGGTGCAGTAAAAATACCTCCCACATAATGATATTTCTGCTGCACAGGCAAGAGTTATAACTTATGGCATTCCACCCCACAATGCCAGCAGAAGGTTGGGCCCTGTGTCATGAGAAGGTGCTTGTTGGAAATGTCATTATCTAGGTTTACAATGCACATGCAAATGACCATTGCTTATAGAGAGTTAGAATTCTTCTCATCACTAAATACTATCATTTCAACATCCTGGTGACCATTTCACAATACCACTAGAGACATGCATAAAAGTGTTGTGGTCTGCTGGAGAACCAAGTTTGCCCTTCAGTCAGTTATTTGCCATACGTGATACATGCTTTGGCGATCCTGTCTCTTTCGAGACATGACTGACTGGGCAGAAGATTATCCCGCAGTAGGGTACCATTGCTTTCTGCGGTAGACTGGTTGCCAGCCAAGGCTATAGAACCCAATCTGTCTTGTTATTTAGCCCATACATGGAGGGAAGAGACGGATTAATACCTTTCCCAAGGGTATTTGTGTGTAAGTGAATGCAAGGAATTCAACTGGAATTCGAACTCGGCTCCCCAATTTGTCATTCCGAGCTGATATCCACTGCACCACAACACACATTAGTCCTACTAAAAACAAAAATTTTTTACTGATCCATGTAGTCTCTCTTGGGATATTATTTACTCTGATCTCTGCTATGTACATGTTGTTGTTTACCATTGCTGTCCTTACTGTGTGTCAATTTTGGTTTTATCTATGCTGTATGGCCATCCAGACCTGATCTACAGATGCAGAAGTGTACATTTGACCGTTATTGCTAAAAGGTACTCTCCTCTGTGCTTCTATTGTATGACATCTGATCTCACAGATTGTTACAAGTCATAAGATGTTTGAAGGCTTTGAAAATCTTATCAGAACCTTTATTACTACTTAGCATGCATATAAGATCAAATCAAAATCGGGATTTCTGTCTGAATTTCTGAGGAGTTATTTACATGCAGGCTATTGTCCCCATATTAAAAAGTTACCCAGATTGACAAGCACTTGATGAAGGCTGGAGGGCACAACAGCCAAAACGTTGTGATAGTAACAACAAATACGGAGTGGGGGGAAGGGAACAATAGTCCATGTCTTTCAAGATGTTTCAATTATATTCTCTTTCAGTGACCCCAGAGTTAACATTTTGGCTCAATAATTAAGGGTCAGGAGGTAGTGTGTGTGTGTCAGTCACAGTTTTGTAAAAAACACTATCAAATTTTTTTAAAATTATCATGGTATTTTTATGTAGTTTTCTTCATATTCATTTCCTTCTTTCTTCTCGTCACAACGTTTCAGTGTTTCAGTTGTGTACTCTCAGTTCATGCCCGGGTGTTTGTTCGGTTTCAGGAATGTCAAATAGTCAAAAGAAAACGAGTGGAGTGGGGCAGAGAGGGGAAGGATTATGGGGTCTGGACACAGTTCTGGGTAAAAAAATAAATTATTTAAACAAATCATTTTTAACGCTCATTTCCAAATTGTCAGATACGTGATTGTGAAATATTTTTTGTGTGTCTTAAATTTAAAAAAAATAAAAGAAAATGAAATTAAAAAGTAAAAACCGACAGACAGAAAAAAACTACGAAACCAAAAAAGTAAATAAAAGCAGTTAAGGGAAGCAAGTATTTAAACAAGCAAGGAAAGAGGAAAAGAGAAATAGTTCAAACAAGTCATATACTTTTTAATTCTCGCTGACAACACACACGCGGTGATTCTGTTCACTTAACCACTTCCCAACTCTCAATAAAGGACATTGGCAATTTCACAACCGTTACTACTATTCTTCTCTTGTTCTAGCAACCACTACAACTACTACATTACTATAAAACAACAAACTCTTCATCTGTTGTTGCTGAGTTTAATGGTAAAGCAGCAGCGTATGACCAAACCTCAATTTATGATTGGCCGTTCGTTTTAGTGATGTGTAGATTAGTTCGTAATAAATCTATATCATTCATTCATAGTGCTGGTAGATTTTTTTTAATGTTTTAGAGAGATGTACTATTGTTGTTACTGCTGCTGATGGTGGTGGTGGTAGTTAACAGAGTGAAGGCACTGGCTTTTTTTTTTTTTCAATTCACATGGAAGTGTTCAAGAGGAAAGACACGCCAGCCACTGTGGGCAGCGGCAGAGGCAAGAATAATAATAATAGCAACAATAAAGCAGACGTCAGAAATCCCACCCAATTTCAACTTGTTGGATTATCGACAACATATCTGTCGTCATCATTAGAATTATTCCCAACGCCAACATTTGACTTCTATCGTCAGTGCTACGCCTGCAAAAGAATCTATTTTGATATTAAAAGGAGAAAGGTGAAAAAAAAGAGAGCAGACCTGCCGAGTTAAGAAGAGTAACAACAGAGGTACTGGTTTCTCTATCGTTTTAAAAGATATACCCACCGAACAGTTGATTTGATAACATTTTTTAACTTAAGTCTCGACACAAACTAAAAGGAAAGAAATAACTTTTTTTTTTTTACCTTCAATGTGTCTCACTAAGAAAAGCAAAAATACGTGGTACGAAATTGGTGAAAATTAAAAAAAAAAAAAAGATAACTTTCACGTAATGTAAAAATAAAATAAAATAAGGATCAACTTTTTTTTTTATCACGGGCTTCTTAACCATTTTTTTTCCTTCCCTCTTTTTCTCATTCATTCATGTTTTCACTTTTCGTCCAGTGCGCGGATAACAACAATACAGAGCATAGATTGAAAACTTTTTTATCAGTTTTCGGAACTTTATCTTCGACACATCACATTGTGATTGGCATCATTGTTCTCATCATAATAATAATTGTAGTCGCTACCACGATTATTGCCGACTCCTTGGATTACAAGTTTTGGAGTTTCACATTTTTTCACGGCAACAGCTACACGCTTCCATCACACGACGACGACGACGACGACGACGACAACAACATGGTCCACTCCAGAGACGAAAGTTTTGAGACGGAATTCATAGATGACACTTTCTACCTTAGCTGTAAGCTTTATTTAATTTAAATCAAATCCAATTTATTTATTTTTTCTTAACCTTATCCATTCATTCTTTATTGTGCGGGCTTTTCCACTTCAATCGTAAAACTAAATTTTAAATGATAAGCGAAATGGTTGTAAAAGAAAAAGGTAATTGTTTTAGACTTAGTGTATTACACAAAAAAATAGTAACACAAAAAAATTAAAAAAAATGAAAGATAGTTTACCTACACACAGTTGTGTTTTTAGTATTAAAATTGAAAATACTCCGTTCAAAGCTGTGTGGCCGATTTAGAAAAAAAATATTTATGGTCTGATGATCGCTTAAGGCATGAAACTGCTAATACTCGCCATGCAACATTGATTTCTCTGTCCAGCTACAAACTCTCTATCCCCAATCACTTCCTTACCCCATAAATATAGCAAACGTTAAAACCATATACGCGTGTGCGATATTAAAAAAGTAAAACTTTATTCTTTCCTCTCGACTAGTGGACATTCCCCTTTAGATTTATTTTTTAAAATTTCTTAATGTTATTTATTTTAGATAGAACCTTTATTCACACGGTAAATAAAAGGTAATAAAAAAATAATTTTTAAATATTTGTCACATGAATAGACTAAATTTATTTAATTTACTTTGTGTGTGCGCAATGACTCATTGTATACACATGTCAAATTAGTTGCAATGAAAACTCAAGCTACAATAATTCTTAGTTCCTTGAAGAAATTCATACTTTTTTAACTAAATTCCTTGTTTTACGCAACGCAACCGCAAAACGAATATTTAAATTAATGAAAACATTAAGGCACTGTTAGTTGGCTTTTGATTGTTTCTGCTTCTGCTGTAATTATTGCTACGACTTAATTACTCAACAAGTATGAAGAGCTTTTCTAAGTTAAAAACTCCTTAACCCATGAAAAAAAATGATGTCAAACAAGAAAAAAAGAAAAAAAAAAGAGTCCTTATTTTCTTTAGAGTGTAATTTATAGATTTTTTAAAAATCTTGAAATAATAGAGATAGTTATTTCATCTTTATAGCTGTTTACATCATAAAACGGTTTCCTATGAATAATAATAATCAAGGTCATTTTTAAAGGACCTAGGACGATGGTCATTGACATTCATCATGATTATCTGAGTGGGGAGCGTGTATGATAAACAAGATTTGGGGGGGGGGGGGGCGAGGAGGATACAGTAATGTTTTTACTCAAAAATGTTTATTAGTAAATTTTAAATCACCTAAAAATTCTTTTAAAAACAATTTTGTTTCTCATTGGTTAATTTCATTCTTTTAAGATTTTTTTTTTTAGTTTCATTCAATTTATCAATGATTTCTTTTTCTTTTTAATTGCTGAAGTCTCTCCATGGAAATGGTAATATTAGTTGTTTCCTTATAAGGAAACATTCGGCATTCATTGACTGAGCAACTATTGCCACTTTCAGTTAAAATTTATACAGTCTTTCTCTTAAAACTACTTTTCAGAAAAATTGGCCTCTCAAGGCTAGTAACTGTTATTGCTCTTTCCAATATTGAAAGAGGAGTTTCTTTCCTAAAATTGTTTAAAGTAGTGTGGAATGTCAACATCTTATGTTGCTATTTTTCTTCGAGTTACATGTGCAATTCATTTTAGTTGTTGCTGTTATTGAAAGTCAAGTCATGTGGTTTCTGTTATTTGGCACAGTTCTTTGTGATTCTGTAGAGTACCAATCCAGAAGGTTCGAAGAAGGATCATCCATCACATATGACATTAGGATTTTTACCTTTAAAAATTGTCATCGTAGTAATAGTACTGATAATAATAGGATGTATTTTTATTTTTTCTTCAGATTTTGGTTCTTCCAATTTTATTCATTTATCAGATTTTTAAATTGAGTATGATAGGATGAAAGTCTTACAGAAGTGTCTTGCTGGACTTTGTTAGTATTTGATGATACTTTAGACCATTATTTATTTTGACTTTTCATGATATTTGATGATACTTCGGACCATTATTTATTTTGACTTTTCATGATATTTGATGATACTTCGGACCATTATTTATTTTGACTTCTCATGATTACAGTTAATTCACTCTACACTTTATGAACTTTTATTCTCACACTGTCTTCATTTTGAAGTCAAAAGTGCTGAAATACACAACTGAAATAGTTATTAAATAGTAAAGAACTAATTATTACTGTTTGTGTTTTAATCTACAAAGACTAGAATCATATCAATTAGCAAAAATAAGGAACATTCAGAATGTGATGCAAAATGTTCTCTGTTCATTTGCTCCAAGTCAGAACAACACTTGAGTTAAAAAAAACCAGATTGTACAGTTTTATACCATGATTTCTAAACCAGTCAAATAGAGACAGTATTCAAACATTTTTTTGTTAGACTTACATTAAGGGTTTTTCAAGTTTACTATTTTGATAAGTGTTTTATTGGGGTTTTTTTTTTATCTTATACAATAGAATCACATATCCTCCTCCCATAATAAATTTTAATTTCTAGAGAGGGCTTTGGTAATTTAATAAAAAGTCAACATTTATTCATCTAGGAAGAAATATTTAAGCAGTTCAAGGTTTAATGCACTATGCAATCATCAGGTGCTTATGTACTTTATTTCATGTTTATAATTAACACCTGATGATTGCAAAGTGCATAAAACTGAGTCATGCTATAGACATAGGATAATATTTATATTTATCAATATATACTTAATAGCTCTGTTATATTACATTGAGCACTGTTTTATTAACACCAAAAATATATTTGTGTACTTGCATGTATATCTATATGTATATTTGTGTGTGTATTTGGGCAGCAATCCCACTTTTATAAAAGTTTCATTAAAAACAACTGACAAGGTACTGCAGATAAGTTTTTTTTTGTTTTTTTTTCTGATGTTCTTACAATTTTCCTTTTTGGACATTAGTTATGTAGAAATTATCTGAATGAGAAGAAAAAAAAGGCTTAGTGCTTTGATCTCACGTATGCCGTATGCGGAGTGGGCAAATTTTGACCATTGGCCCAAGTGTCTGCACTCAGGTTCCCTCTGTAAAGCCTCATTTTGTATCACATCCTGTCTCAGCGGGGGTACTGAGGGTAAATGCCCAGAGTTTTGTGTGAATTTTAGATTTGTTTTTGGGAAGAAAGAAACTCAGATATGGCTATGTCTACAGGGTAGTCACTCATCTGGGATGTGGGGAAACAGACAAGAACCTGATCTTATGTTGGGTCTGGGGAAATTTTGTGTTGCATCCTGCCTCAGTAGGGAGGATTTGGGTAAATACATAGAGTTCCAAAAGACTTCACATTTGTCAAGCTTTCTGTCTTCAGTCAAGGCTATGAACAGACACTCAGCTGAGAAAAATAGACAATGCAATATGCCTGATACCGCAGTTGCAGGGGCCGGGTAAATTTTGGTCCAAGCGTATGCATTCAGGTTTCTCCTGTTAAACCCAACTTTTTGTCATATCCCATCTCAGTGAAAAGACTTTTGGTAGATATCTAGAGTTCCAAGAGAGTATTCATTAGAATACCGTTGGAGTCAGTTGAGACATATTATAACCATTAGTAGCAAGTTATAAACAAAGTTGGAGTATTTTTTTTTTTTTTGTTGTTAAAAAAAAGCCATACAGTATTGTAAATATTGTATTCAGGTTGTGTCAGGAAGCAAAGATGGTGATTATATTATATCCAGAGCAAGACAGCTTGTTAAATAAGATCTGAAATAATGGTAGCTTTCAAACATGCAAATAATATTTACAGGAGCAATAGGAAACTGCATAAGAGTACCAAAACATTTTCCCCTCTCCTTTTCATATTTTCTCTACTCTTGCTTTACATCTTCCCTCTCGTTAAATTTCCCATTGATACTGTAAGTGTATAAATAAAGTTATAGAAAAACAATTGACCTTTTCACTACCAGAAGAAACCTTCAGTGGTGGAAACTGCAGTAGTAGATATTTTATTATTGTTGGGGTTTATTTCAGGAGAGTTGGGTATGTGATCTTCAAAACCAATTGAAAGTATAATTCTTTGAAACAAATATCTTCTAAAGCCCATTAAAAATTATGCCTATATATTTATATGCCTGAAATTGAACCTTATTGATTTATAATAGATATCCATTTATTTTGGCAACCTTGTTAAACTGCCATACATACAGGTTAGTGGAATCTAAAAGGAATTCATAAACTAATCCTAAGCACATAAGAAAGGCTTTGTAAGGACCTACTTTTTCTTTATCACTCGGTTCACACTCCACCCATGTCTATTGAACAGGTGAAGAGGCTCATCCCTTGTTTCCTGTTTAGGATGTGGTTTCTGGTTTTCTCTTTTCCAATCTTTTCACACCTATGTAGCCCCCTGCACATCAGTGGTGTTACCGCCTTGCTTGGGGTGATATGATTAAAAAGAAAAAAAAAAAGAGATTACTTTTTGTATGTCCTGACCCATAAGCTGTACAGATCAAATATGTGGGTGGGAAATTTTTTGCTAAATTTGAACTATATAATTTTCTCTATTAAATAGAAAAATGTATTTTTTTATTGTCTAATTAAAATGAAGAATGTTAACAGTTATGATAATCAGTGTAATAAAATCTTTAGAATCAAACACAAAAGTTGTGATACAATGTTAATTAAATCTAGTTTAGTCTGGTAGAATATTGAAATGATGGAAAGAAGATTATGTTTCTCCAAGTGGAGAGGACCTCAAATCAGTAATCTAAATCCACTTTTTTTTTTTTGTCTCTCAAATGTCCCTGACACAGATGAAAAACAGGAAAGTACCTCAGCTATTCAGTAGGCCATATGGCACATAGACAAAAATAAAAAATTCCTTAAAAATGAATCCAATGATTTTATTTTTTTTTAAATCATCTCACCCCAAGCAAGGCATTCTACTGCCACTATTGCACAGGAGGTTACATAGGGGAAAATGATGGGAAAGAGAGGTTACTTATTGGAAATGTCAGGAGGAGGGTAAAGACGGATGAGGATACCGAAGATGTGGGTGGAGTAGATGGAAAAAGAGCTTGTGAGAATGGATACGAGTTAGTGTGATAGGAGATGTCTATTGACCTTACATTTAAATTCCTGGAGATTGTAGTTGTCTGGGAAGCAAGTATATGGAAGGGAATTCCACAAGTGGGAAGTGCATGAAAAGAAGCTGTTAAAGTAGAAATTGTGGTTACATTTTATCGAATTTCACTGTAAAAGGGTGGGACCTAGTAGCTAATCTAGTAGCTCATGTAAATTCATACCTAGGGGTACCAGTGATCTAAGTTCATCAGAGCAGAAGCCGTGAAAGTATTTATAGAAGAGGCACAGGGAAGCCACATCCCGCCAGTGAGAGAGCAACAGCAGCTGAGCTGCTAAGTTGGTATCAATCACATTGCAGATTCTCTGTTGGATTTTGTCAAGAACCCTGAGATGAATAGCAGGGTCACCCGACCAGATGTGGCTGCAGTATTCAATACACGGGCGGATGGTAGATTTATATATGTATAGGATGGACTCAGGTGGGAAAAACTTCCTAGCCCTGCACAGTGAACCGACCTTCTTGGTAGTGGATTTAGCAATGTTATTCCACTTGAGGCCCGGTGAGTGTGAAGCCAAGGAGGCGTAGTGTTTTACTCTCAGGGAGGCTAGCCTGTTCCATGCTAATGGTGGGTAGGTACAATTGTCTATGATGGTTAATAGATAGCAGCTTTGTTTTGGAAGCATTAAAATTTTTTCCCTCAGTTCATCACTGATTGAAGGTCCTTCTCAAGCTCGGGGTCCTTAATGGATTTTATTAATCTGACATTATTACTTAATACTCTAAACATTATATTTTTCTGGATACATATGTTTGAGTAGAATACTTTTTTTTATTATTATTATTATTATTATAACTCTGTAAATTACATCTACTGACCTGTGCATCTGAGAGTCTTAATAAAGAAAATGTCAGAAGGTGCATTTTCTTTAGTAAGACTCAAATGCACTAGTTTGGTAGATATTATTCTCACTGTTTAAAAAAAAAATGTTATATTTTAATAGATACACATGTTTGAGAAGATGACTTATTTTTTTAAGTTAATACAGTTTTTCAGGAAATTAGATTTCTTAATCCCACTACATGTTATAGTTCTTTAATATTGATGGGCATTTACTTTCAAATCTTTTTTAAGTTAGTGTGGAAAGTTAACATCTTGACTATATCATTATTTTTTACTGCAGTTACATATGCTATCAATTTTAGTGGTTACTACTGTGACAAGCCTGAAAACTCACATGCTTGACCCAAGCCTTGTGAGGGAAATTGGGTAGACAAAACTGTTTAGAAGCTGTTGATTGTTGCTCTAGCACAATGTCTCAAATCATCATGACTGACCCAAGAACGAAAGAAATAGAAAGTTTAGTATATAGAAAACTCATCAGAAAGAGGAGGGAGTGAATACTAAGAAATAAAATATTTAAGAAAATAAAAAGTTCCAAAAAGTGGGTAACATAAATGAACTAAGCAAGACATCTTAAGAACTCAGAATTCTAAGAGGGTTCTGGTAGAATACTGTTGAAGTCAGTCGAGACATATCAAAGCACTGGTTGTCTGTGGCTCTTGAATATGTCTGTGCACGCATCTACAACAGGGATACTGGGAAATAAACAACTGATAAATTTAAAATATGAATTTGAAGACAAATATATAATTAAAAAATAATTGTTTTAAAAATCTTTAAGGCTATCATATATTAATTCTGCTTATTCCTTCCTTAGTTAGTCCGTCCGTTATGCCACTTACTCTCTATACAAACATTTCCTTTCATAGGTATGTTTGTTGTCACATCCTGCGACCTAATAACAAAATTTTGGCTTCTTTTACACCCTTGGCTATTACTCAGTTGGTCTTTTCTGTTTACAATGGACACAAGTGCCTTTAAAGTAACTTCAATTATTTTTTAAAAATTTTTAATCACGTTTAACTTTTTAGAAATTTGTCAGAAATTTTGTTTTGATTTGAGTTAGCGGCTAAAGAAACATTATGACTATTTTACAATGGAAACGTAATGATTACATTACCCACTTTTTTTCAGACAAACAATGTGTTTGTCTGAAAAAAAGTGGGTAATGTAATCATCAACTTGGAAATTCTCGCAAAAATCAAATAATTGTCAGAATGAAACTATCAGTACCCATTCACAAATGAATGAAATTATTTTTGAAATTATTTTCTAAAAATCTTGATAAAATATTTTTTTTTACCTGTTACCACCCCCTCCACGTAAATCCATGAAATCTTAATAAATTTTATATTGATGGCTAATTTTTGTTTTATTTGTTCAATGCAGAACTCATTGGGGAATATAAATCATCTATTTTTTTTATCTTAAGTTTGCAATCATTATCTGAAAATCTTCTCTGAAGAGTAAAATAAAAAGTGCAATAAAACTGATATAATTTAACTTGATAAGCTTTTAATTGCTGGAATAAATAACTATTAAGGACATTATACTCTGAAGAAAAAAAAATTTTGATTAATAACAAAACAAATTTTATTAAACTTTTCAATTTTAGATAGGCAATATAATCATCAATTCTTAACTAAAAAGTCTACTTGCAATCAATTCTTTTGAAGATTTTAAAAATATTTCCAAAACTTTATATATTATTAAATTATTTAATAATAGTAATAATAAAAATGAAAACAGTTCTTTTAAAATTTTATTATTTTATTAACTTATTTTATTTATTAAGATGTTACCATCATTTGTAGTATGACAAAGTAAAATTTTCGCAGGAAATCATAATTATCCTTTCGTAGAAATTCCACGGGTTCCACTAGTATTTATCAAGGTAGACCCATGTATGATTTAAAGTCATAACTTTAGCTCCTTTACAAAATAAACCCTTTATTCTTCTGATATCTATATATATATATATATATATATATATATATATATATATAGGACTTTTAATCACACTGCCTGATAGCCTCTTAGTAATTAATTAGATACTCTGTCAGTAAACAAGCATGTCTCAGGCTATGACAACAACGACCTCATTAATAAGTAGGAGAATCAGGTTGCTAATACATTGCTTTTTATTTCTTCCATTTCAGGTTAGCTTTTTTTTCTTTTTTTTTTTTCCAATTATTTAAAAAGCAAAATTTTTTCTTATATGACAAACAATTTTATAATAAAAATCCTAGGTTACTCATGTCGAAAATATAACTATTACAATTCAAAAATTGCTTAAATTGTCTCTTAATAATACAGGTAAACTTTGGATATTTTTATTTTAATGATTGAAAAAACAGAATTTCTTTTTCTTTACATGCCACAATAGAATTGACTGTGTAGAAAAATCCTAAAGTCTTTCAGATAAAAATATCCATAAAATATACCCAGTACAATTCCAAGTTAATGAAATATTGCCTTCATATTTCTTTTGCAGGTAAAAGTAGGTTTTTATATAAATTTCAAGACAGGTCCATAATCGTCACATTCTGAACTTGAAAATTACTTCACATTTCGTGGCTGGTTAGTCAAATGAAAAATAAAAACAAGAGCTAAAAATTATCTTCATTTTTGGTAGGCTTTTGGTAGTTTTACCATGTTGGCTACCCTCTTTACCATCACCTTAAACTGTCAAGAAATGATCTGTACAACCTAATGTTCTTTTGTTTTTTCTTCTTCACCCTCTTTTCTTTAATCGAAACAATTAAAATATTTGTGTTACTATGTCCATGTAATTACAAGGAGACAGACTTAACTCTAACTTTCTCAACAAGTTGTCCGTCTTCCAGCAGACTTGTATTGAACTGATTGCCCATAATGATAATATAACATTCTTAATATTCTTAATAACTCTAAAGGATTTTTCCTCTTCTCTCTTGAATGACTATAAACTGGTAGTTGATAGTGTTTAGCTAGAAAGATCCTTAGGATGTGAGGGTTAGTTAGGGTTATCTGAACATAAAATGAAATTGAAGGCAGAGTTCATAGTGCAATTATTGCATTCTATTTGCACTTAAGCACTTGTGGAAAAACTTAATCTATCGTTCTCTCTCAGCTCCATTATGAGGAAAATAATAAGGTAGATTGAACTTTCTAGTAATCGGTCTAAGAAGAAAGACAACGGAAATGACAGTAACTACTTTTACCAAGAACGATGACAATTTATGGTATTTGTCTATACTTCTGAAATGAGGTAGTATTTGTATTATTTACATTGTTCAGACTATAGTCTTCATCTTTATTGCTATGTTTAAGATGTTTTGGCTGTTGAACACTCTGGTCTTCTTCAGGTGCTAGGAAATTTGAGCCAAATCCTTTATTTCTATCATTGGGGTAGATTGTTCTTGTTCTATGTGCAATGCCACTTCCAGATGTCATGTAGTTATCTCCTTTTAACTCAACTCTCTAAGTTATTTGTTCACCACTGCCGTCGCCTGATACTGAACTCACAACTCTTTGGGTCAACCTACATCCACTGGGCCATGTAAGCAATTTATGGATATTAAAGAAAAAAATTAAGTGGGCTGCCAGAAAGGAACATGATTTTTAAAATAAATAAATGAATCAGTTTTCTAATTTTCTTTTTGATCATGATTCATTATGTCTCATTTAAACATTACCAAAACAACACCAATTACTCTGAGATATTGAATACAGAAATAATCAAAGTGTGGGTAGGGGTGAGATTTTTCTGAATATGCAATAAACATGGAGGTCTTAATGAAAGATGGGGATTTAAAATTCATTTTGTCAAAAAAAGTACAAAATTAATAAGCAGAATGGTCTTAACAAGTTTAAAGGGGGCTAGAAAATTTCTTAAAAAAACAACTAAACAGCCCTCCATAACTATTTGGGGCCTACATTTTTTTTCTTTTTTTTTTTTAAAAAAAAATTTCACCAGACTGCCACTAGTTCACAAAGGGATACAGTGAGAGAAAAGAGAATGGCAAATGACAATGCATTTAAATTTTTGGAGATTGTAGCTATCAGGGAAGCAAGTAAATGGAAGGGAGTACTACAGACAGGAAAAGAAACTGTTCAAGTAGAAGTGGCAGTTATATTCAACTATTTCAACAGTAAAAGAGTGGGACTTAGTGCCAATCTAGTCTGTCAGTTAAGTGTCATACATGATACACACTTTGGGTGATTATGTCTCAAAGAGACATGACTGACTGGGCAGAAAATTATCCCACAGTTGGTTACCATTGCTTTCTGTGGTAGACTGGTTGCCAGCCAAGCCTATAGAACCAAATCTTTCCTATTATTTAACCTATAACTGGAGGGAAGAGATGGATTAATACCTTTCCCAAGGGTATTTGTGTGTAAATGAGTGCTGGGAATTCAAACTCGGCTCCCCAATTTGTTGATCTGAGTTGATATCCACTGCACCACAATGTTAAATTCACATGGACAGGGCACCAGGAAAAAAAAGTTCATCAGAGCAGTTGACATAAAAATATTTGTAGAAAAAAACAGAGGGAAGCCACATCACATTACTAAGAAAGTAATTGAAGTCATGATGCCAAGTCAGGATCGATGACAATGCAGGTCCTTCTTTTATTTTGTTTAGCATATCAACAAAATCCAAAGCCATGAAATCTTGGAGGATAAAAGCTGAAAAAAATAAAATAAAATAAAATAAATAACTTAATGTTCAGAAATTTATCAAAATCCTTTACCTCACCAGGACTATTTTAACTGGTTTGGATTCTCTGAATACTTTTACACTATAATGTCTGCCTTAGTCAAGCCTCCCCACAAAAATAGCTTTCAAGAAAAAATATTATTGGCTAAAAATGTTTACAGTAAATATTTATCTCATTCATTAGACTTTCCAAGAAAGTCATTTTTAATATTTCTTATGAACCTGTACAGGTCATAACTTGAAAAGAGGATAATTTTGGATCTCTCAGCAACTAGACCTCTGTTCTATTTCTGAATAATACTAACTTTAAGTTTCCATAAACAAATAGTAGAATGGCAAAGTTTTCCAAATCTTATAATCAGACAACCTCACAACTCCCAGTTCTATATTCTGCCATCTGAAGTTGATATGTAATTTTTTTTTCTCTTATTTTGGCGGTAGTGTGTCAGTCTTAAAAAAGAAAAGAAAAAATGAGCATGAAAAAAAAATATCAATGAATGGTACACTGGAAACTTCTGAGCTGGTTACTCACTTTGCAGTCATTAAAGAATCAAGTTTACTGAAATGAGAGAGAAAAGTGGGTTTCTGTGTTTCTGGCTTATGCACAAGCAAGTTCTTGTCACCTATGACTAGCTTAGTTTAAGCCAAAGCTAAAGAATGCACAAGAGCTGTACCTATTTGAAGGCAGTGAGGTGACAGAAAAAACAAATTAAACACAAAAAAAAAAAGTTCCTCCATTTTAAATTTATTTCTAAAATTGGGTGAAATGTCTAAATGTTCTTTGGGAAATATTTCAACTTAATAAAAATACCACTTCTTTTCAGTATGTAGGTGGTGATGGCTCTCCATGGATCACCTTATCCCTGACTTGCCATATATTCATAGTTTATAAGGAAGTGGTTTCACATTCTTTTCTACACTATTTTGTACTCATAGTAGTGATTATTCTAGATTGGCTGTCTAGCAAGGCTTACTCTTGTCTATTCTGCTATTTAGCCCATAGATGTGGAAAGAATAGATAGAACTTTGCCTTTCTTGATCCTGAAATCATCTAAGACTCCCACCTCCCAAATCAAAAGTTCCTTCACTAAAACACAATCAGTAAAGGAGACTAAATGTTCACTGTACCTTATCCAGTTATGAAATTGGGACACACCAACACACACAAATTGTCAATAAAAAAAAATGAAAGAAATTTAACATTTGTATCATAATATTTTTAAATGGTTCATTCAGGGTTTTGAAAAAAAAAAAATTCTTCTTGTCTGTTTCCAGCTGGCCTCATATTGTTTTGCCACTGACCCCCAAAGCTTGATTAAGACAGTTTTATTTGTAAAGGGTAGTTTTATGATTGAAAACAAAACTAACTGAAACTTTTGTCAAAGATTGAGTACTAGTTTCTAAATTCATGCTTGTTTGAGATGAAATATTAGAATGGATTTACTTCAGATAATTAAAAACAAAAAATTTCAACTGACTGACAATTTTTCTCTTCATTTCAAGTACAGAAAATCTAGGAAGTACTGTATTTTTCTCTATGGACTAGAAATAAAGTAACAGAGACCATAAAAGAAGATGAGTTAGGATGTTCTAGTTGCTGAAGACCAGTGAAGAAGCTTGACCATGTTAGCCAAACATTTTAAATGTTAAAGAATCAAGTTAAAACCAAAAACTTCATAATTAACTCTACAATATTGACATTGCAGATGTCTCAAAAACAACTTGTTGAAAGAACATGATTTAAATCTGGGGATAAAAGCCAAATTGTTTTCTTTACAACTTCTTAACAAATGTTTAGAGATTTGTTTTTGTATAAACTAATGGAGAAGTGTTTATGGTCAGCAGGTCAGTGGGTCAAAATAGGTCATTTGTACTGGATGGGGTGAGGTAACATGCCAGTCCAGTTGATCCTGTAAATACTGACTGTATTGTAAAAATTTAGCCTTGATAAGTACTATTCACTTGGTGTGTCAGTAACACAAGGTGAGGTTTTTATTTTCTTTTTAGAATTTCAGTCTTCGAGTTTGTTAAAAACTATTAAATAAAAAGGTAGTTATTTAAAATGGAAAAAAACTGTTTACCAAAATGTCATTTTTGCATCAATTCCTTTTGAGAAAAGAATAACCAAAAACTTTTCACTTATGCAAACATTCAATGAATGTAGTTATCTTGCCAAATT
Organism: Ascarosepion bandense; assembly: GCA_037127315.1. Classification (NCBI taxonomy): domain Eukaryota; kingdom Metazoa; phylum Mollusca; class Cephalopoda; order Sepiida; family Sepiidae; genus Ascarosepion; species Ascarosepion bandense. The sequence continues at coordinate 1,254,452 of JBBBDQ010000387.1, read as the reverse complement.
CAAAACTGACTCAAGACAATTGATGACAAAATGATTTCCTCCAGGTGTCACTTTAAACTGACACCATTTGTTTTTTGGTTGGTTTTTTTTTTTTTTTTTTTTTTTTTTCATATGCTACAGCCATTTTGTTTTAAGTTCATATTTTCTTAATTTCAGATGAAAACTTGGAAATTTTCTATCATCTTTCAGTGAAATTTTCACTTTTCTAAATTATAGCTTATAATTTTAGAAATTTAGATACAGGGAGTAGTTTAAACTGACACCAGAGGATATGGATTAATGAAATTTGTACGACAAAGTTCCAACCATAGAAGGACTGATACACATTAATGATTATTAAAATAATCTACTTCTGTAGATTTTAAAAGTTCTCTTTTTTTGTATAGGCCCCATTAAAGTCGAGCTTTATCTGTTATCTTCCCCACATATCCGCATAAACTATGACTTTTACTCTGTAACCCTCTATCTTGTGTGGCTCCTGAATGAACATCATTGTTGGATTAAAGTTATATCACTGTAATATTTTATTAACAGTTGTATTTCAAATAAATGATGTGCACAAAAGTAAATTAAAAAAATGAATGATTTTCTTCTACTGAAGTTGACATATTGTATATCAAGTGGAAAAATTAATGCTTAAAAGCATATACAAATGGAACTATAACTATTAATAAAATACTCCTTCCATACCTGTCACTTAGCTGTTAGGGTGATCAAATTTCAAATTGTTTCTCCATTTAAAATACATTATTTATTAGAAAATATATCTGTTTTAATATGAAAAAAGTCATAAAAATGGATTCAAAGAGCCAGAGGAGGATTTTGTCAGACAAAAATTGAAATTAGCCCATGAGACACAAATTTTTATCTCAGTTTCATTCAAATTGTGTCTATGAGTCTATAATGTTTTACTAAGTGTAGCTTAAATGTGGCACAAAGCCTCAAGTATAGCATACAGTGATTGTCTAACTTACAATTCAGTGATAATTAATCTAGAAAAACAAGCTTGTTAACCATTACACCACATCAAAATGTATATTTTTCGGTGCACATGTACATTTTAATTCAATGACGAACCTTACGCAAAAATGAAAATAACACAGACATCTCATTTTAAATATTTATCAAAATTCGACAAAAAATATCTTAAAATACTAAAGAGTAAATTTATTCAATTAAACCTCCATTGGCTTCAGCCACAACCTTCAGATAACTGAAGCTTATATCAAGTGCCTTTAGGAGGTAGTGTGGTCCTGGGCCTAGAAGGCAGCTACTGGAAGACCCTATGTCTGGCAACAGGACACTGCACCATGCCACACAAGCAGAAAAACCCAGTCATGGCTGCTAGACAATTTCTGCAACCACATCACCCCCTTACATCTGGCCACCTAACTCCCAAGTCTGCAATCCCCTTGGCTATTATTTGTGAAGCACAGTTGAACGAGAGATCTACAAAAGTCCTTGTAACACCAAAGATGAACTGAAGGCAAAAGATTAAGGCAGCATTCACCAAACAAGGAGACTTCCAGAAGAGTTACAGGAGATTCTGATGTCGTCTAGAGGCTGTGACTGAAGCCAATGGTAATTTTATTGAATAAATTTACTCTTTAGTATTTCAAGATATTTTTGTGTAATTTTGCTAAATATATTTATTAAAATGAAATGTCAGTGTTATTTTCATTTTTGCATAATTTAGAAGACAATTAGCCATCAATTTTATATCCACATACTCTTAGGTATCCTAAAACAAGGGCTGCTCACAGTAGAGGGTTACTGAGTGAAATTGTGTAAGGAAGGGAGTAAGAAGTGCTCATTATAAGGACATGTACATAGATAGGATGTGCGTTGTGGTACAGTGTGTATCGGCTCGGAACGAGAAACCGGGGAACCAAGTTCGAATTCAAGTTGAATCCATTGTATTCACTTACGCGCAAATACCCTTGGGAAATAACAGGACAGATTGTGTTCTATAGCCTTGGTCGGCAAGCAGTCTACTGCAGAAAGCAATGGCAACCTACTGCGGGATAATATTCTGCCCAGTCAGTCATGTCTCTTTCGAGACATGATCACCCAAGCGTGCATCACGTATGGCACTTAACTGACTGACATAGATAATGGTTTCCTCTGGACTTGAAACGAAGATTATAGTTGTTAGGGAACCATCCTCTTGGGAGTTTGTTCTACACTCTAACAGAAAAAAAAATAGCAAAAACTTGATATTAAAAATATTTAAATATTTGTCATTTTTTAATGTATGAGTAAACTTCTGCTTAAATATTTTAGGTCTATAATGAACTTGAATTAGGCTATCCTGGAGTAAATTTATTTCCATCCATGATTTTTACATTTATTTGAATTCAAACTAAAAATGGAAAAAAAAAAAACAAAAAAAATAATATCTATCAGACTTTTTAAATTTGACCCTGACCACAAAGGTTAGCAATAACTTAAAACAAGTGAATAAAGTTTCCTATATCCCCACATGGTTGTGGCTGAACAAGACTTGTGTTATATTCTCCAGCCTGACTTAATGGCCAAGACATTATTTCCATTTCTATCAATCTCCCCGATTTTTCCACTTGGAAACCTTCCCAGCATTAATCCAGACAAAATTCAAACATTTGCTCCTATACAGTACTCACAAATTTCTGTCCCACCAACCAATGATACACAATTAGTGGCCTTCTGTTCCTCCTCTCACAGGCATATTTGAGAGAAACATCATATACCACTGCTACTTAAATATACTTAATTTTGTAATAGACCCTTTGATACACCATCTACTAACCAGTTCCTTGATGATAATCTAATAATGACAATTTCAGTTTTTAGAAAATTTCCATTTGAATTTCCAGTTAGAGAAATTATTATTTAGATTATTTACAGCCAGACTGATGTAACTCATAAGCACACTAGCCTGAAACATTTGTTGTGGAATGGACAATGTGATTACCATTTGCTGTAGCTCGAACATTGTGGTAGTAATTTGAAAGTTGGAGTCACCATTATAAAGTAGACTGGTTGTCCAATCCACTACATTTATAATAAAAATAAATCAGAGAACAATGTATTAAACATAGTTACAGGATTGATTAATTTGTGCATGCAAGATTTAGTGGAGAAAGTTCTCTCTTGGATGTTGAAGAAAATGTATCAATGTTCATACTGGAAGAGTTCCCTGAAAAAAGGAAATATGATGTTCGTACTAATCAGTAGTTGAATATCATTATATATGTAGTGAAGTATGCTTGTAAGAGAGAGAGAGAGAGAAACATTTTTGGTGTAATTAATTGCTGAATGCAATTAGCACAGTATATGAGTTGGAAAGGAACTAACGGCATTCTGACTGTTAGCTCCAAAAAGCAAAATCCAACTGGCCTAAGCACGTGTGAACATCAGCTTATATATTTCTGAATAAAGCGCAGGAAGAAAGAGGTTTTACGTGCAGTACTAATGTAAAAGTATGTGGGTATATGTGTGTATGCGTGCATACATGGCGATATGTATATAAGTATGTACATGCATGTAGAAGTGATTCTACACATTACTTTGCGTCTCCATTGCCTGTAAATTCATGTTTTGTTGTTCCCCTATCTTTCCAAAAGCCAGATCAGGCCTAAAATGAAGATTTGCTGCCATATTTCCAGTATTGACAGTGTCCAAAAGCATCTCCATGTCCTTTTAGTTGACAAATTATCCTCCACCCTACAACTCCTTTCTCACAGTTGAAACATCACAAGTCTCTCCCTGCTTTATAACTACTTCTATGGAAAATGGTCAAACAAACTACATTACTTAGATCCATCAGTTCTAACCTTCATGGTTAGGACCCGCCATGCTACGCACATTGTGACAATCCATCCTCATTTCCTCTATATTCCGTTAGTAAGGAGTAAGTTCCACTTGAGCTTCTACAAACCACTGCTCTGTGGAACCAACTCACAAGTGGATGTCCACTCCCAGCCATCACTACAATCTTAACCAGTTCAGTCTATAGTTAACCATTATCTTCCTCACATATCTGCATAAAATGAGTCTATTATTCTGTAACCCTCTACCTCAACTGAACCTCATTGTAAAAAAAAAAATGTGCAACTTAGCTGTTTGTAATATTTACATTATTCAGACTATTGCCTTCATTTTTACTGCCATGCTTATGAAGTTTTGGCCATTGTATGCTCTGGCCTTCTTCATATGCTAGGAATTTTGTATCAAAACCTTTATTAGAATCACCAAAATATATCCTTTTCATTCCATGTGCGATGTCATTTCCGGTAGCCATGTAGTTATCTCCCTTTAACTTAATTTTTCTAAATTATTTGTTCACCATTGCTGTAGCCTAGTATTGAACTCACAACTCTTTGGGTCAAGTCACGAGAACTGATCAATGTCTATAACACTGGCCATGTGTCCTCAAGGCCTAGTGGATATAAACGTTTGTCTTAGCTGTTTGTTTTTCTGAGGTTGACTCAAATGTGATAATTTGATTGTTTCCAGCTTTTTAGCTAATTGTAATAGATTCCATCTTTTTTGTTTTTATTGACACTAATTTCTTCAATTTTTTATTTTATTTTATTTTTTTTTTCTTTTTGCTGGTTTACCTACTTTTCCAGTTTATCCTTAAGTTTGCTCAAATCCTGTGAAATTTTTTAAAACTATTTTTTTTATTCTTGTTTTTCTATTGAATTTCTAACTTTGACACATGGCAGTCTTTATATACCCGAATTAAAAAAAAGTAATATCAATAACTATATTATACTTATTTCCAATAAGATGAATACCTTTTGAGTTGTATAATAAAATGTCACATGACCAAATAAGCTATTGTAAATATTTTGAAGAAAAATATAAACTGAAATTCACATTGTACATAGTGCAGTAAAAATACCTCCCATTTAATAAGACATTAGTAGCAATGTTGTCTTCATCTAGCTTACCATTATGTGGGAGGCATTTCTTTCTGTTACAATCTGTATATGAAATAAGTATTTCTGAAAATTTTACCATGAAAACAGACTTTTATAATATAGTTTACCATAAGGTAGCATGATTGTATATGCGAGTGTGTGTGTGTGTGTGTATATATATATATATATATATACACACACACACTGAGATTGGTTTGGAGAAAAAGATATATTAGATTTTATTTTGCTTTAAAATAGGTTTATTTTCACTAGATTAAGGAAACTTGCAGAAATACAGGATTTAGTAAGTCAGTCTATGCTACTATTTAAAAAAACAAAAAAAAAACAGCGATTTTTTTTTTTTTTTTTTTTTTTTTTTTTTTTTTCCTGTTATACAAAGTTTCTGTGCATAATTTCCTCATAAGATGACCTCAATGTGCCTGACAATGGTGCCATCTAAGTTGTGCATCAGCAATGTTGATGCACTTTTTCTTACATGAGACCAGTGTGCATAATTGTATTTTAGTCAGTCAATGACACTAGTGAGCCAAAGATATCACCTAATTATTTTCTATTTCTGGCAAAAGGGCTTGTGTTTTGACAAGTTCTTATAACAGCTGAACTGACTCCTGCTTCTGAAAAGGTGGCATTTCTCATGTTTGTAGCACTTATAAAATATTTGAAGCATCCAATCCAAAAAGATAAGCAAGGCTAATGTTCACTCATGCAGATACTTTCTAACAGAATGAGTCCAAATATGTCTGCAAACAGGAAGTGTGGTTATACCAGAAGAGATGATCGCTTCGTTTCCTTTTCTTGCTATGAAACCATTTCAGCATTAAAAAGTATTTCTAGTTTCAGTAATGTAAGCTATAAAATTTATGCCGAGCAGTAGACAGCATCAATAGTCAAAAATTAGGATGTGTGTTGTAGTGCAGTGGATATCGGCTCAAAACAAGAAATTGGAGAGCTGAGTTCAAATTCCAGTTGAATTCGTTGTATTCACTTACACGCAAATAACCTTGGGAAAGGTATTAATCTGTCTCTTCTCCCTCTATCTATGGGTTAAATAGCAAGACTGTTCTATAGCTTTGGTTGGCAACCAGTCTACTGCAGAAAGTAATGGTAACCTACTGTGAAAAATCTTCTGTCCAGCTATGGTACTTAACTAACTGACTGACCAATTAATTACATTTAACCATGTGGATGAATGGTATCAGTATAGACCAGGAACAGCCATGGTTACAAAGAAATATTTTAGTTGGTCAATGATACTAGTGAACAAGAAGTATTACCTAATTGCTTTCTATTTTCGTGATACTATTAAAAAATTAAAGTAGAAAAAGTAATCCTTTCTAGCCAAATGACGCAAGTTAGAATACAACACTTAGAAAAATGGTGGCACAGCTGAGGTCAGATCTGTCTTCCAAGGTCAATTGTGATCTATTTGTAAAAAACAACTAGAGGGCCACTAAGACAAGATCTCAGATCATCTGCCCAATCAATGTTTGGGCCAAAAAGCCTTTTTAGAAATCAATGTAGAATTATTGTGTTTTAGTTTAACTAACAACTTTCCAGTTCTATTTTAAATGACCTCTGAGGTGAAGCTAGCATAGAATTTATTTGTAATATCCATGCAAATAACTGGATCCCTGGAACCTTCCATTTTTATGTTTGAAAATTATGGTCAAAAACACACACCTCCTTCAGCATCATAATATAAAGTTCAACATCTATCTGAGGGAGAATAACACTTCACAGAATACATACGCAGCATGTTTGTCCACTTGGATAAGGAGGTACTGGACAAAATTCTGTCCAAACAAGAGGGGATTAAAGAAATCAATTCTGATATTGAGTCAGGCAGATAACTTTTTCATCACCTTTGTAATAAATTGTTCTTGAAACAAAATATTTTTCAAAATAATCTTACTTTTCATCTATTTTGTTGCATTTCTTTTGCTTGTTTGTAAAACTAAACAGTAAAAGTTAAGTCATGTCAAGACTAACTTGCATTCCATGAATGTTGCCTTCACCAATTTTACTACTAAAGCAATCACAGTTAAACAATCTTCTCATAAGTTGTCTTCTCCCATCATAATCTTGCAATGATTTTACTCCTGTCTTGTTGACTGTATAATAATGTAAATAACCTTGTTTTTTTTAGATTATTTTCCACTTGCTGCAATCTATTCTTTCAGTGTCAGTCTTTTCCCTTTTTACTTATCCAGTTGTCTATACAAGGGACATAACTCTAGGACAACACAATGTTACAAACCAGAAAGTATTTCATTTGTTATATAATAAGCATTTGTTTTGATTGCAATATTTCAAGTTATAATATTGTTTAACTAAACATGTTACAAGAAAAAAAAAGTCAGAAAATTGTGTTATAAGAGATGTTTTTTATTGGAACTTTTGTTTTTTAATTTTGACCCTTTCATAGCTCATTCCAGATGGTTTCTTTTAAAGTTCAGTCTTCTAAGTAGTAACCACTTGAACCAATGAAGAGTGGGAAGTAAAGGGTTGGATGATGGATTTGAGATGAAGTGGCAACAAAACCAGAAAAAGGGTATATTCAAGAGCTGCCCTATATTAACATTTATACTTGGGATCAGGAGAATTCTAGTCCACCCTTGGGAGGAGATAACAGTATCTGTTACAGTTTCTGTGACATCCCTTTTGTATTGCATACCACCATGTTGAGGGGTGGAGAGTTGGCAGGAAGAAGAGCTGAGCTGTTAAAGCAACAGACTCCCAAGATAATAGTTTCTCAGCGACTACAATCTTAACTTTGTCTTGAGTCAATTTTTATCAAACCTATATATCCTCATAATGTACAAGTCTCATATCTATAAAACAACCCCATTCAGTATGGTCTACTTTGAGTAGCTCTTGGATTTTGTATTGAGTGAACCATACCATTAAAAAAAGTGTAAAATTTATATTTTCCTGATCTCAATGAAAACTTGGAAATTTTCTAACACATTTCTGGGAATTAAAATTATAATCATATCTATATGGTGTCAGATTAAACTAACTCCACAAAAATATACTGATTTTGAAGAGAGAGTAAGTAATTAAATAATATTTTATGACGGTTGTCTATCCTTGTCTCAGTAATATTTTGTCTGCATATCAAAGAGTTAAAAAAAAAAAAAAGAAGTGTCACATGATAGTCTGGCACGAGACATAAAAATTAAGTTGCCTGGCTTTTTCAAGCCAATCCTCAAAGCAATGCAAGTGTGCTCCAGTTTTCCATTTTCTTCTTGCCTGATAGGGTCAAAGCTAATTCATTGTCACAATGACAACCACATCAAATTCTCAAGTAAGACCTTAATTCACTTCTCGGAACATTTGTGGGAAATAAATTCTCTAAAATATATAAAGTGTTTTTGCTCATACATGCATGGAAACAAACATGGATGGATATATATATATATGTGTGTGTGTGTGTGTGTGTATATACCAAGTGTTATTATATTGAAGATATCTTTCAAGTTTAGTAAACTCCACCTGTGGAAATTTTTTTTTTAATAATCATTTCACCCCAAGCAAGATAGGACTGCCACTGGTATGCAGGTAGTTACAGTGAGAGAAAAAACAAGAGACAAAGGATGTCAAAGAAAATATAAGAGTAGGGTGGGAATCAAGGAGATACAAAATGGCAGTTGATGTTGCATTTAAGCTTTTGGAGATTGTAGCTATCAGGAAAGCAAACAAAAGTAAGGGAGTTCCAAAAACAGGAAGTACTTAGAAAGAAACTGTTTGGGTAGAAGAGGAAATTACATTTAACTATTTCTATGGTAAAAGGATGGGACCTTGATGTTAATCCAGTAGCATGCATAAATACACGTTGTCAAGCAGTCGCCATAAAAATATTTGTACAAAAGACAGAGGGAAACCACATCATGTCAATGAGAAAGCGACTGAAGGTGGACTGCCAAGTCAGGATCGATTACATTGCAGATCCTTCTTTGGATTTTGTAGAGAATCTCAAGATGGAATAGCAAGGGGCACCTGACCAGATAGGGCCACAGCCTTAACACACAAGCCATTTTACTGCTGCAGTTTTAATATAATAGCAAGTAGGTTTTTCATTGGATTTGTAATACCCATGCCTAAGTAGTTTTGAGTTCAGAGTTTTCCTTCTCCTAGGCTGATTGTCAAGTAAGGCTGAACCACTGTTTAAACTATAGCTGGAGAAAGAGATGGATTTCTATTTTTTCAAAGGGCATTTTTCATGAAAGTGAATGTAATGAACTCAACAGGAATAATACTTGGCCCACCAATTTCTTATTCCTAGCTGATAACTTATATCATGGAAATTTTCAGAGATTTATGAAATGAATTAACAACCGACATATTTTAATTTATTTGAACATTATTTTTAATAGATACTCATATTTGAGAAGATATTCTGTTTTATATATATATATATATATATATGTATATATATATATATATATATATATGCACCAACCTGAATATTTTAAAGAAAGTGTCATTTTGGAAAATTTGAACCTGCAATCACTAGGAACACAGAGGAAGCTGTCAATTGATCTGATGCATATTAGACCACTCAACCATAAATGATTTCAGAGTCTAATCAAAGCCAAATTCCAATTTCTCATAATATCTAGCTCTGAAAGCATATCTTAATGTAAACAGACAATGTTATAGAGTTTTCCAGAGATAACAACTAACATCTTTTAATTTATTTATTTGAACATTATTTCTCAAAAATATTCAGGCCAGTAGATTATATATATATATATACTTTTAAATTAAAAACTGAATATCTACTCAAATACATGTATTTTGAAAATAATATTCAAATAGATTAAAATCTATATGTAATAATGGCTTCACAGACTGATTCTATAAGGGTCAGTCAGTTAAGTGCCATACGCGATACACGCTTGGGCGATCATGTCTCGAAAGAGACATGACTGACTGGGCAGAAGATTATCCCGCAGTAGTTTGCCATTGCTTTCTGCGGTAGACTGGTTGCCAGCCAAGGCTATAGAACCCAATCTGTTCTGTTATTTAACCCATAACTGGAGGGAAGAGACGGATTAATACCTTTCCCAAGGGTATTTGCGCATAAATGAATGCAATGAATTCAACTGGAATTCGAACTCGGCTCCCCGATTTCTCATTCCGAGCTGATATCCACTGCACCACAATGTCTATAAGGGTAGGTAATCTTTAAGAACAACTTATTCTGATCATATCAAAAAAAGAAATTAAATTATTTTGATAATAAATTCTTTTTTATTAAATTAAGGTATTTTCAGATTGAAATTCTGTTCCCATCATATTTCTCTTCAGAAGTATAATGTGTTTTGACTCTAGTGTCATCAGCTGTGTTATGGTTTCTTAGTTACATTCAAACTGAATTGCTGCAGTCCCAAAGATCCAATGGACAACCTATTAAATTTATGACTTGAAGATTTGCCATGTTTTTAGTTGCATGACAATTTCTTTTATCAGAATAAATTATGTCCATCACAAAAACCATCTTTCAGCCTCCACAGAACTTAGTTGAAAATTTAATTCATTTCTCTATTATATATATGGTATTAATAAGATTATTTTTGATAATCCAACAACCAGTTTGCTAAATTTTTTATAATTTTCAGAATTGGTTTATGTAAACCAGTAGGATGCTACCATTGTATATATAAAATGGAAATATATTACTTTGATTTTAACTTAAATCTTGCTCACTTTTAAATAATATTTGAGCCAAACAGTAGCGAGTCAGCTCAAATGCAATACTTGAAGTATCACACACTGATTTCTGGTTAATCTATGTATTGTTTGTGTTAATGAATAGACATAGATGCATTCATTAATTCTTGCAGTTAATTTCATTCAGTAACCAGAATAAAGAAGCTATAGTGTCTGGTATCAATGACTTTATTTAGAAACCCTAAAACTCTTCCACCCAACCCTTTATGGTCAGTGCACTAAGTAACTGACATACAAGTAGTACGGTTGGTACTTTTTCATTCACTTGCTTTATATTTACTCATCCTTTTGATGCTTCCAAACCTATATTTGTTCTATTTTAGTCACAGTGCAGAAAAAAAAGGTTTTATTTTCTAAATTAGCGACACCTTTGTGGAATGAACTTATTTGAAAGTTGGTTTAGAATTACTACTACTTCCATACAATTCAACTTAGAACATAACTACAGGAAAACATTAAAAAGAACTGCTCGAAAATGGCTAATGAAGTGGCTGAAAGCACTTGGGACGATAATCACTGCAATCGGTTTTTACACTCACTTAGCACTCCCAAAACAAAAACTGTAAGAACATTAGAAAATCTCATTTTCTTTATATTCAATGAAATGTACAAAAAACAAAAAAAATGTTTAATGGTTGCTGTCCAAATATGTTACATGTTTTTCAGTGTCAGAATTCAATTTAAAATTTCAAAGAAAAAAATGCCTTCAATAACATCCTAGGATCAGAAAATAGAGTTCCAAGGTATACGCGAACACACGCATGCTATCTTACAAACAGCAGTTTGCTGTTGTCTACCCCTGTAACAAAACTAAAGATCTGTTGAGTTTTTTCTCAAAGGACACATACAAAGTGTTAGATGATTTCTATAGCAAGTATTAAAAATATTGTTTCATTTATTCTTTATTTGAAACTAGTGGGCCCATGTCATCAAAAATGACAGCAACTTATATACTGATATACCTACTATTGAGTATTTTACATTTAGACATAAGAAAAACAAAATAATAATCCAAATCCTTGAGTGTGACAGGAGGGATATATATATATATATATATAATACACAATGGTCTTTATTATAATCAAGAAGAAATATATATTCTTCATAACTTGACAATGTAATTATTGCAAAAAATTAAAATACATCACTGTTAAATAGCAAGCACACAGCAAGAGGTTTAATAACTGCTAGTAAAGAAAATGAACTGAGCCAACACTCAATTCAGTCTCACTATTGTCTCTCTCTCTCTCCATGAGCATGACATGAGTTTATATATATGCACACACAC